>JAPWTK010000044.1:2275000-2280000 GCA_029963805.1 Aromia moschata
CTTTTTCTCGTAATTAGTGGAGAGAACAGTTTACGGTTAAAACGAAAAGTTGTGACGAGAGTTTAAAAATATCAAAATAAGGTGTTTAGACTTATAGACTTTTAAATGAAGTTTAAATGTTATTGTTATTTTTTGGAATATTTAGAAAAAAATCAGAAATCTCGCATCATTGATTCATCGGTATTGATATAGCTAATCTTTATTGGCAGATATTAATAGGAATAAATAAGGAAGAATAAAGAAATCGTACGTATTAAATACAGTGATGAGTTTGAATGAAGCGACAGTAATTGAAAACAATTATGTTCCATAGCCCACTTGATAGTTTTTGAAGGCACAGTTTATGGTTTTCTTTATTTAGGTTTTTCGATAAACTTTTTAGTGTCTATTATAAAAGTACTTTTTCCTATCCTCTATTATCTACATGACACCCGTTTCAATTTATTTTCCACAACAATAATTTAACAAGAAAACACCTCGACTGAGTTTATAAGACATTTAACACTTTATATTTTCTAAATTAATTTTCCCGGTTATTAATGCGTAAACGTTAAAAATTTACTGCTAGAAAGATAATAAAAAACCTTTTTAAACAATGTGTCGCATGTTAAAAAATTGCAATTACTAAGTCAAAAAATCGGCCATTTTTAGGATGTTTTCGAAAAGTTCATAATCACGCTTCAAATTAATTTATTCCGAAGATATACGAGGTGTGGCTATTAAATAACCGAACTGATGCCGCTACCAGCGCGCTGCGAGCGTGTTGCGACAAGTTTGAATAGAACTGTATCTGGTGATACTTTCGCCACCCTGAGCTCGCTGGACAAGCCACTGGGTCGCTCAGTTTGACTGTGGCAGTCTTTTAAATTAGTCTACGCACCAGTGACGCGTCGAAAAAATGTTAAGTGTCAGATGGAGCAATGGGTTAATCTCAAGTTTTTTGTTAAACTAGGGAAAACGTTTACAGAAGTTTAAGCGATGTTAAAAGAAATGTACAGGATTGAATGTTTAACTCGCACACGAGTTTTTGAATGGTTTAAAGAAGGACGTGAAACGACCGAAGACAATGTGTGCCCCGGATGGCCCTCAACGTCAAAAACGGACGAAAACATTGAGAAAACTTAATCCGCGAAGACTGTCGTCTAAGCATCCGAGGGCTCTGAAATAACAGGAATCGACAAAAAATGTGTTCGCCATATTTTGCATGAATCGTTCAACATGCGCAAAGTTTGCGCAAAAATAGTGCCAAAACTCCTCACTCCCGAGCAAAAGAACGAACATTTGCGCTGAAATTATAAACAACATTGACACTGATCCAGACTTGTTAGACACGGCGATTACTTGTGATGACAAGATTCGAAAGTGTGGAAGCGGTTAAAGCAAAAGCGACGGAGGTTCTGAACCAGCTGACAGAAGCGGACCTCCAGCACTGCTTTCAACAATGTAAAAGTCGTATGGAGCGGCGTAGAGATCGCCAATGGGAGTACATTGAAGGCGAAAAAGTAGCAACTGTAATTGGTAACGAATAAAAAGTGTTATGGCAGCAGTTTGGTTATTTAATAACCACACCTCGTAGACCGCACTGTACATGTATTTTTAGTTATAAAGTATGATAGTTTTAAAATTGTTATACAAAGACGCCTCTAAAACTTTAGCAAAATTGGATAAAACACAAATTTGTTTGTAATTAGTAATTAGAAAAACGAACGAGCCATTTAATAAGAAAAGCGTCATCAAATCTGGCTATGAACGAGAGAGATGGAAATATCGGTTATGTTGAGGCAAAACTTTATTGTCAAACTTTGTAAGTGGCCGTCACAATTGTAAACTAAATAATGGGATTCATATTTAATAAAGAGCATAGGCATGTTTTACTTGAAATTTATTTTAGGAATGACAGTAGAATAACTGGAAACTGGATGTATACGATGAGAACTGCATATGCGGACTTCAGTTATTTTGAGTTATTCATTTCTACAATTTTAGCCAGTCAGTAAAACGTTTCCTAAAGTATTGGCAAAATTGGCCAGAGTAAGGACAGAAGAAAACGTTGAAATCGTTGAAACGCTTCGAAAAAAAATTATTAGCAAAAAACCAATCATTACAACTTGTGAAGGACACTTTGCAGTTTTCAAAAACCCTACTTTAATTTTCTGTACGTTCATTATTTACTAGAGTAATTGATTACCAAAGTTAAAAATGAACCTTTGCTTTGAACGGCGATAAGAGGGACATATTTTTGAAGTTTAAGACGTGCCCTTTCCGATCTTGTCCATGAAATTTCTCCAAAAAATAATCAATTATGAAAAAAAACGATTTTTTTGCACATTTCTTTTAATGAAATTTTCAGGGGGTTTCCGATCTGCAATGGACCTGGAACCTCACTAACCGGTGGAATAAATGTTTGAACTGTAATTATACGTGGTTTAAAGATCGATTTTTTGCCTTATGCGTGCAAAATGGCGCCTGAACTACAAAATTTTTGCGTAAAAATTCAAAAAAATGTTTTATTGGAAAATCATCACTACAAAAAAATATCAAGGATAAAAGTTCTTAAAATCACTTAATGAATGCACTAGAATTTTTTCAAAATTTTTTGAGCAATTTTTTGGATTTTGCAAATAGTCAATTTTTGCAAAATTTAAGAAATTGCTTAAGAAATTTAAAAAAATTCCAGTGTATTCTTTGGATTTAAGAACTTTTTATTGTTGACAATTTATAGTGAAAATGCGTTGTTTTCGAGAAAAAAATTCTAAAGATCAAAGTAGTATCGAAATTTAGAAATTTTTTTCTCGAAAATAATGTATTTTTACAATAAATTGTCAAGAATAAAAAGTCCTTAAAATCGTTTAAACAATGCACTGGACTTTTTCAGAATCTTTTTAAGCAATTTTTTAAAATTTTGCAAAAATTGACATTTTCAAAATCCAAAAAAGTTGTGCACTAGTGCATTCGTTGAGTGATTTTAAGAACTTTTTATTCTTGACAATTTTTTGTAAAAGTGCATCATTTTCCAATAAAAAATTCTTGAATTTTTACGCAAAAATTTTGCAGTTCAGGCGCCATTTTGAACGCATAAGGGAAAAAATTGATATCTAAATCACGTATACTTAAAGTTCAAACATTTATTCCACCGGTTAGTGAGGTTCCAGAACCATTGCAGAACGGAAACCCCTTGAAAATTTGATTAAAAGAAAATGTGCAAAAAAAATCTTTTTTTTAAACTGCTTTTTTTCATAATTAATCATTTTTTGGAGGAATTTCATGGACACCATCGGAAAGAGCACGTCTTAAACTCTAAAAATATGCCCCTGCCAAATTTTTCTGTCGCAAATAGTATTAGTTCTGAGGCGCTGAAGAGCGATGTACCGGGAGTGGCGTTTTCGGCCGAAACGGGTTAAAGAGAATTAAATTATCTAAAAGAGCTTTATGGTGATATTATCGGAAACAAAATATATTGAAGTACGTCGACATTTCATGGGACAAGCAGAAATTTCGAATAATTTTTTTTCGATGGTTTCCTTTATCATTAAACTCAAGATCCAAAAAACGAAAAACTTGGAGTTTCAATTTCCCAACTTACAGCTCTGTGAATATCACCTAAAAAACTGGAATTTTTTTTATACCCCTTAATTTCTGCGTCTAGTGCAGTTTCCAATACATCTACCACCAATTCTGGACCTCTAGTGCAAGTTTACCGAAGATTAAAACGAACAAACCGTTGTTATTAACTTCCAGTCGTGTCGCATCAGCTAATAACCGAATCAAACGATGTTTCTCTCATCCCTTTGTCCACGACTAAATGAATAAATATACACTAAGTTTTCAATAAAGCATTCATCGCGGGGGACTCACCTGTCCCCATGCGACTCACACCGAGAAGGTCGATTGTTCGGATCTAGTCGTCGACGGCCCAGCACGTGGCGTCCACGTGTCTGTGTCAGCGCCCTCTCTTGATCGATTCATTAAACGTAAATGGATGTTTCTCTTGTAAATAATGTATCTGCTGGTCATCGTTTTAGATGCGACTATAATGCACAAAACAAATGTTACGTAGCGCGGTGGATCGATACAAAATATTGAAAGAACAGAGTCTCACTGAGTGAGCTAAAGCATGGAACATGAATTTGAATATCTCCACCATGTTACTGAAAATTGCTGACATACAGCCTGTCTCATAAAAAACGGCCAAAGCCATAACTCTGTAAATATTTTAAATAAATTTTTGAAAATATGGAAATTTATATTTGCCTAAGGGGCGCTCTTTTTTAGCATATAAAACATTGCATTACTACTTCCGGTATTCCCGGAAGTGACCTCATTGTCATTTTTTTAAATGACACACTGTATATTTTTTCGATATTTCCACTAAATGTAAAATTTCGTTTCCGATGATGTATCACAAGTCGATAATTCCCCCTCAACAAACCACTAAAAATTTAATTCTTCCTGGGGTAAGATACATTGGAACCAAAATATCGAATGTGCCATGAAACACAAAAACAAACACAGTTGTCAACAAAATGACTTTTAATTAAATTTTTATAGTTTCTCTGATAGTCTTGTTGGTTGTCGCATCTTGATTAGTGATTTATCAGAATTCACAAAGCTAAAAATGAATTATAACCATCTAACTGATCCGTTACAAGTATATTTCGAACGCAATAAAAGCAGTAGTCAAGGGGGCGGCTTTATAGTGAAGGTTTCCGAATAGAGAAATTCCACAACACCAAAAATTGAAACTTTGACATGAAAATAATTTGAGAGCCTATGGTGCTTTCAAAAAACCATCTAAGACAGTACGTCAATTTCAAGAAGAGGTGGAATTAACTGTTCTTCTTACTGTGCAAGAAAATCCAAGGACTTCGACTAGAGAAATAGCCAGCAACATTGGCTCATCAAAACGAACTGTTAATGGTATACTTAAAAAGCATAAATACAAGCCATACATATCGCAAAAAGTTCATGCACTAGAAGATAATGACCAAGTGAGAAGAATA
>JAPWTK010000044.1:2287500-2312987 GCA_029963805.1 Aromia moschata
TTCTCCTCAGAGAAGTGCGACTGACATTACGTTGTTGAGCTCTGTGACGAGTTGAGGTTCTTGGGTTTTCACGCACACTTTCACTCAACAGCAGCAATTCTTTCAGCTGTGCGCACCGGACGAGCACGTGGATGACTTCTGTTAACCATAAGCATGCCAGTTTCACGAACTTTCCTTAAGAACTTTCTTACACCAGCGCTGACGGAGCTTACATTTCGACCAAAAATTGTTCTCAATTTTCTCAGTTTCTGCAACACATCATCCACTTTGGAAATAACTTTTCAATATTTCTCAACGTTGTTCAAGCGTAAAACGATCCGCTTGTTACAGCGGAAGTTAGACACCACATATATGTCAAATGTCAAGCGCGTCAGTGTCGGCAATATAGAAATAACACTCAGTTTAAAAAGAAACCAATAAATGGCCCACCATTTATATGTCATCTGTAAAAAAAAACTAACTCAGGAGCTTAACGAAGGTGACGTAGATCTTCGATTAGACTCTTGCGAAAATTTAATGAATAATTGCAATAATCACCGACTTTTTTACTCTTTACTCGTAGAACATTTTTTTCGAAATTCTGTCTAAACGGTGTGGTGACAGACAAAACTGTCGTTACTGGTCTTCCACCAATCCACATTGGGCAGTTGAAGCTCACCCAATATCCTCAGGTCGTCAATGTTTGGGCCGATATTGTCATAGGACAATATTTGTTCGATGGTACTTTTAACAGGTCAACGTTATTTGGAATTTTCAAGGAATGATCCGATTCCCGATTTGAATTTTTGATCCGTTTTAAATTTTTATGATGTTTTCGGTTCATATTGAAGATTTGTCCTTTAATATGAGCCCAAGAACTGTCGGAGTTATTTACGGTTTCTTGAAAAACAATTCCAATTTTTAGTTTTTTACTATATTAATTACGCCTAAACTTGGGCATATTAGACGCAGAATTTCACACTCTCTAAATCTCATCAGCAGCAAAATCAATACCAGAAAGAATCAAAATCTAAAAGAAGCAAAAACAGTCAATCTCGTAACACAAAGAATGATCAAAATTTAAGCAGCCCTCAAAATGTAGGTGTTGTTGATGTCATTCATCGGCGACTGTTATAGTCCAATAGACAGGAAGCTAAAATAATCAAAAACTGTTCTTGAAACAAAATAGGGCTAGCTCTGACGGTTCCTATGAAAAATTTTTGCGTACGATTGACAAGCGAGGAAAAAGCAAGCTGAAACCTTCCGCTAATTTTTTGAGCCACAAAGAGGGGGAGGGAGGGGGAGAAATTAACAATTTGTTTCGAAAAAAACAACTTTAAGAAAATTTTTTAACATTTTCGCTTATATCTCCGTTTCCTTATAGGACAAATTTTATAAAGCATATTCATGAGAATTGTTGTAGCCTATTGTAATTTCTAAAATTTTAGCCCAACCAGAAGTAATCCAAGTGATATTGTTAACTTGCAAATGATTGCTGAAGTTGAAAAACTGCTTTTTTTTCACGGAATTTTTGTACTTCGAAAGTAGGGCGACCCAAACCTTGGAATATGATCATTGACATTTCTGAACGGACTGCGTTGTTTGTAGTATGAAGTTAATATGAATGAAGACAAAACAAATTTCAGTTCAATACGTTAATAACTTTTCGAATCCTTAACGATCGAATTTCTTGCAAGCCTTAACAATGGCGCCATTTTTTAATATTGAAAGTTGAAATTGTCGAACGATGTATTAACGGTTGTGGCTAAAAAAAAGGGAAAAGTAGCAACTAAATCTCTACAAGTTGCGAGACTTTTTGTTTTGAACAATATAAGTTTGGTACCAGTTTTATAACGATTCTCTGTAACGCGCATCCTTTGACCGACGTATTATTGTTGAAATTGATTAAAATTGAAAGAACGTCTACAAGACGTCAGGGTACCCACTACTATTCATCGATAAAAAATCGGCGGGAGAGATATTATCCGAGTCAGCCAATTGGGTCAGATCTCCCCTTCCCTCCTGCCGAGAATTTCGTACAGTGGCAACATTGCTGAAAACACCATGGGACCCACTCCACTGTATACGTCGTCAAAAAAGGTTGTCGCGTAGAAAACGTATAAAGCTGGCCAAAATTTTGAACATTTTTTTCCAAAATCTCAAATCCTAACTTTTTGAAACCAAAAGTAACAAACGAAAAACCCTTGAGATTTGTTTCTGGAAAAAAAAAATAATTCCGGTAGTTCCCCTCCGTCTCCCCCCCCGCCCTGTATTTTCACAATGATTTTTCACTAGCTTAAACCGGTCCAAATCGTAATATAAACAAAGAAATGGCGTCATTGTTAATTAAGACTTGACAAAAAAATCCGATCGTTCAATTGACTGGTGATACAGTTATTAACATGATCGAGCTGACCTTTTTTTTTGTAACTACATACTATAAATTTTTTTTCATATCTAGAAAATACGGGGGTTTTCGATTTTTCATTTTTTAAAATGTCTGGCCATTTAATTTTAATGATGATGGTCGAAAAAATCCCTACTTTCGAAATAAAAAATTATAAGAAAAAAAGTCCATTTCAAGTTACGATAGCACTTGGGGTGAGCTCAAAATTTTTGAAATTCTTAAGGCTATAAATCCTTTCTTAAATGCATATGCTATATAATGCAATAAGCAATAAGGCATATGCTGCACAAATTGTTAATTTAAACAATTAGCGAACGGTTTCAATGCTCTACAGACCACGCGCTCGTTATACCTCTGCCTCCGAATTACAAAGTTCTATTTCCCATTGTGTTCTAAACGCAGAAAGGGCAGAATAAACATAAGAGCAACCGTTCGTCTAAACCTAACCCTTAGATATGTTCAAGAAGCATGAAAAATGTCTGCCACTGTGACTGTAAATACGGGGCTTTACTGCCAAACTAAGTGACGTCAAAAAATGTAAATTTTTTTGAAACATATTACAATCGGATAGTTCTTGCCAAAAATTCTAAGTTCCCTAAAATTTTACAGATTTTTTGAGCCACAAAGAGAGGATGGTAGGAGGGTCTAGAACATACAAATTTTCGTTTCGACTAAATAATTTGCGGTAAGAAAATCGTATGAATAAAAAATTGCCAAAGAATAAGTTTGCATATGGTGTATTGGTTGATGTATTTTTTGTCGTAGAATACGCCCGATTAAGTTTAGAAAAAATTCAAAATTATTGGGGTAGTTTTCACCCTTATTTTGAGGATTGAAACGTTTAAACTCGAAATTTAGAAAAGTCTATGTTACATACAAACAATTGTGAATAAACGCATGTAAATTTTTTCAATGCGGTATAAGAAACAATCGTATTCAATGTTGCAAAGGTTCTAAGTTGTGCATATTGCATGTTGTGAGCCATTATTAAACTTTTCTAAAAATAGTCAGTTCTATGTTAATAAAACAATTGTGGATAAACGCATGAAGTTTTTGGATGGCACAAAATGCGGTATAAGAAGAACAATCGTATGAATAGCAATGTTGCCAATTCTAAGTTGTGCATATTGCCATGTGATATGTGATATTGCCATATGGAAAAATTGATATTTTTACTATATTAATATAGTTACGTCTTGTATTACAATCGCTGCCAGGGTCGTTCTGATCACGAATCTAAGATCAGTAAGTTTTTTGGCACAATAACAAATGGCGGATCCAGTATGGTAGTCAAATTTTAAAAAATGGCTAAATGTTTTGCAAATTTAAAAATACCATCTGTATTACCTAGGGAAATGTTAGACGTGAGATTCGTAATAAAGTTGGCCCAATAATCCTATAGAGAACAGTATGATTCACTTGCCATTTACATATCTCACAGGATGAGAAAATACGATAAAAGTGTACTTTATTGCTTTTCTACTATCTTTAATATTAGTTACGTTCTTTTCATTGGCGCCTAAATACAGTTCCTATGTTCCACACAAGTAACCATGTAAAGTTTTGGTGGCACAATAATGCGGTAAAAAAAACAACGTAAGAAGAAATTAAACAAGGCAAATGCCATGATATAATAAAGGATATAAAGTGTCACTTTTTTTTTCAAAAGTTAGTTCTTGTATACCTATCGCGGCCTCAGAATTGTAATTTTATGTTTAGGAACATTTTGTCAGAAAATTAAGAAAGACTCATACTTTTTTGAAGCAAAAAATTTTGTACAAATCGAAAAACGTATCCTTATATTTGTTCAGATTATGAAAAAACAATATAATGCAAATATTGCACAAAGCGTTACTGAGAACAGGGGAGTGCTCCAGTGTTTTTGAAAGGGCTTTTTGCTTTTGCACAACTTTGTGACGTTCGTATTATATCGCTGCCTCAGAATTACAGTTCTATGTTAAATACAAACAATTGTGAGTAAACGCATGTAAGTTTTTGGTGGAAATAATGGGAAAGAAGAATATGAATATGTTGCCAAAGGTCTAAGTTGTGCTATTGCATGTATGTGATATTGATTGGTTAAAGTGTGATTTATTGTTTTGTATATATTAATATTAGTTACGTTCTTGTATTACCTATCGCTGCCTCAGAATAATACAGTTCTATGTTACATACAAACAATTGTGAAAGTTTTTGGTGGCACAATAATGCGGTATAAGAAGAACAATCGTATGAATAGCAAGTTGCCAAAGGTTCTAAGTTGTGCATATTGCCATGTGATATGTGATATTGCCATATGGAGATAAAGTGTGACTTTATTGCGTTTGCTACTATATTTAATATAGTTACGTTCTTGTATTACATATCGCTGCCTCAGAATTACAGTTCTATGTTACACACAACAATTGTGAATAAAGCATGTAAAGTTTTTGTGGCACAATAATGCGGTTAAGAGAACAACTATGAATAGCAATTTGCCAAAGGTCTAATTGTGCATATTGCAATGAGATATTGCCATATGGATATAGTGTGACTTATTGCTTTTGCTACTATATTCAAAATATACGTCTGTATTACCTATGGCTGCCTCAGAATTACAGTTCTATGTTACTCAAACAATTGTGAGATAAACGTGTAACATTTTGGTGGCACAATAATGCGGTATAAAAGAACAATTAAACGTTGTGCAAACCATGAAGTTGTGCTTCTAATATTGCCATTGGATAAAAAGTGTGACTATTGCTTTTGCTACTATATTAATATTAGTTACGTTCCTTATATTACCTATCGTTTTCAGATCTATGCATACAAAAAAATAAACGCATGTAAAGTATGCCACAAGAATGCGGTACTAAGAAGAACAATCGTATGAATAGCAATGTTGAAGGCCAGGGTGTGCATATTGCAGGTGAAGTGATTGCCATTGGATATAAAGTGTGACTTTATTGCTTTTGCTAAACATATTGTTGACGTGTTTACCGCTGACAGTACAGTTCTATGTTAAATACAAACAATTGTGAGATAAAGCATGTAAGGGGCAGAGGTATATAGTCATCACCTAAATAGTGAAGTGTTGGGCCCATGTGTCGTTTTCAAGATATGGCTAACTGAAATATTACCAACCGACACTGCTCGAGTGTACACAAGACCTTGTGAGATAACCGATGTAACGTTATTGGTGGCACAAAATGCGGTATTAGAAGAACAATCGTATGAAAGAGGTTCTAAGTTGTGCATATTGGCATGTGATATGTGAAATTGCCATATGGATATAAAGTGTGACTTTATTGCTTTGCTACTATATTTAATACTAGTTACGTTCTCGTATTACATATCGCTGCCTCAGAATTACAAAGTTCTATGTTACACACAAACAATTTTGAGATGAACGCATGTAAAGTTTTTGGTGGCGGAAGAACGCGGTATAAGAAGAACAATCGTATGCTTCTCTGAAACGTTTTCCTTTGAAGCCATCGTTAGAGTGAATAGCAATGTTGCCAAAGGTTCTAAGTTGTGGATATTGCCATGTGATATGTGATATTGCCATATGGATATAAAGTGTGACTTTATTGCTTTTGCTACTATATTTAATATTAGTTACGTTCTTGTATTACATATCGCTGCCTCAGAATTACAGTTCTATGTTACACACAAATAATTTTGAGATGAACGCATGTAAAGTTTTTGGTGGCGGAAGAACGCGGTATAAGAAGAACAATCGTATGCTTCTCTGAAACGTTTTCCTTTGAAGCCATCGTTAGAGTGAATAGCAATGTTGCCAAAGGTTCTAAGTTGTGGATATTGCCATGTGATATGTGATATTGCCATATGGATATAAAGTGTGACTTTATTGCTTTTGCTACTATATTTAATATTAGTTACGTTCTTGTATTACATATCGCTGCCTCAGAATTACAGTTCTATGTTACACACAAACAATTGTGAGATAAACGCATGTAAAGTTTTTGGTGGCGGAAGAACGCGGTATAAGAAGAACAATCGTATGCTTCTCTGAAACGTTTTCCTTTAAAGCCATCGTTAGAGTGAATAACAATGTTGCCAAAGGTTCTAAGTTGTGCATATTGCCATGTGATATGTGATATTGCCATATGGATATAAAGTGTGACTTTATTGCTTTTGCTACTATATTTAATATTAGTTACGTTCTTGTATTACATATCGCTGCCTCAGAATTACAGTTCTATGTTACACACAAACAATTGTGAGAAAACGATAAAGTTTTTGGTGGAAGAACGCGGTATAAGAAGAACAATCGTATGCTTCCTGAAACGTTTTCCTTTGAAGCCATCGTTAGAGTGAATAGCAATGTTGCCAAAGGTTCTAAGTTGTGGATATTGCCATGTGATATGTGATATTGCCATATGGATATAAAGTGTGACTTTATTGCTTTTGCTACTATATTTAATATTAGTTACGTTCTTGTATTACATATCGCTGCCTCAGAATTACAGTTCTATGTTACATACAAACAATTGTGAGATGAACGCATGTAAAGTTTTTGGTGGCAGAAGAACGCGGTATTAGAAGAACAATCGTATGCTTCTCTGAAAGCGTTTTCCTTTGAAGCCATCGTTAGAGTGAATAGCAATGTTGCCAAAGGTTCTAAGTTGTGCATATTGCCATGTGATATGTGATATTGCCATATGGATATAAAGTGTGACTTTATTGCTTTTGCTACTATATTTAATATTAGTTACGTTCTTGTATTACATATCGCTGCCTCAGAATTACAGTTCTATGTTACATACAAATAATTGTGAGATAAACGCATGTAAAGTTTTTGGTGGCAGAAGAATGCGGTATAGAAGAAGAAGTATGCTCTTTTCCTTTGAAGCCATCGTTAGAGTGAATAGCAATGTTGCCAAAGGTTCTAAGTTGTGCATATTGCCATGTGATATGTGATATTGCCATATGGATATAAATTGTGACTTTATTGCTTTTGCTACTATATTTAATATTAGTTACGTTCTTGTATTACATATCGCTGCCTCAGAATTACAGTTCTATGTTACATACAAACAATTGTGAGATGAACGCATGTAAAGTTTTTGGTGGTAGATAAAACTATTTTATTTAATTAATTATTAATAAAAAATTATGAGATGAACGGTATGAGTTTTTGGTGGTAGAAGAACAGTCGAATGCTTCTCTGAAGCCTTTCCCTTTGAAGCCGTCGTTAGACTAAATAGCGGATGTTGCCAAAGGTTCTAAGTTGTGCATATTGCCATGTGATATATATAAGTCCGAAACCGATAAAACTGTAACATAGAACTTTATAATTCTGAGGCAGCGATATGCCATGCTCGTTATAGCCGAGTTCTACTGTATGTTTCAAACATAAATTTTTTTTGACCTCACTTAGTTGGCGTGAAATGCCCCATAGGTACGTTGTGAACGACAGCAGACGTACTTCCCGGCGTTAGCGCAAGGCTGTCCGTCAACCGTTCCTCGAAATGGGTCAATAATGAAGTGAGACTCGCGGGAGAGATTGCCGTGATCGGTGCCATTACGGGATCAGACGCGCTCGCCCCCTCCGGTTCCGTCTTTGCAGACCTGCCTCCTTCCTCCTCTTTTTCCCTTCGCCCAGGACTTATTACATCGAACCGGGACTACCGACTGACAGGAAATTGCCGATCACGGGATTCTATTGCGTACCATCAAAATGCCCTAAATTAAATTTCTCGAGACAATCTCGTATCTGTTACCGGGAATCGGCGAACTTGCATTATTCGTACTGCGCAGGATTTTAAACAAGTGTCACATTACGGAGAACAGGACATACATACATACTGTATTTCCATTATAAATTGAAAATAGGTAGAAAAAAGCAAGGTTGTCAGATATATTTTCTAAAATCGCTAAACTCACTATAGAAGTATACTTCATACTTCAGTAAACTGTTAGTTCGTGACGTTCTTAGAAAGCTAGTTTGGAAATATTTTAAAAAAATACATAGATATAAATTTATCAGTTAGCATTAAAATGAAGCGTTTAAAATTGCTGGAAAAAGTAATTATAAATCAAAACAACTTTATGTATGTTACTACACTTAAGAAAATTTTGAAGAGACGGCAACGCGATGCCGCGAATGCACCAGCGAATACCGACCATTATACTATTGGATTGCTTTATATGTAATACATGCCAAATACTTATTCGGTCTACTGTGCCATAAATTTTTTACGACGTCGTTAAAATGATTTACGACTTTAGAAATTCTACCTGTTTAAGGCGCCAGTGACGTGTATTCAGCTAGGTTTATTAACACAGACAATTTTTTGAGATTGTCTGGCTAAATGAGCATTATTTACAGCAAATTATATTACAAACATTTAGAGTTTTGTATGCAGGCTAATTTTAATATCCTATATTGATTTGAATGACAAAAAAATATTTCACAATTTTCGAATTTATAAAAGATATATGCACGTCCATGGAATCATAAAGTTGCACCGCTTTTTTTTGTTCCCCAGGCATATTTATCATTTTCAATTAAAAATAGAAGGACTATACATAATGGGGCATTTTACGCCGTCAAGTCAAAAAAAATTCTGTTTGAAACATATCACAATCCATAGTACTTGCTAAAAAACTAACTTCCTAAAAATTTTAGGTTTTTTGAGCCACAAGGAGAGGGATAGTGAGAAAAAATATTAGTGATAATTTGTAAGAAAATAAAAAAATTAAAATTCAGGTTTTCGATGTTCTGCGTAGAATGCTAATATATTTTCAAAATTATTGGGGGTAGTTTTCACCCTTATTTTGAGGATTGAAAGTTTAAAATCGAAATTTCGAAAAGTATGACAAGGTTTTTTTTTCAATTTTTTTAAATTTATTTCTTTTTTTTGTACTTTCGATAAATTTTTAATACATAATGGGCGTCGACAAGGAACTGGCCCCAAAACCGGCCCAAAGGTGAAAAAACGTCGTTTTAAGTTCATCCTGTGATATAGTAATGGCAAGTGAATAATATATTCCAAGGTTTTTGGGGTCGCTGATTACGAATCTAACATCAGATTTTCAAAAAACAAAATGGCGGACTAATATGGTAGTCAACTTTTAAAAAATGACTCAATTTTGTAATTTAAAAAATACCATCGTATTCTACGGGAAATTTTCTACGTTAGATTCGTAATCAGCGACCCCAAAAACGTTGGAATATATTATTCACTTGCCATTTACTATCTCACAGGATGAAAAATACGCTAAAACCACGTTTTTTTCACTTCTGGGCCATTTTTTGGGCCAGTTCCTGGTCGACGCCCATTATGAATTAAAAATTAATCGAAAGTACAAAAAAAAAAGGAAATTGAAAAAAAAATCGTGTCATACTTTTCGAAATTTAGTGTGAAAAAGAAAGTAAAATAAGGGTGAAAACTACCCCCAATAATTTTGAAAATATTTTTATCGTATTCTACGCAAAAAAAACACATCGAACACCATTGCAACCTTCCTTTCAATTTTTTTTCAATTTTTTAATTGAGAAAGATTGAAATTTTAGAGTCGAAACGAAAATTTGTATTTTCTCACCCTCACCATCCTTCTCCTTGTGGCTCAAAAGATCTAACATTTTATTTTAGATATAACTATTGTCATGACAAGAACTGAATTCTAAGGGTGAGAATCGAGTAAAATAGGGGTTGAAAGGGGTGAAAAACGTTAATTAAACAATATACGCAACTTTTACTCCGATAGTCTGTTTCCAGGGGTTTTGAGGTTGCTGCTTTCAAATCTCAATATTCCAAGAACAGAATATATTTTATTCTTGGCAACCTCTACCTCTACTTTCTTCAACCTCAATTTTGCTCAATTTTCACACTTGAAACAAATTTCATGCTATGGGCATGACAATTTGAAATCAGCAACCTCCAGAACCCCAGGAAATATAATGTTGGAATAAAAGTTGTGTATTTTGTCACATAAACATTTTCGCACCCCCTTCAACCCCTGTTATACTCTAGTTTCACCTCTGGCGTACATTTGCTGCTTTTGGCATGTTGAAATTTGAAATCAGCAACCTCGAAAACCTCCAGAAATATATTCCTGGAATAAAAAATGCGTATTTTGTCAAATTTCACATTACTTACCCCTTTCAACCCCTATTTTACTCGATTTTGACCCTTAGAATGAATGAATACGAAAAGGGGGCGAACACACCCATGCCCTTGCCCGCTCGGGGGCCCCCTTGTTCCCCCCCCTTCCCGGGGGTTCCCCCCCCATTATCACCCCCCCCCCCCAAGGGCCCATTTTTTCCGGGGGGGTCCCCCCCCCCCCCCCCCCCTCGGGCCCCCCCCCCCCCCCCCCCCTTTTGTCAATTGACGATAGTTAGACTGACCTAGAATAACTAACTTGTATACGATAGTTATTCTAAAACAACCTACGCAATTAATGGTTTTACATCAGGAGTAATTTCTGCATGTACTTCTTGTCATCATATATCACGATTGGTTTTACCCTATTTTAGAAGCGTTTATCAATGTATCTCAAAATGTTGAGGGTGTATTGACTTTTTTGAGGTTGGATTCGAATTCAGCGTCGAAAAATACAGGGGGATACTAAGGTCAATATCCAGGATCATGATTTTTTTGTGTAGCTCTGCAATCCATTGATGTAAAACAAAACCTTTTTAATGAATCAGATGGTATAGATTGTCCTTCTGATAAATTCAGAACTCTCGAGATTACAAAAGTAACTAATGTCGGAAGGGATTAAAAAAAAGGATTAAAGGAGTCCAAAGAAGAAAAAGTACTAAGTATAAATGGTAAATTAAGACTAAATTTTGTTGAAATAATGAACATAGTTAGGAAGAGATACTCAATTATATGCATAATACACCAAGGAGATTACCTTTATAATTATCACCCCTTATCGGATGGCCCATCTGATGGATGTAGAAACTCTCAGTATTACAAACGTACTGTAGGAACCTAAATATACAAGAATTTTCAATCGATTCAATATTTGAATTTAATGGAAAGTCAATTTCAAGCCTGAGGCGTCAAAGGAGAGGGGAAATTGTTTTAAAGGTGCATTATATGTATATAATAAAGGTGCATCAAAAGCACAAAACATCATGGAGATTAGAACTCTAGAATGTCCACCCCTATGACCATGAAAAATACTAAAAATAAAGTTCACCAATTAATTTAGAGACGCATTTAGTGAGACACCTATAACACAGCTACACAAAAAAATCATGATACTGAATATTGACCTTAGTATCCAACCTCAAAAAAGTCAATACACCTTCAAAATTTTGAGATAGGGGTGAAGATATGAAAATTTGACAAAATACGATATTGAGTGTTAAATTCGCTAAAGCCTGGAGAAAAGGGACTTTTTTCACCGAAAAATAACAAATTGGCGGCCGTTTTTCAAAAAAAAAAACATTTTTGAGGTCGGAAAATCGAAAAATTCGTTACCGATCTTTTGATTTTGGCTATAGATATAAACGTGTACAATAACATATTAAAAAATCGGAGCAATTGCTGAGTTTTTCTTAAATCATGTCAACCAGGTCAAAAACCATGGTTCCAGAAAAGAGTTTAAAGGTTTTAGAAGAATATTTAAAAAAAAGCTGTAAGCAGTTAAGTTCAACCTGCCATGCCTGGCCATACATAAGACTTTCCTCATTACACCTCCTGCATCCTCAATTCTAGGTACTGTCCATGTTCAAAAGAAGGTGGGGCCTGGAACAAGATCCAGACACAGTGAAGCGTCAACAAGGCCCTCGAACCGCGAGGCACCTCGCTTTATAATTCTCACTAATCAACTTAAATATCGCTCTAGAAGTATTGAAAACTTGTTATTGACAGTATTTACTTTCAAATAAAAAAAAAACGATTTTTTCTTCAAGGCAGAAAGACCCCTCTAATTTTTCTGAAATAATGAACACATCTGTGGCACAAAAGAGGGAAAACCGTCAGAATGGGATACTTAACTATAAGCACAAGACACCAAGGAGAACCTTAGAATCCTCACCCTTAGGGTCCATCAAAAAACACCAAATTGGACGGTCAGAAAAAGACAGAATTAGGACGGCCCATCTGATGTATTACAAATAATGCTAAAAGAATTCCAGCCTACAATACAAAATGAAAAAAACAAAAAAGAGAAGAAATCAAAAAAAGAAAGGACACAAATGAGAACCAGGAAGATATTTTTTAAGACAAAGGAGACTCAACTACCAAAAAAAAAAAAGAGGAATGGACGGCCATCTGAGTGTTCAAAGTACCGATGCTGAAAATAATTTCCAGGCGATTCAATACCGGAGGAACCACCGAGACTACAAGAACAAGACGACGAGATCCGAATTCTTCAAACCCCTGAAACGGAATTAAGGACGTTCCCATTCGCAAAAATGCAGATACCTGAGCGGGTCCAAAGAACGAAAAGTTTAATTACTTTTTTTCCTCTGGAATGACACCAAGGAGATGACCTTTAGAATCCTCACCCTTATCCATCAAAAACATCAAAGAAGATGGAATTGGACGGCCCATCTGATGTGTTACAAAAGTACCGATGCTGAAAAGAATTTCCGGCCGATTCAATACCCGAAATTAATGGAAACCGCCGAGAGTACAAGAACAAGACGACGAGATCCGAATTCTTCAAACCCCTGAAACGGAATTAAGGACGTTCCCATTCGCAAAAATGCAGATACCTGAGCGGGTCCAAAGGACGAAAAGTTTAATTACTTTTTTTCCTCTGGAATGACACCATGGAGATGACCTTTAGAATCCTCACCCTTACCCATCAAAACACCAAAGAAGACGGAATTGGACGGCCCATCTGATGTATTACAAAAGTACCGATGCTGAAAAGAATTTCCAGCCGATTCAATACCCGAAATTAATGGAAACCGCCGAGAGTACAAGAACAAGACGACGAGATCCGAATTCTTCAAACCCCTGAAAAGGAATTAAGGAGATTCCCATTCGCAAAAATGCAGATACCTGAGCGGGTCCAAAGAATGAAAAGTTTAATTACTTTTTTTCCTCTGGAATGACACCAAGGAGATGACCTTTAGAATCCTCACCCTTATCCATCAAAAACACTAAAGAAGACGGAATTGGATGGCCCATCTGATGTGTTACAAAAGTACCGATGCTGAAAAGAATTTACAGCCGATTCAATACCCGAAATTAATGGAAACCGTCGAGAGTACAAGAACAAGACGACGAGATCCGAATTCTTCAAACCCCTGAAAAGGAATTAAGGACATTCCCATTCGCAAAAATGCAGATACCTGAGCGGGTCCAAAGGATGAAAAGTTTAATTTACTTTTTTTCCTCTGGAATGACACCAAGGAGATGACCTTTAGAATCCTCACCCTTATCCATCAAAAGCACTAAAGAAGACGGAATTGGACGGTCCATCTGATGTGTTACAAAAGTACCGATGCTGAAAAGAATTTCCAGCCGATTCAATACCCGAAATTAATGGAAACCGCCGAGAGTACAAGAACAAGACGACGAGATCCGAATTCTTCAAACCCCTGAAAAGGAATTAAGGAGATTCCCATTCGCAAAAATGCAGATACCTGAGCGGGTCCAAAGGACGAAAAGTTTAATTACTTTTTTCCTCTGGAATGACACCAAGGAGATGACCTTTAGAATCCTCACCCTTATCTATCAAAAAACACCAAAGAAGACGGAATTGGACGGTCCATCTGATGTGTTACAAAAGTACCAATGCTGAAAAGAATTTCCCAGCCGATTCAATACCCGAAATTAATGGAAATCGTCGAGAGTACAAGAACAAGACGACGAGATCCGAATTCTTCAAACCCCTGAAAAGGAATTAAGGACATTCCCATTCGCAAAAATGCAGATACCTGAGCGGGTCCAAAGGAACGAAAAGTTTAATTACTTTTTTTCCTCTGGAATGACACCAAGGAGATGACCTTTAGAATACTCACCCTTACCCATCAAAAGCACTAAAGAAGAAGGAATTGGACGGCCCATCTGATGTGTTACAAAAGTACCAATGCTGAAAAGAATTTCCAGCCGATTCAATACCCGAAATTAATGGAAACCGTCGAGAGTACAAGAACAAGACGACGAGATCCGAATTCTTCAAACCCCTGAAAAGGAATTAAGGAGGTTCCCATTCGCAAAAATGCAGATACCTGAGCGGGTCCAAAGGACGAAAAGTTTAATTACTTTTTTCCTCTGGAATGACACCAAGGAGATGACCTTAGAATCCTCACCCTTATCCATCAAAAACACTAAAGAAGACGGAATTGGACGGCCCATCTGATGTGTTACAAAAGTACCGATGCTGAAAAGAATTTCCGGCCGATTCAATACCCGAAATTAATGGAAACCGTCGAGAGTACAAAAACAAGACGACGAGATCCGAATTCTTCAAACCCCTGAAACGGAATTAAGGAGATTCCCATTCGCAAAAATGCAGATACCTGAGCGGGTCCAAAGGACGAAAAAGTTTAATTACTTTTTTCCTCTGGAATGACACCAAGGAGATGACCTTTAGAATCCTCACCCTTACCCATCAAAAACACTAAAGAAGACGGAATTGGACGGCCCATCTGATGTGTTACAAAAGTACCGATGCTGAAAAGAATTTCCAGCCGATTCAATACCCGAAATTAATGGAAACCGCCGAGAGTACAAGAACAAGACGACGAGATCCGAATTCTTCAAACCCCTGAAAAGGAATTAAGGACATTCCCATTCTCAAAAATGCAGATACCTGAGCGGGTCCAAAGGACGAAAAGTTTAATTACTTTTTTTCCTCTGGAATTAGAGAGGCACAAAGAGACGAGAGCCTGCACGCGTCGATCTGCGTGAGCCGTGCGACGAGGGGTGCGTTCCGCTCCTTCGTCCCGGGAAGCCTGGGTGGCGCTCCGAGCAATGGAAGCGCCACGGCCCGCCCACGGCGGCGGCCACGCCCCCCTCGCGGCCCCTGGCCCCATTGGCCCGACCCCCACTAGCGGCTCGCCTCGGCATCAACAACATATTCACAATTCAGTATCAAATCAGTACTCATTAAATAAACAGTGCAGTGCGTCAGATTCGGAGAGAGCCCCGTCCGCTGGCTGGCAACATGCTCAACAATCTGGGTAAGTTAGTGGGGGCACTAATTGACGTTAAAGTCTTTAGTGATTCCAGCGTACTAACGATAGGCTAGTTAAATGGGCTAAATTGAAGCTGCCTCGCCCTCATTAGGCCAATATCGTGGGACGGCTCCGGTAGGCCGTGTAATTAGGAGCAGGCACGGCGGCCTTCCATACACTCTTTCGCACTTTTAGTCGACACCCGCGACCGGTACCGCTTGCCATCGGGAACCACCCTTGAGGGACGCCACCGCGGCCGATTGCGAATTGACCACCATCCACGCAAATCGAAATTCAATAATTCCTTGCTCTCGATGCCGGTTTGTTTTTTATGATTTGCTCAAGTACTTGGTAACCGTTCGTTACTTGGTATCGGAATCGTCGGCGTGCGTTGTGTATGGAATGTCGATTGCTTCCTGTATATCCATTTCTGCTTATCAGTTAGGCAGACTGATCGATAGAAATTGGTTGGTGTACTCCGGAGACGGATGCGATGGAGTAAAGTGTTGTTGACAGTGATGAGAAAGACCTTTTTAAATGTGGTGTGCGACGATAAGAGATAGTTATGATGGTTGGTAGGTACTTGTGTACGTTTTTGTTTCGTTTATTGGGTAGTTTAAGTTATCAAACCTAGTCCTAGGCATTTATTTACAACTCAGTAGTAGCCTTCATGAAATAAAAAGTAAATAATTTAAAACAATGTTTACCATCTATAAAAGCGTTTTACACCTACAGTCAGCAACGACACACTTTTTGAGGGTTGCATCCTAACCTAAAAGTGCAAAAAAACACGGTTTAAGGACGAAAAAACGATTTATTTTCTCGGAAAACCATGTGTAGGATCTTAAAATACAAATCGTCTTCTTTTAAATGCCACTGAGTTTGCTCTAATATCTTATAAATATATTTTTTTTTCGCCGAGATATCGAATTTTGAAAATTGTCTGCTCATATCATATCTTTCCCAAAACATTTAATTAAGTAGTACGGAAACCTTATGGTCATTATTTAAATTGCAATATCTCGGCGAAAAAAAAGAGCAAACTCAACAGCACTTCCTAGGTATGAAAACATTCTGGATTTGAACCAAAAATATCATCATAATTCAAAAATGGACCATCATCTCACTCACTAGGTATAGTTTTCAGAAAAATATCTGTGCATGAAATTTTAATAAAAGAAAGCAAGTTCTATTTGGATATTAACCTGTTTTTTTTAGAATTGAGTGTGAGAGTAGATAATATAAGAAAAAATATAATAAGAGGGCTTTTTTGAATTTTTATGATATTTTTGGTTGAAATTTAGAAATTTTTCATGCTAAATCCGAAATGGCTAGTCAGATTTAAAACCATTGCAATTTTACCTTTTTAGCGATATCTTTTTTATAAGTACATATCACCTTCAGAGTGGGCTTATTCGACGCAAAATTTCACAAGCTGACTTAATCCTATCAGAAAAAAGCGTAGTACAAATATTATAGGAATTTAAGTAACCTTCAAAAAGTGGGTGTATCATGACTTTCTTTGCTGACTGTACATTTAGTTAAAAAAATACAGACTTGCATCTTAGCGATCAAAAACAACTACAAACAGAATTGTTCTCAAAACGAAAAGCTATCTGTCGATTGACACTGATTAATTCATATTAAGTGAGTAATATGTCTATCTTTTATTAGTCACTATTATTATCTAGCATTAAGTTGTTCAGCTGCTTTTTAATACCTTAAAATATTGAGTTTTTCTATTTGATGGCAACTTGCTATAAACCGTGATAGTTACACTTGTACTTGTTAATGAAACAATCATTGTATTTATTTTTTATTTGGTTTATAGAGTTTTACTTTACGAAACATTGAATTTTCTTTCCTCCTTAGTTTTTGAATTGAATCAAAGCAAATGTCTTCTAAAGATGCCATTGATGCGGCATAAGAACATTACTAAAATTAAAAAGTAAGAAGTTTTACATTTTTTTGGCAATTTTTTCACTTTAAGTATCTTTCATTCAGTAGCTTGTTCGATTTTCGACAATATTCTTCATAACATCAAATCATTAGATAGGAACGTTTTCTGGTTTCTATTGATAAATTTTCATTTAATTGTTTGGTTTTGTCATATTTTCTACTTTACAGTTTTTTCCAATATCAAATAATTTCAAGGCTTCAGAAAATAGAAGGTACTCCTATTTCTATTTCAGAAAGTACATAGGTATTTATATTTATTTATATTTTGATATTTATTCACAATCTTTTGAGGGCCAGCTAACCGACATATCCATATGCTCTTTTCTAAAATTATTCAAACGAATGCACATAATGGAGATTCTGCATTATATTTTGAATAACTTAGATTTACAAAACATTTTGAGTTCTTAGTCTTTTTGTGCTTCACTGCTTTTAGTGCTTCACTAGGCTGTGATGGTCTGTTTATAGGCATGTGTAGAAATCATGAAGTCTTTTTTCTAGGTACCTATCCAGAAATACCTAAACATTCAGTAGCAACACAGTTCGATGATAAAATGTGCTTCATGCCTATCACCATACCAAACTTTTCTTCGCGTTTACGTTGTAAACATGTAAAAATAAGATGAGACAACCGCCAATTAGGCAAGAATCACGTTGAACAACTAACCACACCATTGTTTCCAAAGCCTACTTCTTACCAAAGCACAAAATATATGAGAACTGTACGTCCCTGGATAAAGTGTGATGAGAAAAGCTTATATATTACCATAGCGACATCCTATATTTTACAAAAACAGCGCGGAAATATTTAAACGTTATATATTTTTGTTGGGCCTTGAGTTGTTGAAGATTAAATTCAGTGGCCTCCTCGATCACCAGACTTCACTGCCATTAGACTTTTTTCTGTGGCGATATCTAAAAAGTAAAGTTCGAAAAAAATTTAAAGAGCGCAACAATTTTAGGCCTGAACCTATCGAAGACATACGTTTGAATTGGCAAAGCTTACTTTGCGGCAAATTTTCTTAAACACATGTTACAATCAACAACTAGGGTAAATGTGGGAGAGACGCCGCACTTTTTTAGAATGTGCAATAACTCCCCTTAATAATGCAATAAGAACTAGCTAACATAAGACCCAAACTTTAGAAACATTTATTCAAGAAACGGAACATAACACAAGTGGTTATGGCAATAAATAAGCAAATAAAAAAATATTTTGTTGTCATATACAGGAGGCCAACTCTCCTACATGCTATGGGTGAGTCGCCGCATATCTAGAGGGAGGGATGGCTTATAGAAAATAAGATTAAATTATTTTTTCACTTGAGCCTTCTTCAATAAATACTTTCCATATGGATTCCAGGCAACTTCGAATGCTCTACATGTTTCATGTAACCAACGTTTGCAATATGTATACTCAATTCAGTCTGATTTTGACATAGTTCCTATATTTCCAAAATTCAAGACTCTCCGCATTCATTTTCCTCAATATCCACAAAGACGCATGCATTTTCCTCAATATTAGTGATATCGCTACTTGAGGAATGAGCTGATATTTCTACTTCCAGATAATAAGAATGATTGCTTCTTTTACTTTCGTTTTAACCCTTTAGATACAGATTTAACTTGGCCCTTTTTGTCCGTATTAGGGACAAAATTTGATTTAATGTATATACAAATTTTATTGTTTTATACATTACATTTTTATTTTATGTCTTTGATACCACTTGGGTTAGTTAAATGAACTGCGGGTTGTTTTTTGCGTTTTCTAATATTAGAAAGTACAGGTACGGGCGATATTTGTTGAACCAATTTTCCTTAGGTAACGTTACAAGTGGTCGAAGTTGATGGTTGGAGGTTCTGAATTGTTATTGGAGGAACTTTGCATTATCATATCTGATTGAGATTGCTTGGATTTACTGCATGTTTTCTCCTTCCTCCAAACTGTGTAAAGCTTCAGTTACACTGGTTTTAGGAGAGCACGGTGGACCTCCGATAACTTCTGTATTAGTTAACTGAAGATCCGACACGCAAAAAGCATGTTCAGGTATTGTCTGTAGATTGTGTGGGTAAGCCCCACTTAGTGCGTCTTCTATCCCACAATACTTTGCAGCGTATCTCCCCAATAGATGGGGAGACGCTGCACTCAATTTCTTATAGCTGTTTAATGCCATAGCGATCACGGTGTAGTTAAACATAATATTAATGATCCTGCGTCTAATCACAAATAAAAATACAAGCGAATATAAACTGCACTGGTGCTTTGCCCAATATTTTTGAAGCCACTGAAAAATTTTTAGCCATGCCTGAACAGTGTTTTTTTTAAATATTCATTAACGTAAACGTTCGATTTGCATGTATGTGACTTACGATGCATGGTTATGCATCAACTGACTATAAGTAAGCGAAATTGCCGTTGAAATTATAACAGTAGTTCCAAATGGTCCTTGCGTCTTCTCCCCCACTGCGGCATCTCTCCCACATTTACCCTAATAGTCGGGATCGGTTGCACGGCATACTTTGAAGTCATTTTTTTTCATCTCGTGATATCCTTTCCAGGCATTAAGGAGATGCGGGGAGGATCTGAAAAGGCACCAGGGCGACCTCAAAGAGGTCCTGGAACAGCCGCGCCTGAACTCGCTGTGCGACGGGCGGACTGTCGGGGCTGGGGTCCCTGAACAACAACTCCAACGACGGCGACAAGCCGTCCAAGCAGAAGCGGCACAGGACGAGGTTCACGCCCGCACAGCTCAACGAGTTAGAGAGGTGCTTCTCGAAGACGCACTACCCGGACATCTTCATGAGGGAGGAGATCGCGATGAGGATCGGGTTAACCGAATCAAGAGTGCAGGTGAGTCTGCGTACTGCGACATGTTCTAGTACTAGTCAGAAAAAACTTTATACCATAACAACGGTCAACAAAACAAATCAGAAATTGACTGCGACAAGGATAGGTCTGGGGAGGGAGTTGGGTCGCTATTATTTAGGTAAAAATGGCCTAAAAATTTTAACATGGGTAAAAAAAGAATCGTTAGGACTACTAAACAAAAAAACTGAACGTTTTCCACGACACACCGAACTACTATACTTTGTTGCCACGGTTCACTGAGCCGTAACATTTGTCTTTGTTTATGAGAGCAAACAGTGGACTGGTGAGTATCGGACCAGTGTCCTTATTCATACTACTGTTTACACTTAATGATTTCTAAACTTTCACAAAGAACCCAACCGTTAACTGTTTCTTACATTTCTAATTAATTTTAAATTATTTATGTCTATCCTATGGTTGTTGTCAAAAGCGTGTTGGGCAACACAAAATTTTTAAGGTACCAAAAGAAGAAGAACAAGGAAGCCCCAACCCGATCTGACGTAAAAATGGCGGTGTGTTCTTTAAAAGAATAACCTAGTCAGAAAGTAGATACCAACCTTATAAACGTTAGTTCGAAGTTTAAGCGACGTTAGTTGTTTCTGTATTTGTTTGGCAGCCAGCAATAGTGAAGCTTTCAGTGAGTTTGTAAGCGTGGAAAAAATTGGTCATCGCTATGTGATTCAATACTTTCATTTAAAAAGCCTCAGTCCAACTAACTAATATCAAAGTGGAGCTAGATTCTACTCTGGAGGAGTCTGCTCTTTCGTTTACAACAGTGAAATATTGGATAGCAGAATTTAAACGAGGCCGTACGAGCTGCCAAGACGAACATCGCGGTGGTCGACCAAATGAGGTGACCACGCCAGAAATAGTGAAGAAAATCCACAAAATGGTATTGGAAGACCGTTGATTGAAGGTGCGCCAGCTAGCAGACATGGAAGGTATTTCAAAAGTGCTGTACATCGCATATTGATTGATTATTTGGACATGAGGAAAGCTTTTACTCACATTGTAACAAAAACATGTGGTCGTGAGGATGTATCAATCGAGTCTTGGGCAAAGTTTAAACATTGGCAATCAGTTGGGCAAAAACAAAACTCTAAAGCCGAGTTTTTGCGTCGATTTATAACCATGGATGAAACATGGATCCATCACTTTACACCTGAGACGAAGGAACAGTCAAAACAATGGACTGAAAGGGGAGAATCGGCTCCAAAGAAGGCAAAGACAGTTCCATCTTCAGGTAAGGTCATGGCGTCAGTTTTTTGGGATGTGCGTGGGATAATATTCATTGATTATCCACAAAAGGACTTATTGCAGCGTTTGAGTGATGAAGTCAAGAAAAAACGGCTGCATTTGGCGAAGAAGAAAGTTTTATTTCATCAAGACAATGCACCAGTTCATATATCCGTTATAGCGATGACTAAAATCAATGAGTTAAAGTTGGAATTGCTTCCTCACGCACCATATTCGCCAGATCTAGTCTCTTCGGATTATTTTCTGTCTCTAAACTTGAAAAAATGGGGTGGTAAAAGATTTGCCAACAATGAAGATGTTGAGTCTGCAGTTGATGGCTATTTTGAGGAGCTCGACGATTCTCACTATAAACAGGGTATCGAAGCTATTGAACATCGTTGGGAAAAGTGTATAGAACTAAAAGGAGACTATATACAGAAATAAAGATATTTTTCCCAATTTTTTTGTGTTTTCTCTCTTAGGTTGGTACTACTGGGATTACCTCGTATTCTTGTCCCAGTAAATTTCTGAAAGGTTTTTTTGTTGACCAATGATAAATAATATACGATGTCGTCTCGGCAAACGGCAGCTGGCGAGCTCCGACACGACGTTTCACTTAAATTTCCGCCTCGGAACCGTCTAGAAAGTTGCGAGGGTTTGTGTAAAGCTTTAGGCTTATGGCGGCTAGCCGTGGCGGGCTAACGCCGCCGTTTAATCCTGAAAGACCGCAGGATTCTCAACTTCAGATAACTCGTCTAGTTTAATTAATATAAATTGAAATTAACTCGAGCCCAGACAAGGTGCTATCATAATGCGTACGCTTTCGGGTAATGGATTGCAAATCAGCGTTATAGACCGGGCGACAATGACAGATTTCGTATCATGACTTCATACCGTCCGCCCCTTTAAGTGCGTTAAATAGAGGTTATTATCGATTAGAAGCGTTACATACATATTCTCGCGGTGAGAGGTGACACGTAGTGCGCAGTATCGTTATCAAATCGCTTTAAAAAACAATGTTTTTAACTAACTTTAAACCGTCTGCCGTTTGTTCCATATCAAAATACATGCAAAAACAATCCAGCGCTAGCTTATCAGTAGACAGATTCCAGTGAAAATCTCTTTCAAGAACTTAAACTGAAATCGTTCGAAAAATTGTGCATCTTATAACGTGAGTAAACCGTCTGCTGATTACATGAGGATGTTTCGTTAATCGAAAAAGTAGCGAAAACTGCGAGGCAGACAAATCGGCGAATGAAAACCACTCGATCTATCAAATCGAAATCGATCCAAATTTAATAATCGCAACATTACATAATAAAGTCTGTCCCAAAAAAATATGAATATGCACATAATAAATGAAAAAAATATTAGCAGACAGTTATAGTAGATATATTTTATAGGCAGACGAAATTATTTCGATAAAAATCATGAAACTTTTTAATGACAACATTCCGTCTGCCAGTTTGTTATTATGGAATACAGATCTAAATTAGTTTATTTATTGAAGGACAGACGATTCCACTTGTTATTTATATTTTTTTTTTTGCAAATTTTCAAATAGCGGATTTTTTTATGTATATTTTAATAAGAGTAAACAGTCTGCCGCTATATTCCCTGTAATTGTTATGCCATAAAAAGTACATTTGGACGGAAGTAGATAAATCCAGTTGTTAGCAACAATTATATGAAAAATTTTTAATTATCTACTTAAATTTTGCCTAATCCTAATGGGGGAAGTCGCATTATTTTCCTTTATAAGTCGTGGTTTGGAAAGTTTTTCGCTATTTTTCATTAAACTTATTATTTCATGTATATTGTTACGTATGTGCACATGAGTTTTGATGAATCATCGACTGTGGAATTGGAACGATGAAATAATTTACGATAATTTTTTTAATGTATTTTAGAAAGTGTTTTGTTCATGAAAGGATGTTTACCATATACAGTATACTCATTTCAACACATTTTTGCTTTCAAAAAACTGTAAAAAGAACTGGATTTATCTGCTTCCGTGCAAATGTACTTTTTATGACATAACAATCTCAGAAATAAAACGGCAGACTGTTTACCTTGCTCCTATTAAAATATACAAATATAAACCGACGCCGATGATATATATCTGAACACACTATTAGTGTGTTCGAGGGTCTTGTGCATCTTATAACGTGAATAAACCGTCTGCCGATTACATGAGGATGTTTCGTTAATCGAAAAAGTCGCGAAAACTGCGAGGCAGACAAATCGGCGAATGAAAAACCACTCGATCTATCAATTCGAAATCGATCCAAATTTAATAATTGCAACATTACATAATAAAGTCTGTCTCAAAAAATATGAATATGCACATAATAAATGAAAAAAACATATTAGCAGACGGTTATAGTAGATATATTTTATAGGCAGACGAAATTATTTCGATAAAAATCATGAAACTTTTTAATGACAATATTCCGTCTGCCATTTTGTTTTTATGGCATACGGATCTAAATTAGTTTATTTATTGAAGGACAGACGATTCCACTTATTTATATTTTTTTTTGCAAATTTTCAAATAGTGGATTTTTTTTATGTATATTTTAATAAGAGTAAACAGTCTGCCGTTTTATTCCTGTAATTGTTATGCCATAAAAAAGTACATTTGGACGGAAGCAGATAAATCCAGTTGTTAGCAACAATTATATGAAAAATTTTTAATTATCTACTTAAATTTTGCCTAATCCTAATGGGGGAAGTCGCATTATTTTCCTTTATAAGTGGTGGTTTGGAAAGTTTTTCGCTATTTTTCATTAAACTTATTATTTCATGTATATTGTTACGTATGTGCACATGAGTTTTGATGAATATCGACTGTGGAATTGGAACGATGAAATAATTTACGATAATTTTTTGAATGTATTCTTAGAAGGTGTTTTGTTCATGAAAGGATGTTTACCATTTACAGTATACCTCATTTTGGAACACATTTTGCTTTCAAAAATGTAAAAAGAACTGGATTTATCTGCTTCCGTGCAAATGTACTTTTTATGACATAACAATCTCAGAAATAAAACGGCAGACTGTTTACCTTTGCTCCTATTAAAATATACAAATATAAACCGACGCTGATGATATAAGTATCTCGAACACACTATTAGTGTGTTCGAGGGTCTTGTGCATCTTATAACGTGAATAAACTGTCTGCCGATTACATGAGGATGTTTCGTTAATCGAAAAAGTCGCGAAAACTGCGAGGCAGACAAATCGGCGAATGAAAACCACTCGATCTATCAAATCGAAATCGATCCAAATTTAATAATCGCAACATTACATAATAAAGTCTGTCTCAAAAAATATGAATATGCACATAATAAATGAAAAATATATTAGCAGACGGTTATAGTAGATATATTTTATAGGCAGATGAAATTTTTTCGATAGAAAAAATCATGAAACTTTTTAATGATTTAATATTCCATCTGCCATTTTGTTATTATGGCATACGGATCTAAATTAGTTTATTTATGGAAGGACAGACGATTCCACTTGTTATTTATATTTTTTTTTGCAAATTTTCGAATAGCGGATTTTTTTTTATGTATATTTTAATAAGAGTAAACAGTCTGCCGTTTTATTCCTGTAATTGTTATGCCATAAAAAGTACATTTGGACAGAAGCAGATAAATCCAGTTGTTAGCAACAATTATATGAAAATTTTTTAATTATCTACTTAAATTTTGCCTAATCCTAATGGGGGAAGTCGCATTATTTTCCTTTATAAGTGGGTGGTTTGGAAGATTTTTCGCTATGTTTTCATTAAACTTATTATTTCATGTATATTGTTACGTATGTGCAAATGAGTTTTGATGAATATCGACTGTGGAATTGGAACGATGAAATAATTTACGATAATTTTTTTAATGTACCTTTTATTTAGAAAGTGTTTTGTTGCAGCATGA
>JAPWTK010000045.1:0-370000 GCA_029963805.1 Aromia moschata
TAGTTCACTTAAGGAAAATAAAATGGATATTTATAACTCACGGAACACACCTACAGAAAACACTCGTAAAAACTCATTTTCGGTGAGACAACTTGTATACACGAAATCGATTAGTTTATACATCACACACCTAAAAGAATTTGTGCTGATACTTGCTGTCAGCGGGTGCGTTGAATTTCCAATTTCTAAAATTAATTTTACACATGTTACAAACGGCATATTCGTTTGATGTATAATATTAAATTCTAGATATCTAGTAGATAGTCGAAACTAATTCCAAATTCAGTATTTACGGAAAACACCGTAATCAGTTAGTAAATAGGCCAACTATCACCATGATTAATATTGGAGCCGTTGCATCACAAAATATAATGCATTTACGGAATCCTAAATACGTGCAGTACATATGAACGTTGTTTTGTGACCATCCATCATGTGGTCATTGTCATGAGCTTATGGGAATAGCTAAATGGTTGGTAAAATTGAACATAATAGTGTTAGTTATGTAACAGTCGTATTGTTTTTCCTGATTATATAATTATTTCTATATTTACGTAGTGGAGTGGAAGTATTGTATAAATGGAATATAAGTGGAATTCATAAATGTCGAGATTTTAAGTTAAAAAAAATATTCTGTCTGTGTGTCTGCCTGTCTGTCTATTAACTTTTTTTTGTGTACACGATAATTCAAGAACGCATTGATATATCAACTTCAATTTAGGAACACTTTTGTACCATGATGAGCCTTTTGAGCTTAATCAGTTGAGTGGTTAGTAGTTAGATAGTTTATTTTTTGAAAAGAGTCCTGAATAAGGTTTCTCGGCGTTATAATTAGGTAACAAATAGTAGAAATGGATTGTGTATGTTTTGTATAAAATCGGTATGTAGGAACCTTAGTAAAAAAATAGACAAAAGTGTCGAAAACCGTTTTTTTTGCGGATTAAGGGATGAAAAAAATTTTTTCGTAAAACAAAAAATAGCACGTTGTAGCGCTTGACATAACGAACAAAATTGGTTTTCGGTGATCAAAATCGGTTCAGAATTTTTTGCACAAAAAAATAAAAACCTATGAACAATGCCCATTTTTGAAATCGAATTACAAGGGTTCTAATGGTCGCAGAAACTTCTGCTTTTTGTCGTATTGTAGCTTTTGGTGGTGCCTATCTGCAGTAAAAATGTCAAGCAAAAATAATAAGAACTTTTTGCATAAATCGAAAAAAACTAAAAAAAGGTCTTTTCGAAAAACGACTTGGACAAGCCGAAAAATGATCGTAGAACATTTTTCCTGGGCTTAAATTACTCGTTATTAAATTCCCTACAAATCCATTATCGTGACTTGTGGGAGAGGTTTATTCAATTGTCTGAAAAACGCGTTTGAAAATTCAAGCGTCGCGTTGCTTCGAGCGCTCGGGTAAGCGAATGAAGGGGGAAGTGGACGCGTGGTGGGGAAGCCTCTCCCGCCGCAGACTTCCGTAAGCGCGTCTGCGGCGGGAGAGGCTTCCCCCACCACGCGTCGACTCGCTTACCCGAGCGCTCGAAGCAACGCGACGCTTGATTTTCAAAAACGCGTTTTCAGCCGATTAAAGAACCTCTCCCACAAGTCAAGATTATGGACTTGTAGGGAATTTAATGACGAGTAATTTAAGCCCAGGAAAAAATACTCTATGACCATTTTTCGGCTTGTTCAAGCCGTTTTTCGAAACGACATTTTTTTAGTTTTTTTTTTCGATTTATGCAAAACGTTCTTATTATTTTTGCATGAAATTATTACTGCAGATAGGCACGACCAAAAACTACAATTTAAGCCGAAGAAGAAGTTTCTGCGATCATTAGAACCCTTGTAATTCGATTTCAAAAATGGACATTTTTCATCGGTTTTTATTTTTGGTGCAAAAAACTTCTGAACCGATTTTGATCACCGAAAACTATTTTTTTTCGTTTTTTCAAGAGCTACAACGTGATATTTTTTGTTTTACGAAAAACGTTATTTTTCGTCCCTTAATCCGCAAAAACGGTTTTCGGCACTTTGATTGATTTTTTTACTAAGGTTCCTACATACCGATTTTATCCAAAACATACACAATCCATTTCTACTATTTTTTACCTAATTATCGCGCCGAGAAACTTTTATTCAGGACTCTCTTTTTAAAAAACTGAGCACTTTTCTGCTATATTGCCTGGCGTATAGGGGTTAAATGGGGTAATACACTTTTTCCTTGACTATTGGTAGTTCGCAAACGATACAACATATTGCGACGAGGCACTGGAGACACTCTACGTCGGCCGCGGTAAACAATAAATATCTGAGAGTAACGCAGCCCAGGCCGTTTCGAGAGATAATGAACGTCGATTGTTCGCGAAGTGTACGGCGGCTTTCGCGATGAATCCAACGGGTTTTATAAGACAATGCCGGTAAGGCCAGGGACCAGTTAGTCAATGAAATAAATCGTCGCGAGCTTCGTAAAACATTCGAATCTAAATTGTAAAAAGTTTGTTAAAAGTAAGGTAGTTCATAATTAACAAACCCTAACTGGACAAAACGTTACAATATACATTTTAAATTTGAGACACATGTACTATATAGTAGAGTCTACAAATGTACATATTTTCAGCTTAATAGGGTGGGTGTTGAAGGGGGTAGGTATTTAAGATAGGTCAAATATGCTTTTTTAATATTAATTTTAGTAAGTACACAGTGAACGGAGCATTTAAAAAACCTACTCTTCTTCTTTAATTTGGCTGATGTTATTTGTTGTCGCACGGTAGGGGTGGTGGCAAGGGGGTTGTATCTTAATAAGAATTAAGAAAGATATTCATGTGACATGCCGTATCACATTAATAAGCCTCTACTATAATTTTTACTAATATGCCCTTTTCATAATAATATATTAATTATGATATACATAACATAGGTTATAAAAGTCATATGAGTCATAAATTCATATAGGTCATAAAATCAATAATGTTCATATGAGTCACAAAGGTCCTGCAGGTATAAAGGTTATATTGGTCGTAAAGGTTACATTGGTCATGAAGATCATATTGGTGACAATCGTCATAAAGAACATATTGATAATTTAAGTCAAGGTCATAATAATTACAAAATCATATTAATCCTAAAGGTCATAGAGGCCATATTGGTTATAAACGTACGGGTTATTGATCATTAAGGTCACATCATAACATAGTATAAAACAAAGTCGCTTCCCGCTGTCTGTCCCTACCTATGTATGCTTAGATCTTTAAAACTACGCAACGGATTTTGATGCGGTTTTTTTTAATAGATATAGTGATTCAAGAGGAAGGTTTATATGTATAATACATGCATAATATAGTAGAGAAACACTGATAATTTTAGAGGTTTGTAATGTGATGTCGTAAACAGTGCGAAGCCGGGGCGGGTCGCTAGTTATTCATAAAGGCCTATTATGTCTATCAGGTCATAAGGGTAATATAGGTTATGACCCTTATGACCTTTTTAGTCTTCTTTTCTAGTTCTTATAAGATATATGTATCTTATAAAGACTAAAAAGGTCATAAGAGCCATAAAGGTTATGTTTCAATTTAACACTTTTAGAGGGGACATTTTGAACTATGATTTTATCTTATGCACAGTCCTCCTTTGGGTGTAGTGTATTCAACAGTAACTTTTAAGTTATCAGTAATGTTGGCATGGAATGGGTTTACCCCAATTTTATTGCAGTAGTTCCGCGTCAGTTGGTATTGTTGTATACTCTCCGTTATATGTAATACATTGAACAGTGTGATATAATTTCATAATAAAATATGGTAAATGTGTGAAAGGTTACTAGTTTATTTCACTCATGATGTGTACGCTTTTGTGGCGCAGCCCGTTTCTGCCAACTTTAGTTTTTAAGTAATGTGTTTTATTACTCTTTGAAGTGCATTTTATTTTTAGCCTTTCATATACTTTCGATAGAAGTGTCGCAAAACTAAGTAAAAGTTCAAATTCGAGTAAGTTCCTGGCAATTTTGGAACAAAAAAGTTCTTATACAAAACAAGTTCTTTAAAGGAACTAATTTTATTAATTAGTTATACATCAGTAATATCGATTTTTTTCCTTTTTTTGCCAGAAGAGAACACGGTGAGTCACAAGTGTATTGCATTTCGATATTGTGATGTTGTCAAGTTACGTCACTTTTCCTGAAAAGAGTTTTTATGTTTTCTTGTTAGTACACTTGACATCGACATATCCGAACTCCATATTTCCGAACTTTTTCCCACGATATTTCTTGTGGAACTTGTACTTCCACACAACTGAACTTGTCGCTGTCGAATGAGCCAGAACAACCCTTTGCGCATGCGCCAGCGTTCAGTTCAGTTCGGTTATCCCGAGGTGAAGCGAGTTCGGAAATGTGGAATTTCGCGGAACGGAAAAGTTCGGATATGTCGATGTCGAGTGTATGTCTTTTTGCTTAAGGATTATGTATCGTTGGACTAAGACAACTGAGTAACCTAAAGATAGCACAACATCCAATATGGCTGACATAGGAAAAAAGTTTATGATTCTTTCAGAAAGTCAAAACATTGTAACCTGAATTCTATCAAAAAATTATCTACAACTTTTTACTCTTTTATTATTTACTCTTTTTAATTGTTTTCCTATCTCTTATGGTTTCCAATATAACATCATTCCATCACTAATTTATATAATTAAATACACATTATATAGTGAAATGATTGGGAATATCAAATACCTTACATTCTATTTCAAATTGATTACACACATTCTTACTTATAATATCATGATTATAAAGATTCAATCCAGAAAATTGTGGAAAATTTTTACGTGGATGTGGTGATTTCCTAGAAGCAGCTCATGTGAATGTAACACATTCTTCATTGTATCAGAAATCGGAATGATTTGCTCAGTAGGCGTCTTAAACACAGCTCCGACATTCTCCATTTTAATGGGCTAGCATTTTTCTGATTTCCTCAAACAATAATTTTAGAGTGCAAGAAGCGAGGAAAGCACTTTTCGTAGTCGCTCTGGCTGAAATACGGGCGACGGCATTTGATAAATTCCACACATTCCGCCCATCTCCGTTGCTCTGAAATTTCCCTTCAAACCAGGTAAAAGGCTGTGCCATTTCGGGCTGAAAGTCGACTTCTTGCATGAAATTAGCGCCTCTCTTTTCATCGTTTGCAATTGACAAGCGAGCTACGCTTCCCAGTAATGCAAACTGTAAATACGAATGATTTACGAGCAATACAAGTTTCAAATTTCGAAACGATGTAGTACATCTTGAGATAAAACATCGTAATCTTTTCGTAACATTGCGGCTAAGTTACTACGATATAAATAGTGGCTTCCTTACATTATAAGTAAGTAGAAGTCGGAAAATGTATTTCATGCCAGAGACGGCTTTAGCTCTTGTCATATCAAATAATATCAGTAATATTTTCTACGAGAAATGTTACATTATATGGACTCCACGATTCTCAATTAAAGTATGGGAATTTTAATAAAATAGTGTTTAGGTTATTCTACAGAAATGGGTCTTTATTTAATTTTACGGCCTTTACTTAATTTCGCCCTTTTTGACAAAGACATGCGTAATAATTTTAGTTAAAAGGGATGTTTCAGTTAGCTCCAAGTTGTGGTGCTGAGAATGACTGTTACAAAACGAAGATTCTTCTTGGTCATCGCCAGATATACCACTACTGCTTTTTTGCTGGGTTAGAGTTTGAGATGCATCATCGTTGTTATTGATATCTCAGATAGATACAAGTCTAGTGGCGGCAGACATAGAACATCACCTCCACCAGTTTGTTTGGTGTCAATCTGTTAGACAAACAGTTCTTTGTACTTGGTGAAGCCTTAGTTTTGCTTTGGTTTGTTGGATTTGGGCCACAGAACAACATCTACATAGGTTAACATCGGTCTTATGATGGCAGTATACATTTACATGACCACTTTGGGTTTCATACTCCAAGTTGTCATTATGGTTCTGGAGCACTGTTAATAAGAGATGTACGACTTTTTGATTTTCTTATCTAAATGCAGGTTCCAGGTTATTTATTAAAGTTATTTCGATTCTGATGGAAAACTTTTAATGATTTTCGGACTTTCGGAGAACAATTAATGATTTATTAAAATGAATTAATGGTTCTATTTTACTTTTCTTCATGAAGATAACCATTTTTTGAGCTAGTAAATTAAGCTCTAAAAGCTTAGGTTTTGAAGGGAGTAGACTACGCCCTGAGTCGCCAGTGACGAGTTGAACTGAATAACGAAAAGGAAAGGGAAGAACATCTGCGCATAAATGCATTGTTGTTTAATGATGGAGGCTTTCCAAACCTATATATGCGTATTATCTAACTAAAAAAGACAGTGGCGTATTGAAAAATGATTTACGCGAATTAATTGATATAGAAAATTTGAAAAAAAAAAATTCTTCGTGAACGAGGACGTTGAAAAACGATTTTCATTAACCGTTGCAGGTGCCTTTGGGTTGCGCTCTGAATTCTGGACCTGTGCGACGCACCGCCATATTTCAGAGGTTCGAACCGTCCTGAACGCCCAATCAATCGGCAGCGCCGTAATTAGATTCCCCTCGAGTAAATTTTGGCCTGATTCTTTTCCAGCATGGGATCGCAGCACCTCTAATCGTGTTATCTATCACCCCAGGTTTCGGTTGCAGAACTAATAACCCAATTAAAAAGCGGGAATTATTCTCCCCGGCCAATTAGTCGAACGTTGCAGAACGGAAGGAGCTATCGAAAGTTAGCACTGGAATGCGAATGGAAACTTCTTCCTGGTGTTTTCTAGCTGCATGATTTTGTTATTATACGAGGTATGGCCATTAAATAACCTTGATATTATACCTAACCGATATTGGCACTAGCGCGCTGCGAGCGTGTTGCGACAAGTTTGAACAGAACTGTGTCTGATGATACTTTCCCCACACTGAGCTCGCCGGACAAGCCAATGGGTCGCTCAGTTTGACTGTAGCAGTCGTTTGAATTAGTCTACGCACCAGTGACGCGTCAGAAAAAAATGTTCAGATGGAGCAACGGGTTAATCTCCAGTTTCTTGCTAAACTGGGGAAAACTCGCAGTGTTGCTAGAGCGGACGCTACGTTGCCAGTCTCACTATACTTAATTTACACACCTCGTACGGCCATTGGGCTATTTCTTCAGAAAGCAAGAACTTCTTGCATTTTCCTCCCCGTCTAATTTTGCTCTCACAGGCAGAAACATATATTTTCTTTATAACTCTAAGATTAATTTTAATAAACAAATCTAACAAAAGTAAAGCCAGTTTAAATAAAGGTGTTCATATCTTTTGTATGTTCGTAAGAACGCCATTTTATTTTAGTGCGAATTAGACTCTAAGTTTCTATCTAACTTCTAAGTTCAGTATCGAAATTCAACAACCAAATTTTCAGAATGCAGTTAAGCAGATGTATTTATCTATATATGATTATTATATTAATATGCAGAATCACGTCACAGGCAGACGTATCTGCATAACACCAACAGCCAGGCTTCATTATTGGCTCTGAAGTCATGGCGGGTGGATTATACAGTAAGCGGCAGCCTAATGCGTACATAGGTGGATATTAAATACATATTAAATGATACATTTTTATGTGATAGTTAGGCAAATTTACTATTAGCGTCTAGCCAGCACCAGATCATGGGCGATCCGACCAATCAAACCGAAAAAGAAATACGCGCATGCTTCTAGACAATTTTACTGCTGAGAAATAAAATAAAACTGTAAATCCTGTAATCAATTTTCAAATAATAAGACAATTTTTGTCTGTATTTCCTTAAAAACTAAATTTTAATCAAATTTCCAAAAAATAATCAAGCTAAGTTAGTAAGGTGATTGCTTTAAACCTTTCATATCAAAGTTTTGTGACTTACTGACTTCAAGTTTGCCACCTTCACCGCGTTACACAGGTATTTCTCATTGGTCAGGATCACCCGTGACCTGGTACCGGCTAGACGCTAGTCGTTTGTTGTCGTACTTGTCGTTTGGTTGATTTATATTTTATATTAGTATGCGAATAGTTGTTCGAAGGAGATGTGCTGGCGTATGTGTTTTAGCTTACACATATACGTAAAATCATTGGCAAATGACAATATTAATTGATGATACGCACTTTTCTAATCAGGCACTAGACCAGAATAAAATATAAAATGGTATTTCAAATTTTAACTCAACAGCCCTACGGAAAAACCGGATGCCTTTTCATACGCCTGCGCTAGCGATTGGATTGCGATTGGTTCTCACCTCATGTTTACATTTACTGAACAAAGAAGTTAAATTATCAATTGCCCTTAATTCGGCTATGTACGCATTAGGGTGCCGCTTACTATATAGCCTTGTCTGGGAATGCCACAATACAATACAGGAATTAGCCAAATGCAACTAAAAGGTTGAACTCTACTGAGCTCCTGGTCATAGCGGGAACACGGCCAATGAGAGGAATGATGCACTGCCAAAAAAAATATAAAACCATCCCCAAGTATTTTTATTCTAATAGCACCCTTAGTAACTAAACACTTAAATTTAGTCCTCAATTCATTCAACGTACAGTAATATAACATACTTAGTATTTAAAGGTAGTGGTGATATTAAGTTATATTATTAAGAAATTTACATATTTATATCCTCCTTAATCACAAAGTTAGATGTAAGTAACAAAAAGGCTTTACGTCAATAAGGCAGTTGATGAAAGCATATGCCATTTGGTAAGTTTCTACATAAGTACACATATTTCAACAATATTCGGTTATTATTGCAATGAATGTAATATTGTTGTTTGTAGTCTAATTACATGTACAATTTCGAGCTCTAGTTAGAAATGAAAAAAAAATATCACAAACATTCTGGCATACTTTGCCTCAAACTCACAAATTTAACTATTTCACTATTTTCGTCCCAGTTTTTTTTAATGGTGTCTGGAATGTATCTGGTATGTGAAGAGAAAAAATGCACTAACACGCTAATAACGGCATGACCAATGTACATAGCATTATGATCACATCCCCGGGATTATGTCAGCGTTCGTACCTTTTCAAACAACGGAGATATCTACTGTTAATGTAATTTTCTGGGACACCCAGTAAATTATGTAGCCTTGGTTTTTCTTTTCTTCTAGTATGCCTGAATATGAATATAGTATAAGCATATTAACAACATACTACAATTTATTCTCATTCTTTTTTTGTTCTGTGTATTGTTTCTAGCAGATCATAAAAATATATTTTTATTTTAGAAATTTAAAAAAATTAGAAAATCTGCATTTATTAGACTACGGAACACTGGAGTTTTATTTAATAAACAATGGAAATTAACATATTTCAAACGAGAAAGAGTCACCAAGCAAATATACCAACTGCTATTTGGAATAGAATGTGTAAATGAAAAAAAAAAGTGTTATCTCAGCGAAACTAATAGACTTTTTAAAATTACTCATTACTTCCAATGTAAAATACCAAAAAGGCTTTTGTAAAAGGTTATAAAAACACTACCAGAATGTTCGTCAACATCAACTACTACTACTAGTTTCAACCAGGTTTATTTTGGCCGCGTTGCTATGTTTGCTATAAGCTTTTATGTTCCCGTACGATTTGTTTTATTTCAGTTAAGAAAATATTACATGTTATTTCTAATTAACGATTTTTCTACCGAAAATAAATATATCAGAACTGACCTACATACATCTGACGTATGTATGTAATTCTATCCAAGAGTAATATTTTGCTTTACAAACTATTAATGGATATATGTCTAGACACCAACGAGAATTTAGTAAATCAATATAAAATTAACTAAAACGATCTTTTGTTGCAGCTTCAAAAATATTTTCATTAATTCTGTTTCTTTTAAAATGTCCTGAAAATGAATGCTATGAAGTTTTGTTGGAAACATTACTCGAAGACAAATGATATGACATATTAATTGTATTTTGTGATGCATTTTTTAAATTTATTCGGTCATTTTTCGAACAACTATTTTTATGTTGGATTTAGCAAAAGCAATTATTTTAGTATACTACGTGTCCTGTATTGAAAAATGAGATTTTAGTAGACTGAACGAGTAGTAAATTTTGGTAACACATTGATAATAAAAGAAAAACTTCAAAAACGGTATTTGGCCAAGCACCAGAAGCACCTGAAGAAGGTTGTTTAAAAATTACCTACTATGAACCAAGAACATTTTCAGCAACAATAAATTGATGTAGTAAGGTTCGGAGGTATAACCTTTTCTAATTTGAATAACTCTGTTTAATATCTATAATGATAATATGTAAAATAAATTATTTCGCAGTGTTTTAATGACAACATTATTACGCATTAATCGTTACTATTCTGTAATTGTTGCTTTGTTGGAAATTTAGAAAGAAAATATCGACGTATGTTTGTATGTAGGTTACACTAGGAAGGTTCTCAGAATTGTGATAGTTTTTACTGCCAGTGACAAAAAAAAGATAATTCATGTTTTTCTGTGTCTACAGAAGTCATTTAATACATTTTCGTTTTGTGAGAGCATGGAGTTAGGAGTAATTTTCACTATTTTTACTTTATGACAAAGAGCAGAATTAGTCAAATGGGAAAAATTGTTTCAGGTTGAATTAAATTTTCCATGTCGCAAGGTTAATATTGGTCTGATAACGGCAGTGTCAAGGATAAAGAGTGGACCCGGTTAATGCTTTTCTCGTCGACTCTCTAATGAAAAGTCTCGTAAAATTTTCCGTAGTAAATTTTCCGTTAGCGAGCTGTACAAGTGAAATGCGCCGGAACTGCAGCTTCGGAGCTAAAATTTAGAAATGCAGATCGTGCTGCCGTGTTCGGAGAATCCTTATTGAAGGCGGCGCCGGCATCGGCGGATCTGTGACCTCCTTTTTATAGAAGAGCGAATCAAATCCCTTAGGAATATAAGATTTGTACGTGGAAGGAAATAAAAACAAAAAATCACGTTGGAAAGCAATCCTTGGTTAATGCAGAAATTCAGACCATTTAGTCATAGGATCACTATTATGGCAGTGTTGTATATTATAACTTCCTCACATGTGAACTAAAAAATAAAATACAAGTACTTCAAAACACTTGCCTGAGATACTCAAACACAAATATTAGCAGAAGTGAGCACATTACTCCACAATATGTACAAATGGGCATTTAATCCAGGCAATATAGCAGAAAATTGCTCAGTTTTTAAAAAGAGTCCTGAATAAGGTTTCTCGGCGCGATAATTAGGTAAAAAATAGTTGTTGTTTGCGTATGTTTTGGATAAAATCAGTATGTAGGAACCTTAGTAAAAAAATCGATACAAGTGCCGAAAATCGTTTTTTTTTTTTTGCGGATTAAGGGATGAAAAATATATTTTTTTTCATAAAACAAAAAAATAACACGTTGTAGCGCTTGAAAAAACGAAAAAAAAAATAGTTTTTGGTTTGCACAAAAAAATAAAAACCCATGAAAAATGCCCATTTCTTGAAATCGAATTACAAGGGTTCTAATGGTCGCATGTCTGCTTTGGCTTAGATTGTAGCTTTTAGTCGTGCCTATCTGCAGTAAAAATTTCATGCAAAAATAATAAGAACTTTTTGCATAATCGAAAAAAAACTAAAAAAAAAGGTCTTTTCGAAAAACGGCTTGAACAAGCCGAAAAATGGTCGTAGAGCTTTTTTCCTGGGCTTAAATTACTCGTCATTAAATTCTCTACAAATCCATTATCGTGACTTGTGGGAGAGGTTCATTTAATCGGCTGAAAAACGCGTTTGAAAATCATGCGTCGCGTTGCTTCGAGCCCTTGAGTAAGCGAGTGAAGGGGAAGTGGACGCGTGGTGGGGGAAGACTCTCCCGCCGCAGACGCGCTGACAGAAGTCTGCGGCGGGAGAGGCTTCCCCACCACGCGTCCACTCGCTTACCCGAGCGCTCGAAGCAACGCAACGCGACGCTTGATTTTCAAACGCGTTTTCAGCCGATTGAATGAACGGAAAATGGACATTTTTCATCGGTTTTTATTTTCTTGTACAAAAACTACTGAACCGATTGTGATCACCAACAACTCATTTTTTTTCGTTTTTTTTTCAAGCGCTACAACGTGCTATTTTTTGTTTTACGAAAAAAAAATATATTTTTCATCCCTTAATCCGCAAAAAAACGATTTTCGGCACTTGTATCGATTTTTTTACTAAGGTTCCTACATACTGATTTTATCCAAAACATACGCAAACAACAACTATTTTTTACCTAATTATCGCGCTCTCGCGATCTATCTGCAAAAATTATGGATATATTCATAAGAAAACACTTTTTAACGTGGAAAAAAAAACAGATAGTTATTGCATTAACGAATTATTTTTGTATTATTTAGGTACCATCCTATTAAGTTGAAAATGTTTAAGGACAATTGTAAAGAATATGTTTAAGGACACTTGTAAAGAAAATTGATATGTACATATAACGTGGATTTACAATAATCAGTATTTGCGTTTGTATAGAGATATATTTCCAGCAAGAGTATTTCCCAGCATTAGGATATTTACTTAATAAACTGGAGCAAACTTCAAAGAGAACTGGATCATTTAGGATACAGAAAACAATAGGAAATTAACCGATTTGAGCAAGAATTTAAATCACCTTACCTAAGAAAATCCCAGGGTATCGGTAAGAAAAGTTTTTTTTTAATAGAGGTATAGAAGCAACAACGGTCATAAGCATTTGGAAAATACACAACAAATGACCCTATAAAGATTCCTCTGTGCAACATTTGTAAGGCGAGGGTTACAAAACACTGGAGTTCAGCAATTACTTTTTACAGAGACAGCAAATCGACCCTCAGTTTCACAGGAGAAGCTTATGGAGCAATGTATGTAATTTATATAGATGGAATGGAATGTTTAACGGAAAATAAAACTTCATTCATCCTTGAAATGTTGAAAACATTAATGTTGTATTTCTTAACCAGCAATTCGGACTTTGGGTTAGTTTTGACGGACGAATTTGATGATCTGCAAGGATACTCGACAATCCCGATATCACTCCGTTGGATTTTTTTTATGAGCTTACATCAAGGACACAAGTCTTAATGACTATTCCAGAAAATTTAGATATTTGAAAAGAAAGAATAAGACACTGCTCTGAGAAGTGTTTTAAGAAGATGCCAAATGTGGATCACCAGAAACAGATTTTGAACAATTGCATTTTGAACAATTTATTTTATGTCCTGCATTTATTTTTCAAAATATGTTTTATTTTTCTCTCGCAAATACAATTAGATATGCATCACCTCTAATATCTTGGTTTAGTCTTTAGAAATTAGAAATTAAAAAGTTTTACAAGTGTATATTCATCGTTGTTAGAGACAGAGCCATCAAATATTAGCGAAAACGTTAGAAAATGCTGAACAAGAAGCGACTACGTTTGAGGGCTTACAAAGTGATCGGACATCGTTGGTAAAGTTAGACACCCTGGTGTTACATTATCAAAGATATCCGATTACACCTTATGACCCTAGAGGTACTTCAGGAATTTACAGCCATACACCGCAAGATAGTAACTATTGAAGTTATTTTAGAGCTCAAAGATTCCATACACATTTTCCAGTTATTCTTCAATGCGGAGTAAAAAGATGATTTTCTGGCTTTGAAGCAGTGTAATACTCGTAGCTAAAGACGGTCAAAGCAAGAAATGTATACACCGACTTAGTATTTGAGATTAAAAATTTTAACTGGCCTAATTTCCCTACCCTTTTACTTTGTATTTTGTCTTCAAATGGAGCTGCGCTGTACACATTTTAATTTGCTTTTTTTTTAATATGGTCTCACCAAAAGTTAAAAAAAAACGTGGGTGGCTTATTACGAATACCTCAGCGAAAAAGGAGCTTTTCTTTAATTAAAACAGTTCCTTTCAATGAGCCAGTAAGCTCCAGTCTGCGTAATTAAAAACCTAGCGTGTTTTCCTGTAGGAAGACATCGTAGAGGTATTTTAATATTAAAAATTTCCCTTCGTGTTAAGTGCGATAAAAAGTGATATCTTTCAGCAATATGAAAATTTCCCCCAGAGCGAATAAGTATTAAGTTTATTTAGTACGTGAGCGAACCTTATTCACGTTTACAATAATTAACTATTATTTCATTAAATTAATTTATTTATTTAGTAACTATAATCATAATTAATATTAATTAGGCATCTACTTGCAATAGCGGCTACAAATAAGACCTTATTTTTTCAAAATTGTACTAACACTGGAAATCTATACCTAATATAATTTATGTCATATATCTTTCACTTGATAACTTAAGATTATTTCAAAAGCAGCTAGCTCCAACGTTATGTGTGTTTAAATATACAGGTATTTTGCTAAAGCAGTCAGATCCAACACTAAATTTGTTTCTATAAGGGCCACATCCAAATCGTATGTTTTGAATATACAGAGAGTATATAAATGTTTGCATAAATCCTTTCCTATTATGGATTATTACGTTAATATTATTGTTAATACTATTATGGAATACTCCTTGGACAAGTTAATTTTTATTTCAATTGCGCGTTTTACGTTATAATTACAATTAGCAGTGACGTGACCACTTTTTTATACATGACGTCATTGTTATGTTTTTTTCTAATAGAACACAATAAATATCTTTGGACAACAAGTATTACACATTTTTGGAAATGGTTGTTACTGGAGAATCTAAAAGTACGTGAATACAAAATTGTTGAGGGAAATTTTATAAGGTTTGGAGAAATACGATTGGAGCAAATCAAAGTCATCTATTTCCGCATCAAATAATGTACTGCAAGTACTCCAAACGAATCTTCAACTTGATTTATTCAATAATGTATATACATTTTTGTAAAATTAATTAGAAAATGTATGTTAAAAATACCACTACTTTCTATTTATATATGTGTACCCCCCCCCCCCCCCCCAAATAAAAAGTATGGTCAGTATTACCTGTAACCTTCATACAGTAATAATTATAGTAATTTGTAGTTCGTTAATAATTTAAATAGTTAGTTTAAGTGTTAGTTAATCCAAATTCGTATCAATTAGGTAATTATTATTTTCATTTTGTAGAGTCCGAATTTAATTATTTGGCTTTTAATTACGTACCTGATAATTTCAAAGCGATGAAACTATTTAACTGGAATAATCTCTTTTTAATATTTGCTACTTTTATAATACTTGTTTAAATAACCCCATTGCATTGTTTCCACTACAGTTTCCATCCCCTTCAAAAATGTTAAGTTTGTTATGAAGCTGTGACTGAGGAGCAGCAGAAGCCATGATTTAATATTCATTGTGGTGCCTTGTTTGCTATGTCCTGGAAGTTTGATCAAGACTGTAACGAGGAGAACTTGGCCGCAGAATACTAAAACTCCTTTAGTATACCCGAAAGTAGGCAAGTCAGGGGACATGGCTTTTAATGGGTACGGCGAGAATAGGAAAAATATTATTTCTGAAGGCGAAATACGTTTAGAATTTCAATATGATATATACTATACATACATTGACTGATGCGACTAGCGGCTATAATACGACGCATAGCTGTTACTCTCAGTAGATATAGAACGAGGGTTCTGGAACCTATGAAAACTTTTATTGCTGACAAAGTTCATATAATAAATTTGGAAATAAATTCTCAGTACATTTGGTCAAAACACACGATAATTATATCGACACAAAAATAGTAGAAATTACACTAGACACCACCATACCCATATGTTTCTTTCTTTTTGGTTGCTGAATCCGAATCAGCAATCGGTTTAAATTCATCACGATATAATTCTTCAGGAAACGGTCTAATATCGTCAATTTTGTCGTTCATAAGGTTGACTCGTCATATACTCGTAGAATAAAGAGAGATATTGTGACTTTTTTTGGAAATTCGGACTAAACGACCCAAAAAACATATGGGTCCAGTTGGTTAGTTCTATTTTCTTCTTGTTTCGGTGTTTAACTAATTTAAATTGTTTAATGTTATACCTAGGTTTTACATCATGTTATTGACGGAAGATGACATATGAGAGATCAAAAAGACAGGAGTAAAAATGTGTTAATAATGTATGTACATACCTATTGCTTGTGTTATTCAGAAACACCGACTGTCCTCATTGCTTGAGCGTACGTTGCCACGACCAGTAGTCTTTCTGCATTTATTCTTGTCAAACGTGAGCGATTTGGCCTGTATAGGTATATGGTTGTAGAGGGAAAACGATCGCTCCACGTCTACTGAAGTTAAAGAGCAAATTCAAAATAGTTCACATGGACAGAGGACGACACAACACGCACATTATTTTCATGAATTTCACACAGTTGTTTATATCACTAACAGTCTCTTTGTTTCACTAACATCAGTACATTATTATTTTTCACATCTACAGAGGACAATATACGTGTTACTATTATTTCTACACCTTTAGCGGCTGTTTGTAAAACCCGTTCATTAGCTTTCAAAATCGGGGGCATTAACTACCTTTTACTGCAAAATCTGTTGTTTCGTCCACTGTCAGCCACAGAAATTTATTACGTATGTCTTCTTGGATATTTTCCATGACACGTTGATATGTCTTCTGTAAATATGTTTTACAGAACAAATGTCTGGCAACTAGGCAACATACAGGCAATGTCTGGCTACTAGGCAATGGAAAATCGGATTCAAATTTGGCAAAAGAACGTCTAAGTAAATATTGTCCACGCAAGGCTACATACACAAAACATTATGTACAAATCAAATCAAAATTCCTATTTTCTAACCGTACCAGGTATATATTTTTTCTATTTGAAGGATATTTGAATCTAAATGTCTTTTACACTCTTGGCGATCACGAAATATAAGTCGACGATTGCAAGGAATACATAAAATATGTGATCCGTCAATTGTAAAATTTTTGTAATTTTCAATCACCTTTTCAAGTCTATTCACAAATGGTAATGACTATGCCATTACTGCAGAAATCCACACAAAATCAGGTAATATGTAAATACAGTGCACGAATTAACGAGTGACTAACTCGTGACAAAAAATTGTTTTCAATGCGGCGGTCGTCACGTTTACACTGCCGGCAGGTAGAACACTATCGGAATAGCTCGCCATCTTACGGAGAAAGTGTATTACGGCGTCCCAGGTTCCCGCAAAGTCTTTGTTCTGGACAACATTCTACGCACGGACCACTGTTCGTACACAAAGGCAAGACATATGCGCTTAACAAATACGGTTTATACTCTAATTTTATCATAGAGTTGTATAGTGCCGGCTCTGCGTGACAGCATTAGGCATTCCCGGACCTTAGTTATACCATTAAATGTCACATACACGCAGATATGGGGTATAGTTAAATAAGGAGCATATTCTGTCTGAGATCGTGGCTTTTATAATATTTTAATATAGGACATAGAAACGAAAATACATGCTTAACCAAGATTGCGCTTTAAATACATGTCTGTCCCACTATATACTGTATGATGGTTTTGAACCTCATGAAGAATTATTGTCAAAACAATTGTCGGAAATCTAATATGGTTAAGGTTTTTAGATACTTAGGTTAATAAAAATTGGATGACATATTTATTTTTACTTAGTCGTTTTGGATGTATCCTCCCTTAAAGTAAAAAAAATACCGGGTTTTTGCAAAAGTGTTTAAAAATGATTTATAATTTTTTTTATTATAACTTAAAGAATCACCCGTCGGAATTTTTAAACGTTTCTTCTGGACACCCTGTATAGATAATTATAGAATACATACCCCATTCTCTTTGCATATACAACTGTTATATTTACGTAGGTGTAGCATAATGGATTGTCAAGTTTGCCGTGAGATATGTATTTCATTATCGACGCCTAGAAGTCACTGCAAGCAGAGATGGAAATTGATCAGGACGAGTAAATATAATTATTATAAATCTTACAGTTGTTCGTTGGCGTTCCGATATCGTCGCTGTTCTAACATGACCTATATTCTGGGAGGAACCCCTTCCATTGTGACCGTAATGGCAACCCATTAATGAACTAGATTAAGTTTATTTTAAGGGCGCAGAGAGAGTTTTATTCGGTCACAAGCTGGACTATTTTTTATTTTCTTGGTTCATGCCCTAAGCCCTTTTAAGCTAGGACTGAAGAGCTCATTGAAATGATACTAAAAGAAACTCTACGGATGAAGGCAGAAATTTCATCTACAATTAATTGTTTGAATATTACAATAGGCATACCTGGCAATCTGAAAAATATTTACTGACATTTCTCAGACTGATTTATTTTTGACCGGAGCTCAAAAATTGAATAAAATGGAAATCTACACATTTTTTTTGAATTAAAGTGAATGTATGATTTACGAAACGCTTAAATTTAATTGATCGGTTTAATTTACGACGTGATTTATGATGCACCAGTTTTCAGGTTAAATAAATTAACAAAACAGTTAAACCTTTTATCTCAAATTGTGATTGCAATGACTCCAGGTTCAGAAAAATATTATCTTGTACAACGATGTAATTGTTTTTTTTTGTATGTAGAATTAGAATGAATTTGACCCTTGAAGTTCGTTTGATCTAAATATACGAATAGTAATGTACACCGCAATATCACAATCCGTACCAACCCCAAATAGATACAAAATCGAAATAAAAATTATAATATTTTTGAAAATACGTGTCGAATATTAAATTCTATATACATATGTAAATAAGGGTGCGCCGTTATGTTTTTTTTTTTAAGAAATATCTGTTAAGTAAGTCGATAATACAATTTTTATTATTTTCATTAGTTTTAACGGTTGGTATGACGCAGTGGAAAAGTTTACACGGCGAACGGCTCGCTAAAATTCACGTTAGTCGTTGAATGGTTGTTAACCTCATAATTGTTATTATTATTTGTGTGCTGATCTATTTCTATTCTTCTAAATAGAAATCTCTATTCTTGTGAATAAAATAATAATATAATTTGCAAATAATAATATACACAATCTTATTGTATTGTGTGTTGTCTGTTAATTAGGCGCAAAACCCAAAGCCGTTTTGAAATTATCATATACATTTGCTAGTAGTTCTGCGTCACAAATGGATTGTGACGTGAAATTCTGTGCTTTGACGTGAAATGGATGATTCGATGCCTCAAGTATAGCTTCATAGTGTTGTTACTGATTGACCTCACATTCTAGGTCTAAGTTTCAAACTATCAGTTTGAACTGTAACTTATCACTGTAACTTATTTTCAGTTCCTTATCGTCCTATATTTAGGAATCTAAGTTTGGAAGGAATATTACAAAATATAAATTAATTTTAACATTATCAATCTATGGCATATAATAAAATGTGGAGACAAAAGAGTAACTAAAAAATTATTAAAGGCAATGGATCAAAAAGGCAGCCGGTCGTAATATTCTAAAGCACCAATAAAAACAAAGGTCAACCTAACCAACTAAAAAAGAGAGAGCCAGCTGAAGTGCATACTTAAATTAAAGAACGTTTTACCAGCGAAAAGGGGTGAAACAAGAATGGCTGATTTGCCAAACTTATTTTTGATTGTGCATCATCAGGCTTTATGCGATACTTCATTTATTTTCTTCTAGACGTCGCAGCGTATATGTTGTAATGTTTGTTGGTATTGTCATAAAAAAGGGCTAATAAGAAGGAACATTAGAAATGTATAAAACTCATATTGAATTGAAAATGACCCGACTTGGTGTTGTTTCATCTATCTTTTGATGGAGGTCGCAGTGTGTATATATCGTTAGATTCTACGTTATTATGACAAAATACCTAACATAATTATTTCTCAAACCTTGAACTCAGAACCCTTAAAGTATCAAAATAGGAAAAAATATATAGGGTGTTCCATTAAAAAATGATGTTTACATCATCGTGGCGAAGGTATGAACCTTCTCAATTGATGAATTCGTCACGGATTTAAGGTAAACGTCATAAAGTTCTACAAATACTATATTGTAGGCTACGCAGTATTGTTTTTGCAACGACTCACCTATCACCGTCGCCAAGATGATGAACCCCAGCAGGATGGCGGTCACTATCATCGTGATCAGCTCGATGGTGGCATCGCGATCGTCGAAAGTCCTGTTGTTCACGCCCGACTCGTTCAGAGTGAAATTCATAATGTCCGCGACGGGAAAGAACACGAAACTGTCCGATTGGTCCAAGGAGAGGCTGGAATTGTCGGGGACAGCGACCGGCAGCCACACATCGTTCGTCTCTTCCGTGGTGGTGACGGCCGCGAGGGAGTGAGGAGGGGAGGCAACGGATCCGGTCAATCCGGCTATAGGGCTGGTGGGGAGGGAAGTGTGGGAAGAGGTTAGGGGCGAGATGGTGATCAGCGAGGGAAGCTGGTTGTCCAGCGACATCGTCGACAGCGAGTGATAAGAGTCCATTCGAAGGAGAGTGAGTGTCTGAGGTCACATCACATATTAATCACTCGGTTCCTTTCCATTTGGAGATGAGGTACCGCTTCTCGTAGTCTGCTACATCTGAAAGGGAGAGGTAGAAATTAATTTTGATGTTACATACGAATAAATATTAACCTTCATGTACAATTTGTTCATGTTATTTTGAAAGCCAAAAATTGTAAAAAAAATCCCCAATAACACGTCCAATTGAATGCAACGACCAATGTAATAATGGAGTGTTTCTCATTATCACGTTTTACGTAAATTACTTTTTCCTCAAAAACAACACATTTTGTCGACATCGAAAAACGTTCACATCAACGCAACGGAAATGATTTGAAATGAAAAACTCAAGTATTAGAATTAGGTTTTTTTTTGTTTGGTTGGATTAGGTCCAGGAGTAAATAACAACTATTCGATTTTTGCCAACGTTTCGGAGCTTTATTTATCCTTCATCAGGGCTCAATCAATGTTGTTATTGTTGTCATGTAAGGTGGTACGTTACAATCATTGGCGGCACTGTCTATATACATATATAGTAAATGTATAAAGATAAAGACAAAACACTATTAACAGGACAATACACTTTAAAAATTACTATAGTAATCTATAGTATCTATAGTAATTTTTAAAGTGTATTGTCCCTGTTAATAGTGTTTTGTCTTTATCTTTATACATGTACTATATAAGAAAAATTACTATAGTAATCTATTACTATCTATAGTTCATACAGATTTATACAATTTACCCTCAGACTGGAGAGACATCTCAATAACAAATGATCAAAATGAAACATTAATTAAACTCCAGTGATGTCTGTTTTGGTTTTAGAACTACACTATTTCACATGATTCATTTACATTTCAATTAGTGGACTAAAAAAGATTAAAACTTCTTCTGTCAGTTTTAATCTTCTCCTGAAGATGCCAACTTGGTTAGCGAAACGCGCGTAGAGAAAAGTGTAGTAGTTCGGTGTTTCGTGGAAAACGTCAAGATTTTTGTTTCTACGCCGAAGGTTCCAGTACCCACTCCAGGATAGTGAAGGACTGGTAAAGGTCAGAGTTTTAAGTCATTAGAAATACATAGTTTCTAATAACTTAAACACTGACAGAAAGTATACGTTCCACGTACATTACATATAATAGGATCGTATGGCCAACACACTCACCTGATTGCAACCCAATCAAATATGTTTGGGATACTCTTATCGAGTATCGCAATCGAGTATCCCAAGAAGCTCATTAAAATACTGATTAGCTAATTGATGCTATTAGAGAAGAAATAATTATGGTTATGAATTATAAGAGTTATTTATGGCTCTTCACAAAGAAGCAGTAAATAAACTTATTTTTAGTACGCCTAGAAGAATGGCCGCTATTATCACAGCCAGCGGATCCACTCACCGTTAGCAGTTTCTTTTCTGTGCTTTTCTGCAATTTATCTTCTTTTCTATAATAAACCTTGTTACACTATTTGTCTAATACCAATATTTTTAAATAAATCTTTAAAAATATATAATCTCGAATACGAAAAGACTGAGAGTAAATTATTATATACAGGACAGGCGTTCAGTACCACGCCATACATAATTTCAAAATGTAGGAAAAAACCATTGCTGAAAAAACAGATTGCATAAATGTTGTGGAAACCTTCCGTATATTGTATACTTGATGCTGTAGCAAAATATCAGAGAAATCAATCCATTCCAAATATTAAGGATTCCTCATTTAAAAGTTACAAGGTCTCAAAAACTACGAAATTTTTATTTGTTTCACTTCAATTGACGTTGAGTATAATTCTCTTTGCGCTTAGTTCAAAATGGGTCCGCCCTGAAACGTTTTCTCGCACGATTTATGCCCTTTATTGGATCCATTTTTTATTGCGTCAACTATTCCCCGTATATTAATCAAAGCTAACGGTTGCCTCGGAGGTTATTTCGAGTCTGGGTTTTTTTCGACATCTGTTGCGTGTGCAAATCTTAATTTACGATCCGTATAAATCAGGATCAACCAGCAGGAGTGCGGTTAGAAGTTTCACCCCTCGCATCTCCGTACTAAGCAGTTTAGAGCACCTCGAAGGGGCGGTTCGGTCGACTTTTTCAATTTGAAGTGTACTCGGCGAGAGGTTTAAGGAAAAAAAAGCAAATTAAAAAAATAACTTTGCGAAAAGATGACGGAGCATTAGAATGTATTGTGAAGATACGTTCTTCACACACTAAACAAGCACTGTAATCTGTGAGGCGTAAATTTATGACACGTACGGTTATGGCAAGCCGCCCGGATCTGCCGGCTTTATTTATAATGTTTAATACACATACAGGACGTCTTTCCGTTGTCGACATGACAAAACTGAAATTTTTCGATATCCAAGCTTCTGTTGATTCTATTTTAAACTTAACGCCAATATCAGCAAAGGGGTTCATATTTAAGTTTGTAGAAACCACCCAGGGGCATTATTTACAAAGAAAGCTATTCTCATCTTGCTCTCTGGAAAGAAAATATAGTTCTGATGAAAGGTAAAACTGTTTTTAGATTTGAAGAAAACAACGATTTCCCAATTATTAGACACAAACAAGATAGGAGATACTAAGAAAAAAGCACCTAGAGAACATATTACATTTTCTGCAAAACACCAACAATAAGCTTTTCTACAAAAATTACTGAATCTTGAATAAGACACTTAGCCCCTTTCTATATTTTTGTTCAGAAAAGTGTTTTTATATTTGTCAATTTGAAGTTGTATTGCTTTAAGAAATAAAAATTTTTTAGAGAGTAAATTTATCTCTAAAATTTTAATTTTTTACGTTTGAAATATATGAAATATAAAAAATATTCACTTTTTTATCATAACTCGATTTGTTGATTTTGGCACTTAACACCTTTGTTATTTCCGCTCTATTTTTCACCAATTATTGGTTAACTAAGTTTTACATTTACTAATTGTAAGATACAGACAAGCTAGCGGCATGTAGCACTTCTTTATTACAACTTGAAATATGGCATTCCATGGCTATTACTGAGTTTTTTACTTATAAGTTCCCTTTTAAAGTGATTTATTTATTACGACCCGCCCCGGCTTCGCCCGGTTTACAACATCACATTAGAAACCTCTAAAATTGTCAGTGTTTCTCTACTATATTATGCATGTATTATACATATAAACCTTCCTCTTGAATCACTCTATCTATTAAAAAAAACCGCATCAAAATCCGTTGCGTGGTTTTAAAGATCTAAGCATACATAGGGACAGACAGACAGCGGGAAGCGACTTTGTTTTATACTGTTATGATTTGTTACTTTCCCGTAGAATACGCTCGTGAAAGTTTCAGAGCGTAATTCGAACTCCTTATATTTTATTTTCGTCATTCTAGAGAACGCCTTTTTCAGCGCGCAGCAGGTATACGAGAGCGGTCGGCCCTAGTGAAAGTTTTATCTATTGTATCTTACTCACAAAGAACTACAACAGATGAGTAACAGCATGTGCAAAGAGATTGTAGGCCTTTTGTATGCCCCTGGAATCGCTGACTGAATTGTAAGTACCATTTTTCTGTATTCAAAACTTTAAAAAATTTTTATTCAAAACAACATTTTCAAAATTGGCAACCACGATTACTCAAAAACTACTCGGTCGATTTGGCTGAAACTTTCAGGGTTTCTTCTTTATAATCGAAGCCCACTCCAGAATCTAAGCTTGTCTGTAAACCTAAATGTTTTGGAATCTTATGTTGCAAAATTTAATTACTAATGCAAAAATACGGAAAATCACCGATTTTCTCGAAAAACTGCCAAACGTAGTTTTTTTTAGTTTTTTTGAGGTTTACCGACAAATTATATGTATTTTTAACATAAATTTTATTTCCGGGCCTGTTACAGATGAAAATTAGGACGTCCAGAGTGGTTGCCGTTTTTTTGTAGGTCCACTTTGCTCCAGCGTGCAACCGCCATTTTGTTTTGAAAAATAAAGATTTGTTTTTTTTTTTAATTCTTCATTCTTATTTTAACAAAAATATAAAGTTTTGTAATGATTAAATAAAACCTTCTTGGTAAAAAAAAATGTGTTTTAATGCATAATTTTAGCCCGTCTAATTGTATTTACCCCATTAAGATAGCCAACTTAAAACCATTTTTATGCAAACAAAACAAAGTTTAATAAAAAAAACACAGTTGAAAAATAATGGGTGATTTTTTTTGGGAGTTGTAAAATAATCCAGGCCGTACCTTTTTTTCGATTAAAAGTATCGATAATCTTCAAAACCAACGATACCTACGAATATTATTAGCACAGTATGCATTGCAATGGCAGACTGTATACTGCTTTGAAGCGTTTTAAAGATTTTCAAATCAGTTAGTTACGGGAGTGAATCAAAAACTTAAAATTTAAAATATAAAATTTTTTGGATATCGAAATGTTTCGCTCAAAATCGGCATATAGGCGTAAAATGTCATTAGGAATATAATTTCTTACTGACATTTTTCGAAATATTAACAATATATGCCATTTTCTAAGGATTTTTTTTGTAAATCACAAATTTGACAGTTGCCAGATGTTAGCTGTCAACTTTGAATTGGTACATTTTAAGTTATTTTGGAAGCAGAAGTGATTGTCGCCAAAACTTTTTATCAAACTCTAATTTAAAAAAAATCCCATATGGGTTTATAGGAACTTTATGGCGGACACTGTATATCTTATGAAATAAATTCATCAGAAAAATGCGACTGGTGATGCGTAATAAGTACCGCCCTCTAGTGGGACCTAGACATGTGTCGGTGTGTCTAACCAAATTAACTCTTCAACCACCAGATATATTTCCCGAAGCGCGTTGTTATAGTCGGATAAACCGAAATGAAAAATTTTAAATTAAACCAGTTCCAAAGTTCGCAGTAAAACACAATATTACCTACTAACTAAAAATATGCAGATAATGAAAACACGACTTTTTTTGCTCTTTGTCAATATTCGAATAGCTTTTAAAATGGTATTATTAGTTTCATTTGAATAATCCTACTGCGGAAAAATGAACGGAGTGGATTTAATTAAACATTTAGTTATGGAATGGGACTGAACAGTAAAATATTCATAAAATACCTTATCGAGTGAACTGTACAATGTTGCGTTAGTAATCTACTAACCAATAAAATTGCTTTCCACATTCATGGCTCGGCAAATACGTAAATTTGATTTCCGAGAAATGACGGTATTAATTTTCATGGAATTTTTCAATCATGGAACTCAATTTTCGCGACATTGTTTACGTTAGACGCTCGCAGGGATATTCCGCGTGAACACTTCAGTCAAACTGAGGTGCAAATTTTATTCAAGCGGTAAAAATGGGCATAGAAAAGACATTCTTTCACGAAGGTGTGTAAATACAACTAATTTATTCGATACCTCTTGAGCAGAATTGTATATTTTGATTGAACAGAAATTCGATAAACTCTCGTTCCTGACTTTCATTAGCAGAGACCGCAGATCAAGTATTCATTTCAGGATTTACAGGCCAAGATTCCACAAATACCTACTGGCACATACAGGATGTTACTTAACGCTATATTCTTATTTTAAAGGATGTTTCATATAAGCGTATGTCTTCAAATGTTTGATTTTCGAGATACAGTGTGCTAAAGTTTTTGAGTAAAGTTTTAGCAATCTCAACTTAAACACGGCTGACACATTGGAAAGCATCTGACTTGCAGCCTTCGTGTAGAATACGAGCCCTAACAACTGTATGTTCGGACAAACGCATTTTTCAAAAAAAATTATTCACTTTCATGCAAAAATTTACAACCACGCTTTAAAAACCTAAAATATATAAAATTACATACATTTCCAAGATAATATTATGCTGAAAATTATTATTGGTTTGGATTTGTTATGAATTTGTGACCGAAAATATGAAAATCTGCTAAAAATGCTGACAACTAAATGGTCGGGAAATCGAGAAACCTGCCCTAAAAAATAAATAAACATTTGTTGTTGCCGCGGTAACCATTAATTTCACAATTAGATGTATCAGTCACAGGTGATTTCTGGTAGTTTTTGAGAATATTCGTTATTTTTAAATAAAAATGGGCCGTAGACTGATCAAAAATTGCGGCAGCTCATTGTAAAAAAAATACTACAGTGGCAAAAAAATCCGCGAAATTGCGGAAGAATTGTGTTTTGCAAAGTCTACTGTTGGGGAAATATTAAAGCATTACCGCGAGACTGGAAATTTGGATGTAAAAGGTAAAAGTCCTGGAAGACCCAGATTTATTACTGAAAGGAGTCAAAGGTTGTGGGTGAAAATTTGCAAAAAAAGTCGACGGAACACCTTAAGAGATGTAACAGCGCAATGGAACTCTGAAACAGGAGAAAGGCTATCCCGCGAATGTTGCAGAAAATACATTCATCAGTCTGAACTCAGTTTTTATAAGGTATTACTATTTATTATTTCAGATTTTTAATTTTTCAATTTTTGTAAATGATCGTAGGCTAAAGAAAAATTTGTGTTTATTTACTGAGACACAAAAAAAATGACTGAATTGGGCCAAATTGAAAGTATCGTGGACTATAGAAGACTGGTCAAAAGTAATTTTCAGTGACGAGTCCAAATTTGATGTCTGCGTAGGCGATCATAGAAAAAGAGTAATAAGAACAAAAAGTGAAGCGGATGACGACGAACGATGTCTTTTTTAGTTCCTAACTTTGTCAGACCTACAAAATACGACGTGCGGCAATTAGATAACGAGACTTTTTTTATATACGTACGTAAATTGATGAGTGCAATGATTTAAAAAATATAGGCCTTTACAATAGGTTTCTCTTAACTCGGTGCATCACATCCAATGACGTTTCAAACTCGAAAAACAGCCTTCGAACTCCTTCGAAGTTTTCTCTTTAGGAAGGCGGGTCATGATCATTTACATGTCCTTAACATCTTCAAAACGGGTCCCTGTGATCTGCTACTTATTTTTGTGGTAGAAAAAGAACTTCATATTCTAGTTGTAAAGCGATACACCCAGAATACGTACTTCTTCTTTTTTTAATTTTATAAGCTACGTATTTTTTAAAAGACCCTTCATATTATATTACCCCAAATAGCACAAACGAACTTTTTACGATTGGTATGTATATATGTAACTAGCACGGCTTATAGGCGTGACCTAGCTGGCGACGTTTGCGCCATCATGAGGGTGCATGCTTTTCTCGAATAGTGTGGACTGATAAATTACCAAGTGGACACAAACTCTAGGCCAACAGTCGTGGGACCTCCACCTACATCCCACTTCCACATTCTCTCGGATATCCCTTCAGGACTGCAGCCCGTCAATCCGCCTAAAACACCACACACCTGACACCAATTGACAACGTACTAATCAACGCATACACGATATTATAGCTATGCAGATATGACCCCTGGAATCTGGAAAGTAACAAAGAAATCTCGGGATCGCGAGTGCCCCTGGAGTCAGCATATTACATTGTCATAAAATTTCGTTCAGTTTTTCGCCAAATTTACGACAAATTTGATGTCGGGTTATCGCTCTTTTTTAGCGTCACCAAATTTTTTGGTGGAGGGTACTCGACTCCAAAGCTTTCGAATAACCAAACGAAATTGAAAAAGTTGCCACACCTCGTATGTCTAGTTCCATTTAAAGGCACTAGAAAACGACATGTTAATTTCATATAACAATATATATTTATTTTGAAGGAAAGGTTAATTACTGTAAGATATGTATTTTATTACTCATGCTATTTAAAGAAAAACGGCCAATTTGTTTCTCATCACGTCCAGACTGCGAAATTTGTTTATTTCGCAGAACAAAAACTGACTATCTTCCACTTATAGCATCACCCTCAATTATAATCGAGACAAACACTTTTAATGGCGGCTGGCGTCTTCTAATCACGTCATTAGATGAAGTTCGAGGGAGAATCCAGACGTACACAGCCATAATTGGCACCCCGCGTAAGCGAAACTGGTCTGTATGTACCAATGGACAGAACACTCAGAGATGCTGATAAAGTGTCACGGAATCAAATAACTCGTGGTAAGATCGGATTATTGTGGGCGACTCAATTTTACAAACGCTGCTAACGAGACACCGAGTTTTCAGAAAAAAATGGCAGCAAGGAACGTGAGTTAAAATAGAGTTAGATTTATTGTACTATGTCCGGACCTAGGGTAATAATTATTTGTTGGATGACAGGAACGTTCAACTGAGTCAAGAATCCATCTCATGAGATATGTGGCTCAACTGAAAACATTTAATTTTTCGCGTCCGAAATAGTTCAATTGCATGTCATATTTAATTAGAGTCTAGTTATCAACGTTTTGACATTCCTTACTTCAGATTTCGGTTGTCATTTGGCATATATGGGCTCTGGACCATAGACATTCTGGTCCAAAGTTCTGTGGTTATAAGCTAGCTTGGTGTAAGTGTTACGGTAATATGCAGGTTGTGGGTTCGATTCTTGATATATTTTTTTTTGCAAACTAATGGAATTTGAATGTTTTACAATTATTGGTTATTAGGTGGATGTATTAGTAGTATTAACACTGCTCAGTAGTATTGACACTGCTTAGCTTTGCTCATTTGTATGAGTTCTGGAAATATTTTTAAGTAGTTTACTATATTGATGACGTAGTCTCTATTAAAAGTATTAAAAACTGTCGACCTCGACATCAAAATCGACGCGTCGACAATACAATTGTCGATATGACATTGTTGACGTCGCCCATCTCTTCTCGTGATCCGTAGTGAGAATCATCATCATTGTGAAGATTAGGATACTTTCTGAAGACGAAGACGTCTAAGTTGGGGTCAGTGCACACTTCTTTTACATACTAAATAATCGGTTCTGAACGAAGGATTTCTTTTTTTTTTCAATTACGACTTTTTTTTTTTAATTAAACAAAAAGAGCAATTTTAGACAAAAATCAGTTTTTTTATTGCACCTTTACCAAAAATTCAAAAATGAATATTTTGTTAATTCCTTCGTTCAAATCCAAGATAAACTTATGTACTAATGAATTTTTTTTTAGTTTTTTAATTTCGGATGAAGCAATCATGAGTTATCCTGACCACCGCATGGAAACTTTTTTTTGAGGTGACTCGGTTCTCACCACTACCACTGGCTTATTTTTCAATATATTTTTTTTATGAAAATTTCGCAGAATATTCTTAGAATAATGCTTAATAATGTAAAAAAAATAAACACATTAATAAACAAGGTACTCTGAAAAAAAATCACAAAAATATGTTTTTTTTTTTTGTATGTCAGACCCTTTTCCCCCCTTAATATGTACTTAAAAATATTTACTAATAATTGTAAACTCAAAGTGACATTGAAACTAACTTGAGTGCGGAAGAAATATTGCCTTAGGTAAAGTTTTCCAGCATTCAGGCCTTCCTCCTTTATTCCTCCTCTATTTCTTGATTGAGGATTATTTAAAAGAATGGTTTGGGTAGCTCAAAAGGTCGTTGGGTCCACCGTACACGCTGCTATTAATTTAAAGTAGTTTTGCCCCCGGCAGTAGGATGCGCAGTAGAGAAAACTTGAAATTCTGGAGCTCATTTGTTTTGTAGCCGTCAATACTTCTCATTTACGATAGATGGATCTATTATGTTTATAAAAGGTAGGTATAGGTATTATTGTTTATGTTTATAAACACAAAAGCATGTTTATAAACACAATATTTATCTCTTATATTGTATTTCAAGATGTGTTCTTTGAATCTAGTCATAATGTTATTGATACTTTCATTTGCCCAATACAGTTTCGTGGCCTACATGTTTGTTGCGATTTCAAAAACCTTTACTAAGAAAAACGTATTTCTTTTCAAATAAAAATATTCCAAATCTGAACACTCTATTAGAATATTTGTTTTTGCCCTTTTTTAATATCTTCTACAAAACTGTCCAAAAAACTAAAATATTTAAAGTGGCAAAAAGCAGACGTTCTGATAGAGCGTTCAGATTTGGCATACTTATGTTAAATTCTGGAAACAAATTTTCTTTAACAAGGAAAACGTTTCGAAACTGCAACAAATAGGACCATTTAGAGCGATATTTTTGGATCAATTGGAAGTCCATGTCCTAGTAGTGACAAAATATTATTTTTTGAATTTTAAGGATTCCTGATATCACATAGTTAATATGTACTTAGAAATGTTTACTAATAATTGTAAACTCAAAGTGACATTGAAACTAACTTGAGTGCGGAAGAAATATTGCCTTTGGTAGAGTTTTCCATCATTCAGGCCTTCCTCCTTTATTTCTTGACTGAGGATTATTTAAAAGAATGGCTGGGGTAGCTCAAAAGGTCGTTGGGTCCATCGTACACGCTGCTATTAATTTATGTGAAAACTCTAATACCGATCCAGTACTTTTATGAGGCAACATTCTGCGTATTTTATAGTGGAGTACGCGAAGTAAGGGCTTAGTATATTTTAATAAAAATTCAATTTATCATCTTTATATCGAGTCGCCCGGTTTATCCTGACAAGATAATCTACCTGGAAAACTTTGTTAAATAATATCCGCGGCGCGGTTTTGCGTGCAAGTATCCCCTGAATTTAAATTAGGTTATCGCGACTAGTCGGGCATCAACATAAGGAGAAGAGATTTTCGACGACATAAAAAAATGCCTGATTTGAATTCCCGACGCAGCGGCCGAAGTTTGGGTTTTGCATTAAAACCGCGCAGTTTGGAAATTCGTTTAAAGCTCATCTTTGAGAATGAGGTGGAGTGGGATGGAAACTTTCGGCGCGGGAACAAACACAAACTTAAACACGTTTTCCATTAACACTACTTCTACACCCAGTGCGTGCCGACAACAACTACGTTGTTATGATCAGGAAATTATTGAAACTGATGCTAAATCGATCTATTTTCCTATCTTACTTATTCTAAAATTGAAGTTCCATGAACCCTTATGACTGTTTTACACACACCAATTTTTATCACAATAAATTGTACAAGTTGACCTAAAATTTATTTGAATACGTGTAAAACAGAAATTGCGCCCAATGTATTATCCACAATAAATTTTAGAATTAGAACTTGCTTTTTTTCTTGGCCAATTTTAAGGATATTTTACAATTATTTTCATGTACCAACCTTGTCATTTTAGTTGCGTCCTTCATCAAAAGGGAAATTTGCATCTAGTGCACCAAGAATTACCTAACGAAGACTGTTGACAATGTTGAAATTGGTCAGTAAATTGTTAGAAATATTGCAAAGTGGATCGGATAAATCGTGGAGTGGATAAATCGGACAATTTATTGAAAAAGAATTATTAGATTATTATTGTGCAATAAATTGGTATGTGCAAAACAGTCTTTAGCTTGTCCTTATATGAGCATATTAACAAGAAATGGGCTGTTCGGTGTCGGACCATTGTCTTTATTCACGTTATTCTTAAATGTACCAGCTATAATAGCGGACCAAAAGTAGTTTTTCCCCTGGCAGTAGGATGCGCAGTAGACAAAACTTGAAATTCCGGAGCTCATTTTTTTATAGCTGCAGTCGTCAATACTTCTCATTTATGGTAGGTATATCTATTATTAGTTAATTGTTATTGTTTATGTTTATAAACACAAAAGCATGTTTACAAACACAATATGTGTTCTTTGAATCTAGTCATAATGTTATTGATACTTTTATTTGCCCAATACAGTTTTGTGTAATCGCTATTAGGTACTTACAACATATATAAATTCCCAACTCATTGTCATTTATTTTACAATTTGGAATGCCTAAAAGCTTCAAAATTTTGAATATAGCGCGTCTTTTCGATAAATCGTGGAATTGTACAGGTTTTTTAAATGTTTTAAATGCAAAAAGAGCGATGTGAATTATTTACATGTATACAGTGTCTTTCATGAAGTACGCATCATATGGAAAATATTTTTATTAACGACTTTTTTTTTAAATTGAACTTTAAAGTTAGCTGTGCTTTAAAAATGAAAAAAATTCTTGCGTTATATATTAAAATATTCTAGCATTAATTTAGTACTGAAAAAATGTATTTACTGTACTGAAAGAAAGTGATTCCTAAATGCTGGACTTTATGTAAGCTTTGCATCAAGCATAATGAAATATAGAAGGGTTATTTTGTTTATTTTTGTAATTACGTATTTAATCGATAAAATATTTGGAATGTTTCATTTTTATAGATAGTCTTGTAGATTTTTAAAGTGACAAAAAAGAAATCTTCTGATAGAGCGTTAAAATTTGGCATACTTATGTAAAATTTTGAAAACAAATTTTCTTTAAAAACGAAAACGTTTCGAAACTGCAATAGGACCATTTCTAGCGATATTTTTGGAAAACTGTCAAATTTGGCAAGTACCGAAAGTCAGGTGACCCTTTTCGAGTAGGTCTTCTTCACCATTTTCGCCTCAGTTATTTTTCGAAAAAAATGGTTAATAAAAAATGTTTCCATATCATAAAGGAAAGACAAATCATAAGGGAAGTATAAAATGCTCTCTATAAAGGACACAGTATGTATGTATGTGCCAGTGGCAGTGTCCCGTATAAATCAAATTCTAACATTTTCCATTAGAAATAGATAGTTGAAAGATGCGCGTCATAAATATCTTCGATAACTATGAAGAATGTACTGTTAGTTAAAGTTTTTACATAAATTTAAGAAACAAATTAATACTTTTGGATAACACATTCCGGATAAGGTTATAAAATAGTTTTTCTGTCAACAATCTGTGGATTAATAGTTCGTAATCTTTTCTATGAGTGTATCTTCAACATAAATACTATTATTTCACTCCTGAATGAAATATTCATTATGTACTGTACGAAATTGTAAAATGAGACCATTATTTGAGCGTACCGAAGGTGAGAATACACCAAGTATATTTTAAATGCAATATAACTTATCCGTTTAATTTGGGCTTGCACCTGAGACCGCGGCCAGACTAATTTATGCTAAAATAAAACCTCTGAGAGTCAATTATTTTATAAACCTTCAGCCCTCCTGTTTTCTAATTAAAACTGTTGGGAAAATGCTCGCCTCATAATATATCCAAGCCTGTCGAATTTCAGCCGAGATATTAGGTAGCTATTTATCTGTAATTTTTTCTCGGAACTATCCTATTTTGCACGATTTCGCGGTCGGTTTGAGGAGTTTTAATTAAGATTTATAGAAGTTCTTAATTAGTTCCTCATATTCCAATTTATTTGCATTTAAAAGTTTTAATTAAAGTTTCATCCGACAGAAGGGATCGTATAGTATTCCTGAATAACGATATAACAAAAAGTTAGCTAAAACGCTGTACTTACATTTAAATATCCAGGTCCTCCTGATTTGAAAAGAAATGACCGCGTTGCTTCGTTAAGATTTTTTCTCCGTAAAGCATTAAAATTAATCAAGGTAATTTTAATTAAATATTTAAAGTAGAAGCGTTGCATATTTAACAAACCCTTTTCAATAATTTCATTTCTTATTCATGAAAATATTAACTCGCGGAGGGAAATATGACACCAGGTGTGTGCAAAAAACCTTTTTCTAAAGTTTTAAAAAAATCGTGTTTAAATCGAGATATAATTTACAGTAGTGATAATTGCAATAGTCGTATCAAAAAACTGGACATTTTCCACGAAACACCGAACTACTACACTTTTCTCGACGCGCGTTTCGCCAACCAAGTTGGCATCTTCAGGAGAAGATTAAAACAGTTTTAATCTCTTTACTCTTTAGTCCAGTTTTTTTGTTTCTACGCCGAAGGTTCCAGTACCCACTCCAGAATAGTCGTATCAACAATGAATACATAAAACAGGCAATCTTCTGAAGTCCTCAAGAACAGCTCCGATTTTGATGATTTTTTTTTAAACTTTGTTTTTTTATATTATTTAAAATCAGATGCCTTTTGGAGCGGGGACGGAATTATTTACATTATTTAAACAATATCTGATATTTATGTAGAAAAACAATTTTTTTATACAATATAAATTAAAAACTTGGAAAAAAGAGATATTTATGTTATTTTTTTTTATATTGCTATTGTAAATAGTTTTAAATTATGTCATTATATTAATGAATGTTATAAACAATTACCTATAAGTTTTTTCTATGTAATAATGACATGGAATTAATTTGTGGACCAAAATATGAAATTTTTATTAACTGTAGGAAATTATTTTATATACAAAAGAGGTAAATTTAATTTTCATTTATATTTTGCGTTTCGGAGACTTCGTCTTCTTCAAGTGGTGGATGGTTATTGCACTCATTTCCACTGCAAACAATGCCGATGAGCAATGAAGACCACTTTTTCTGCAGCCACACGCTGAACCGCATCCTGTTTTGCAAGAGCAAAATATGATTTTTAAAATGTTGTTAGGTGCTGCTGGTTGTATCACAAATTCACCCTCGGATTAGGCAAAATATTTGAAAAACTTTATATGACTTGGTCGTGACAAGTACCTCAAAAAATAATTTTAAATAACTTTTAGATAATCCAAAAGATAAAACAAAAAACAATGAAAAAGTTGTGAATTCTTCTCTTTTGAATAGAAAAGAACTCAACTACTGCAAAAGGAAATAATGTGAATGGTGGGAGATGAATTCTGACAAATTGGTTCCTGATTGTAATATGTTTCTACATAATGATGTATAGTCCTTCTATTTTTAATTGAAAATGATAAATACGCCTGGGGAACAAAAAAAAAACGGTGCAACTTTATGATTCCATGGGCGTGCATATATCTTTTATAAATTTGAAAATTGTGAAATAATTTTTTTCATTCAAATCAATATAGGAGATTAAAATTAGCCTGCATACAAAACTCTTAATATTTGTAATATAATTTGCTGTAAATAATGCTCATTTAGCCAGATAATCTCAAAAAAATTGTCTGTGTTAGTAAACCTAGCTGAAATACACGTCACTGGCGTCTTAAACAAGTAGAATTACCAAAGTCGTAAATCATTTATACGACGTCGTAAAAATTTTATGGCACAATGGACCGAATAAGTATTTAAGGAGTGTTAGATACAAAGCCATCCAATAGTATACTGGATCGGCATTCGCAGGGCATTCGCTGCTGCCGGCAGCTCAGGCGTTGCCGGCTCTTCAAAATTTTCTTAAGTATAGTAATATACATAAAGTTGTTTTAATTTATAATTATTTTTTCCAGCACTTTTAAACGCTTTATTTTAATGCTAACTAATAAATTTATATCTATGTATTTTTTTTAAATATTTCCGATCTAGCTTTCTAAGAACGTCACGAACTAACAGTTTACTGAAGTATGAAGTATACTTGTATAGTGAGCTTAGCAATTTTAGAAAATAATCCTATTTCCAGGCTACGCTTACAAAAAGCCACATTTTAGCCTTTTTCTTCATTGTTTTGTATCTTCGCATTTTATTTTTTTCGCATTTTTATAAAATAATGTGCGTACCATGGCTGAATTCGAATTTGGCAACCCAAAAAACATAAAAAATGAGCTACTGAAATCAAATAAATTCCGACTCCCAGGTTTTTCCCACAAAAGCGACACTTTTGCGATTTTGGCCGCTTTTTTGCAAAGATAACGAGCCAATCCACCAAAACTAACCCAGGATTCGGATTCAGCCACCCAAAATACGTATAGAATAAGTGGTTTGGACCCGGGGTTTGACATTTTTTTTTTATTTTGTGTGCATGTGTAATTAATGTCATACTTTTTTTCTGAAACTATTATTATTAAAGCGACTGTCAGTTATCGGTTTCTTAATCATCTCGTTTTTGTATTCCTCTTGTTTTAGACCACTCCAGTGCTATTGACTTCACCGATGGAACAAAAGAAGACCATCGGTACAAAAGAGGTAAAACCTAATACATATATAAGTTCTGATTCCATGTCTTAAAAGAAACTATTCAAAATGACAAATTACTCGTCTGTTTATCATCACTTACACACGGAAAACAAGAAAGACAATTTGTTTCCCTATTTAGATATTTTTTTAACCATTGCCTTTCATTTCCACATCCACCTACTGGAGTGGAGTAGAGTAATCATAAAAATAAAATAATTAAAAATGGTTATTGGCTAAATAGATTTAAAATATTCTGAAACATCTATGAACAAAATATGCTTTCTATGGTTCACAATAACTCTTAATTCGGATTCGACGACCAAAAAGGCATGGGAAATGAATTTTTGGCGTTTTTTTTTTGCTTTTTTGACAGAGAAAACGAGCCAACCCACCAAATAGTTTTGGTGGGTTGGCTCGTTGGTGGGTTGGCATTCAGTGACCCAAAATATGTATAGAATAAGTGGTTTGGACCAGTAGTAGTTTATTTCGATATTGTGTTTGCGTTTTACAGATATGTCTTTCTGTGTATTATAAGTTGGGTATCTTTCCTACAATAAAGATAAACGGACGACGTCTATATTTGTAAAATATAGGCGCCAAGGAGAACAGGACTCATATGGTAGATTAAACAAAATTATTATATTTACTTCCCTTCAAAATGTTAATGTTAATACAGTTAAAACGTAGTTGAAGCAATTTGTGTTAATTACGATTTAATTCCATACCGCTATTTTAATTTGATGAAGGGTTTCATCAACTCTGGCATCCAATCAAATTCTCATCAATTTCAATGTCTCCATTTACTGTTAACTTATCGACTTATTTTCCGTATCCACCAGCTGTTTAGGGGAATATAATCCTCACCATTGTTTACCAAATACCTTGGCTCGAAACAATTCAGGTCCCGAGAATACAAACCGCTAATATTATATATAGACGGATGGAATCTCGCGTTTCCACCTGAGGATTACGCGTTGAGATCGCCGTTGCCTTAACACAAGACGCAACAATTTGCAATCGTACTTGAGTAAACCGTATTCCGGATCCGGTAGCGCTTAGGGATAAGTTTATCGATGCTTTAAGAGATTACACGAGGACGTACGGGTTGCCTGTACAGACCTGTATAGAATATAGGGAACCTGAGAATTTATGTTATAGATTGTCTACAATACTAGTCAAAAGTCCCTTATTACCCCCTTCGTATCTTTTGAACGATTATACTTAGACTAATGGATGTAAGCTGCTTTACTACTGGTAATAGATAACATGTCTATTTAGTTTACAAGTTTATTTTCTAGGTTTGCCAAAAATTTATTTCGAACTGGGTATGTTTTTTACATAAGAATCACATTTTGAGTGTTACTCTCCAATGATACCAAATTATGTGTCGAAAATGTTTTTTTATTCAATTGATTTTATAAAAATTTCATTTAATTTTTTTTAAAATAAGCAACAAAAAAAGAAAAATACGGTATCAATTTTGATTACTTGTACCACCACAAAACATATAGGGAAAGAAGCGTTACCTACTGATTAATTGATGGCAACATAATCGACAGTTCGAGGTGGCATAGCGCGGGCTCTTTTAAAATACTTCTTTACATTTTTATGTATTTTTAAAAATTGATTTATTACTTTGTACTATAAATTGCTGTTATGTAAAACTATAAATGACTTTGTAAATTTAAGAAAAGCTTCCTCCCTCAAATTAAGAAGTAACCTTTTCCTTAATTTCACAAAGCATTCAAGCTTTAAAAGTAAAAATAATAATTTTATTTCTGATATTTGATGTTTTCAGATATAAAATTATATTTTCACTATGAGAAAGAAATAAAAAAAAAAACTTAGAAGCAATGAAAATGTATTAACAAGACATAACAATACAACAACACTATTTATTTTTGTTTATTCTTTGGAGTATGGCAAAATGTGAGTTCATTTTTCAATTGGAAAGAAATGAAAAGGGGGGGCTTTTCCTCACAAATCCTTTTCGATACATCTTCTTTAAAATAGCCGGCCTAGCTGTGTTTATTCTTTGGAGTATGGCCAAATGTGAGTTCATTTTTCAATTGGAAAGAAATGAAAAGGAGGCCTTTCCTCACAAATCATTTTCGATACATCTTCTTTAAAAGAGCCGGCCTAGCTGTGTTTATTCTTTGGAGTATGGCAAAATGTGAGTTCATTTTTCAATTGGAAATAAATGAAAAGGGGGCCTTTTTCTCACACATCCTTACTCTTAGTAACTTAGTAACTTAGTAGTATTACTCTTAGTCACGGTTCCTTTCATTTGACCTGTCCAGCAGAGGTGGTCCTACCTTTCATCTTTAAAACGAGCTTTATTTATTTACAATATTTACAATTTATGTCAAGTTACGTTTAGTGTGCTGTATATGCGTATTTTTTATTTAGTCAGAATAGCGGAACGAGTGGCCCTACTAAATAATAAACTACTGCTGATTTAGCTCGTAAGATCATCGAACACGCAAGCCACCTCATCCACATAAAATTTAGGATTCGTCAAGATGGTGATTCCGTGAGGTGTAAAAAATAATGCTATTATATATGGTAGCACGTAATGCATACACTTTTAACCGAAACTACAAATGATGAACTATTTCAAAATATAAAGAAATAAATTGTAACACCAACAATACGTAATACCAGGTATAAAAACTAAAATGAAAAATTAATATTTGTCGTTCTGCATTGTTGAAGAACATTGTTGACTCCACATTTAGTGACGTCAATTTTAGCGTTTTACTTCCAACAATACTTTGACGTCAATTTTACTTCCAACAATAACTACAGTTTCTTCTAAAGGCCTTCGCAATGATGTGGATGGTAGACAGAAATTTGTACTTTGAGAGGTTTTGGAAATGTTTGGTTTTAAAATTTTATGGTTAGAATCTAAGGAATCGGTAGCTACAAAATGATCCTGACACATATGGAAAGATTTACAATGTTCTTGATCTCTCTTACATATATATGATTTTCCAAACATTACATGTCTCTAAGTCATTGAGAAATTTATAAAATTTTGCGTTTTTTTACCATTTTTCAATTATATTAACAAAATATGAATTTTTACATGATGGGTACTTACAGGACTCCTTAAGTCTACCGATAGTAGAATAAGCTGTAATTAAATTTGACATTTTAAATACTTGCTGCTTTTATTTTATTTATTAGTTTATATTTTTTCACAATGACTACTTGATTTATTGCAGCAATAGGTGAAACAAGATAAGCGTTATGCTCCCTGGTGGTCGCTCAACAAACTAACGACTGGGTCAGCGTTTATTCAAATGTCCGATTGAGTGCCATTGTATTTTGAAAATTTTCCGTTTAAATTTGTGTTGTATTCATTAAAAATTATAATATTAGCGTTATTTTGTGAGTATTATAATTAGGATGAATCACTATTGTTGTGTACCTCGCTGTTCGTCCTGGATTAAGATGGATCCCCAATTAACTTTTCATATATTTCTTGAACAAGGAAAGAATCAAGTTTTCCTTATAAATAAATTTGGTCAAAACGAACGTATAGACAGGCGCAAGGCTTGGATATTAAAATTGAGGATAGGAAAGCCCGTTAATAAATTTATGAAAGTCTGTTCTCTTCATTTTGCTGAGGAGGATTACTTTTATCAATGTAAGTTTTAGTATTTTAAGGTTAATGTAAAGATATTTATCACTATTATTGTCTGTTTCAGTTAAGGATTCAAAAAAGCGGAAAATACTGAAAAAACTGCAGTACCTTCAAATTTATGAAGTCATGAATGGCCTGCATTCAGAACGTGTTCACCCTCTTGTACACAGTTTGAAATTATAGTGCCGTCTAAATAACCATATATTTGAAGATATTCAATCTAATGTCTGTCATTCTATTTAAAAAAGTTTTCAATAAAAATATTAAACAGTTTTGTAAAAAAACACATGTATTCCTTGAATTATTTATTAAAACTTTTCAAAATAAACCTATCCAACCTAAAAATGTATCTTCTATAGGTATATTCTATCAGTCTAAAAAATCAAAAGAAAACCACTACAATTATGCAAGCAACTTGTAAACAGTAAACCTTGATCACAAAAGGTGTTTTTAGGCAGTAAATAATCAAATACTACACATAAATAATAAATTAAAGCGGCAACTTGAATATAAAACACATTAAAAGCAATGTAAAAACAAACGGCTAATGGCCCAATCGTTAGTTCGCAATTTTTCAGTACTGGCGCTGGCATCTTAAATTCTGACGCCTATATCTGTAAAAGAAAAGCAGACTTAGTAGGAACGAAACTTTATTTTTTATTTACATGCAAAAAACTTATCTGCCGTTTACATTTAGATACTCATTTGTACATGTTAAAGTACGTCGTCACTGCAAAAGTAAATTTAGTTAATATGCATCTAATAAACTAATAAATACATGGTTGAAATTTATAAATGCCGGCCGGCTATCATTACAGTCTTGGATGAACAATCAGTATTACTTATGCAATAAATACAAAGTTAAACATTACTCTTAAAAAATTATACCCATTTTAGCATGGGAATATCATATAGGATCTTTATTTATAGAATTTAAAAATTAACTTACCATTCTCCATTCACATAACAGAAATGACGAAAATTAATAAATTTAGAACCAATCTTACATACAAAACTCGTTTACTGAAATGGCTGTGTGACAAGGCGTATTGTCGTGATGCAACATCCAGTTGTTCTTGATGTTTCGAAGTTTTTTAAGAACCTCTCTGTAAAAGTGTTGATTTACTGTTTGGCCTGGAGGCACAAACTTTTTGTGGATCATTCCATGGCTATTAAAAAAGCAAATCAACATGTATTTGATCTTCGACTTGATCATTCTTATTTTTTTGGCTCTTGGAGAGCTTGAAGTGCGCCATTCCATGCTTTGGCGTTTGGTTTCCGAGTCGTACTCAAACAGCCAAGTCTCATCACCAGTAATGACACGTTCCATAAAATGGAGATCATTTTCAATCGATTCCAAAAAAGTCAAGACATCTTTCTCTCCTGATGTCCATTTGTTCCTGCGAAAGGTTTTTTTGGAACCATTTTTGTGCAGACTTTTCTGATCCTAAATTAGTTAGTCAAGATCTGACAAACAATGGTGTGATTCAAATTTAACTCTTCCCGATTCTTCTTGTCGTCAACCAACGATCTGAGTGCACAAGATCCCCTATTCTACCGACATTTTCATCGGATCTTGAAGATGAAAGCCTTCCGCTGCGTGGTTCATATTCAATCGACTCCCTTCCTTCTGATAATGGCTTAAACCACCGAAAAAATTGGCTCCTGTAAAAACACTCTCCGTAGGCGTGTTGTAGTTTTGCAAAAGTAACCGTTGCGCTGTGTCCAAGTCTGAAACAAAACCCGATAGCACACCGTTGCTCAAAATTAATGTCACTCATATTTAAAACACACTAGAAAAAAACGGTTTACGAAAACAGTCGCAAAGAACAAACAAACTACTCTAACAAGTTCAAACTTGTACTGAAGGTGCATTATATGTTAACCTACTGTCCTTCCAAGTTTCGTCTCCGCAGTGTTGCTAGAACGGGCGCTACGTTGCCAGTCTCATTACTTAATTTACACCTCGTACAACACAACATTAACTAACTTTGAAATAATTGTTCACCATTGTCATCTCTCTTGCATCTATCAGAATTCAGTTTCACTGTGCTACTTTATGGTTATTCTATTTAGCAGCAGGACCAATGTTCTCACAGTACAAAGTACACCAAATATTACTAAACCAAATGAAAAGGTGAGGTGTTATCTGTTATCCAAATTTAATCCCCGTGTGTCCCACTTTCTTTTCTGGTTAGTGTCGTTAAATGAGTGTAACCAGGATTTAGGAACTCATAAGAAAATATTTTTTTAAGTATTATTTTGTGGATAGTGAATTGAACTTTTCGTAATGGAAATGGGCCACCTTGAAATAACAACCATCACGATCAGATATCAGCCGGTGTTCGAAATGAAACGCAATTTAGTTGATAGAGGATCTGATGGAGATCACTCGAACTGTCACTGACAGAGATCGTTAATAATTATACAATAAAAAGGTCATTGTGCGAGACAGGTAAACCTCGGGAGTAGACCGAAGCTTAAAGGAACGAGGTTGTCTGACAGCCTTTATAATGAAGTACGCGATCATGTAGTTTGTTAAAACAATGTAACGTTGTGGTCGAAAATATTTACAATGGAGGACGAGTAAAAAAGACGTATATTTTAGCAAAAAAGTATATATTTTCTAAATGTTACAAAATAAGTAAAATGCCATAAGTTTGTATGCGTATATCTAAGTATGTACAGGGTGTCCCAATTTAGTGTCTCCCTGTCGATATTTTGGTTATTTCTGAGCTAGAAAAAAAAATAAAACTCTGAAGTCATGCAGAATTTTCCAAGGAATCTGAATGTTGTCTCTAAAATATTGGGTGTTGTTAAAAAGATATTCGTAAAAACGCGAATTTTGGAAAATTTTGTGAGGGGTGTTATTATAGGATATATAGGTGTTATAAAAGTATACGAAACTTCCGGTGTCACCGTATTCAGAGTATTAATCAGTTCTTTGAGTCGCTCTATATGTTTTTTCATTCTTCACAATCTATTTGGTTTCCTGAATCTGCAGATATACATTTTTGTATAGTTATCTTTATAAATAACGAAGATACGCTTCTGATTTCCGGTTTCGGCGGAATTAACTGTAATTTTTTTGAGACACCTTGTGTATTATCGATTTTTTTCGATTCCTTTCGTCTTTCCGAGTCCAGCGACATATAGTTTTGTATATTTATATATAAAAATCTCTGACTTTCAATTTTTGTTTTGTATTTCAAGAAATTCTTTAAATAGTTAAAAGAAATTATATCTCCGTGATTTATAAATATAACTTTACAGCACTTATACAGTGTCCGCCATAAAGTTGAAACGAGTTTTTTTTTTATTATTAAAGTTTATTAAAAAAGTTTTTGTGACAATTACTTCTGCTTCCAAAATAATTTAAAATGCACCAATTCAAACTTGACAGTTAACATATGGCAACTGTCAAATTTGTGATTTTCCAAAAAAGTCTTTAGAAAATGGCCTAAACTGTTAATATTTCGAAAAATGTCACTAAGGAATAATGTTCCTAATGACATTTTACGCTTATATGCCGATTTTGAGCGAAACATTTTGATACCCAAAAAAATTTTATATTTTCGAAGTTTTTATTCACTCCCGTAACCGATTTGAAAACATTTAAAACGCTTCAAAGCAGTATAAGGTCTGTCATTGTAATGCATACTGTGCTAATATAATTTGTAGTTATCGTTGGTTTTGAAGATTACAGAGCACCACAAAATTTTTTTAGGCGGCACCCGAAACCGGGCCATGTCTTATATATTTTTTGGGGTCGTTAATCACGAATCAAATTGCTCTAGCATATCAAATTTTTGTTTTAACTGAAAGAAACATCCAAAAAATCAAGAAACTGCTCAATTTTTGAGCGTTAATCAAATAAATAATGATATTATCACGGGAAGATAGCTGGACACAATATAGTAAGAAATTTGTATAACCAAAATTTACAAATTCTACGTCAATAAACCCCAAATAAAAAAATCCAAACTCCTAAACTCCAATTTTTACTATATAGTAAAAATATTAACCAAACGACTCTAAACGAATCAAACATAACATAAGGGCAAACCCGGGAATCTTAAACAACCGACTCTCAACGCATCAAATTTAAAACAACAGAAAGGAACACTATGAGAGATAAATGATTGTGTTTATCTCTCTATTGTGTTAAATTATATTTGTTTGGAGTCGTTTGGTTAAGATTTTCCCTTGTTTTGTGTTAAATGTAGTTTCGTTTAGATTCGTTTGATTAAGATCTTGGTATGTTTTCCCTTCTGTTGTGTTACATTCGATTCGTTGTGGGTCGTTTGGTTGAGATTGTTGTGTTTACCATTCTGTTGTGTTAAATTTGATTCGTTTAGAGTCGTTTGTTTAAGATTCCTGGGTTTACCTTTCTGTTGTATTAAATTTGATTCGTTTAAAGTAATTTGGTTAAGATTTTTACTACATAGTAAAAAATCATTTTTTTATTTGAGGTTTATTGACGTAGAATTTGTAGATTTTGGTTATACATATTTCTTACTGTATTGTTTCCAGCTATCTTCCTGTGATAATATCATTTTTTGTTTGATTAACGTTCAAAAATTGGGCAATTTCTTTTTTGGATTTTATTTAAGTTAAAACAAAAATTTGATGTGCTAGAGCAATTTGGAGTTCAGATTCGTGATTAACGACCCCAAAAAACAAATAAGAGACATGGCCCGGTTTCGGGTGCCGCCCAAAAAAAATTTTGTGGTGCTGTGTTACTGATATTCTTAATCGAAAAAAAGGGACTGTCTGGATTCCAAAAAATCACCCATTATTTTTCAACTGTTTTTTTTAAACTTTATTTTGTTAGTACATAAATGATTTTGATTACAATTTGGCTATCTTAACACGAAACTACTACTTAAAAATAACAAACAATAAATAAGTCACTTTAAAAAAGAACTTAATATGCAAAAAATCAGTAATATCCATGGAATGCCGGTGCAAGTTGCATAAACCTAACATCTCTGTGTAACTTCCTTCATTTTTAAGTCATTTTTCAGTTCGGCGGCACACATATGTAATGTGAATGCAATACATTTTTGAACGCTGATTCAGAATCTAAAATTATCATTTTGATATCTCACATACTTTTCGAGATTTCGACTTTTCTGTCCAGTAATTACAGAGTCATTGTAAGTTTGCCCTAAAAAAGAGCTTTTAATATATCATAAAATAATATTAAAATAGACCCTAAATGAACTAAAAGATGATTACCATTTATCCCACTGGTGTGTTACAACTGTGTTAACTGATCTGTAGTGAACTGCAAAAATCCTTTAGATTTTTTAGATAACATGTGTTGCTGTAAGTTTTCCATATCTCCACAAGAGTTTTAAAATTGCAGTTCTTCGGATAACGCCAGTAAAAAATCATACTAGATAAAATCATAAGATCTAAGAAAGCAGGAATACGTTTGTCTGTTCAAACATAACCATATGTTCTTCAACAAAAATGTTTCTCAGTAACTCAGAAAGGGACAAAATGAAGTGTCACATTACCTAATGGTTTATTTCACTTTAAGATAAAACATATGCATCCTGGAGTAGTTAACCATATGCAATTGAGACTGGGAAAACATATGCAATTAATATTTTCATCTAGATTATGCATTTATAAACTCCAACCCCTGGATGTGGGAGTAAAATAACTTGTCTTAAATAATATTTTCTGAAACCTGCAGTTACGTCATTAATTGCAACTATCGCCGTAGTCTGGGGATCTTCCTCTGCATTTTAGCCCAGTCAACGGGGAGAAAACCGGTCACTAATTGTTATCAGCAAACACAAAATATGGTCGTATAGAGAAAATAATTATAAGAAAGATAGTGTTTTTTTGCTACTCGAGTTTTAATGGCGAACATAACCAAAAAATTCACAAAAGTCAAAAAAACGGTTTTTTTGCAGATTAAAAAAAGCCTACATAAGAAAGTTAAATTAGAAAGTTGTAGGTCTTAAAAATGCGCGTCGAATGAGATTTGAACGAAAAAAAATCGGTTCATAAACATTTGAGGGAAATTAAAAAAAAAACGTCAAAAAATCGCGTTTTCGTATTTTTGCTGTATAAATTCCAATTTTGTTTGAATAGACTTCTTGTTAACTACAAATATAGTCCAAGACAATCGGAAAATTATCCTTTTTTCAAAAATTCAAAAAAGTTTTATTGTTTCGAGTTATAACGATTAAAAAAAAGACGTTTTCAAAAATCAGCTTCTACAGAGGCAAAAATGATCGTACAGAAACGATCATGGGCTCATTTTATTCGTGAAGACTTGTAATTTCATACTATTAAAAAACCAAATCGCTTTTATTTAATTTTTGCATAAAAAAATTCGTTGTAAAATTGTATCATTGTTTCGAACAGGTTTTTTCGAATAACTTTTTTAATTTTGGTTTTATATTTTTTGGCCGTTGCATATTTGAAAACTGGCATTCAAAACACGCATTTAAAAAAAATTAAGGTCCTACGACCTCAGGGAGCCGACATAATTTTTTTTAAGCGGAGAAAAAGATAATTTTGCGAGCGCGATCGATTTGAAATCGTTTTAGTTTTCGATGCGCCCAAGCGGAGTTTCCCTCTACTCTGTCGCCGTGCGCTGGCTAGCGCGTGCCGCACCCAACGCTGTACTTTCGCAAACAATTATGTCAACTTAATTTATGCGAAATGATTTGAAAATATTTTTTTTAATAAAGTAAAAGTCTTCGAGATCTATTTCGTGTAAAAATGAAGTCAATCGGACGTATACAGCGCTGTCAGGAATTAAAAAAAAAAAATCTCTGCTCCCTGTGGTCGTAGGACCTTCATTTTTTTTAATGCGTGTTTTGAATGCCGGTTTTGAAATATGCAACGGCCAAAAAATGTGAAACCAAAATTAAAAAAGTTATTCGAAAAAGCCAGTTCGAAAAAATGATACAATTTTACAACGAATTTTTTATGCAAAAATTAAATAAAAGCGATTTGGTTTTTTTAATAGCATGAAAGTACAAGTCTTCGCGAATAAAATGAGCCCATGATCATTTCTGTACGATCATTTTTGCCTCTAAAAGCTGATTTTTGAGAACGTCTTTTTTTTTAAAATCGTTATAACTCGAAAAAATAAATCTTTTTTTGAATTTTTTGAAAAAAAAAAGGATCATTTTCCGCTTGTCTTGGGCTATATTTGTAGTTAACAAGAAGTCTGTTCAAACAAAATTGGAATTTATACAGCAAAAATACGAAAACGCAATTTTTGACGTTTTTTTAAATTTTTCTCTAATGTTTATGAACCGATTTTTTTCGTTCAAATTTCATTCGACGGGCATTTTTAAGACCTACAACTTTCTAATTTAACTTTCTTGTGTATTAATTGCGATTTTTTTTGGTTATGTTCGCCATTAAAACTCGAGTAGCAAAAAACGCTATCTTTTTTTAGAATTTTTTCTCTTCATACGACCATATTTTTTGTTTGCTGATAACAATTAGTGACCAATTAACATGGGGGCTTTCGCTCGTTGATTGGACTATTTGTGCTGTCGGCAGAATCATAATATATCGTTTAAAAAATGCAGCGCTAAATTATAGCGTCCGAGGTAATTTTTTAATATTTTTTTAAATTAGTTTTCGCGCTTCTGCTGGCAGCACAGGTAAATAACTACCGCGGTCAGCCACGAAGATAAATAGCCAGTCTGGGTGGAGCACGTGAACTCTAACCGGGATTAAATGTGAAAAAATCCATAGAAATACGCCGAGGCCATTATTTGGCTAAAACGAGCTGCTAAAATGTTTTAACTGAATTTGAAAGATTAACATAATACATTAAATATTAAGGACGGTAAGAGATTTTTACCGGTTAATGACAATGTTTGTTAATTCGTTTGATAATTCGTTATTGCTGTCCAGATTTGTCTGAGATCGGTGAAACTGTCAATTCTAGTGATGCATTTAGCATTACGCAGTGCGTTCAACAAAGTAGGCTTTGTCAATTCAAGTATATCTTTTATAGGTTCAGATCTATTCTAGCAAATAAATTGTTGTTTTGCGATCTGACAGCTTACAAACTGTTAAAGTTAAAGTTCTGAACCAAAACAGTTTCTGTAGATTCTACGAAAAACTCTTTAGGATCGTGTTATATGTTACATGAAATAATAATATATGTTGTTTATGCTACCTTATGCTATTGTTTGTATGTTGATACAAATGTGATCTAGTTCAGAAACGGTGTCTCAAATGCCTTTGTTATGGAAAATGCTCCCACAACTTCTGTGTGTTCTGTCACAGCTAACCGATGTATTTATTGTAGATGCCATACTGTGTTAAAAAAGTCTACACTTGTTTCCCTACCGTTCAACTTGTTATTAGTAGGCTTCCGAACGTGTGCTGTAACGCAGGGCTGGACTCGTAATCCGTCATGTTATTGACGAAAGATGACATATGAGAGATCAAAAAGACAGGAGTAAAAATGTGTTAATAATGTATGCACATAAATATTGCTTGTTTCATTCAGAAACATCGACTATCCTCATTGCTTGAGCGTACGTTATCACGACCAATAGTCTTTCTGCATTTATTCTCGGTAAACGTGAGCGATTTGGCCGGTATATATGGTTGTAGAGGGAAAATGATCGTTCCACATCTACTGAAGTTAAAGGTGAAAATTCAAAATAGTTGACACGGACAGGGAACGACACAATACGCACATTATTTTCGCGAATTTCGGACAGGTGTTTGTATCACTAACAGGTGTTTGTTGTCACTAACATCAGTACATTATTATTTTTTACATCGACAGAGGACAATATACGTGTTACTACTATTTTCTATACTCTTAACCGCTGTTTGCAAAACCCGTTTATTAGCTATCAATATCGGGGGCATTAACGACTTTATTACAGCACAATCTGTTGTTTCGTCCATTGTCAGCCACAGAAATGCATTACGTATGTCTTCTTTGATATTTCCCCTGATATGTTGATACATCTTCTGTAAATTTGTTTCCCGATATGTATGGCTACTAGGCAACGAAAAATCGGGAATATCAGATACATATTTGGCAAAAAACCATCTAAATTAAATATTGTCGACCATGCTCCACGCAAGGCTACATGCGCAAAACAATATGCACAAATCAAACCAAAATTCCTCTTTTCTAACCGTACCTGGTACATTTTTGTGATGATATTCGAATCTTTGACACTATCGGCGATCACGAGATATATATCGACGATTGGAAGAAATGCATAAAATATGTGATCCGTCTATTGCAAAAATCATCTTTTTAATCTATCACAAATGGTAACGACTGTGTCATTATTGCAGAAATCCACACAAAATCTGATAATAGAGAATACGATATAATTCACGAGTGACTCACTCGTGAAAAAAATTGTTTTCAATGTAGCGGTCGACCCGTTTACACCGCCGGCAGGTCGTTATCGGGATAGTTCGCCGTCTTACGGAGAAAGTGTATTACAAAGTCCCGGTTTTCCGCGAAGCCTTCGTTCGGGATAACGCTCTACGCACGGACAGTGGCGTGGGTATACAAAGACAAGAAATATGCGCTTAAAAAATACGGTTTATACTTTAATTATCATAGAGTAGTATGTAGGATTTTTCTTGTTATCTAGAGGTGGTTGAAGGAGCAAGAGTCCGAATACGTTATAGACAAAACATATGTATATTACAGATATTGAAATGTCACAAAGTCACAATGTCACAAGATCACACAAATAACTACGTCTACCGATACGCCTTCAATAATCACTTTGTCGTTTTACCGTTTACTTTACGATACGTTTTCTTTTTGCCACGAGCGGTCGTCTTCCGCACTTAGAGCCGTCTTTTTCGTCGTCAACCTGTCACGTCGCATCAACAAGTTAAAACAGCTAAGCATCATGCGTAACTCCAACGCTTTTGCAAGCCAACTTCCAACTGATTCGTCTAGAATGATCTCTACGCCGTCTAAGCGCAGTACATTACGTATGTACTGCGTAAACATGTGACTATCATAAATATTTGAACGAGGTAAAAATGAAACGTATGAAATAATCTTAAGAGAATAAACTACCTATATTAAAGAAATATTAAATATGTAAAAACTAAACTTATTAACTAAATATTATCCTACAAGTATAGTGCCGGCTTTGCGTGACAGCATACCTTCCCGGACATTAGGAGAAGTCGATTACCCTCATAGAACAGTGTTAGAGTGTTGTCAGTGGCTTGACAACAACCTGAATAAAATTTTCCTTCGACGAAGTATGGTTTCATCTCAGTGGTTATGTAAATTCGCAGAATATGAGAATGTGGAGTTCCGAGAAGTCAGACAATTTTTTTGTCGAAGTCCCTCTTCACACGCAGAATGTTGATGTTTAGCGTGCTATCAGTTGAAGGAGAATAATTAGTCCAATTTCTTTTAACGGAACTCTGACCGCCGATCGATAGAGGGAAGAACTACACCTTTCGTAAACCAGTTAAATAATAACGAAATTGCTACAATTTACTTCTAGCAAGATGATGTTAGAGCACGTACTTTTGGTGAAACAATGGTAATGGAACAGAATATTTTCCATAATCGCTGATGAGCCTGAATTCAGAACATGAATTTCCATCAATATACTGCGACAAAACCATGTGATTTATTTTTGTGTTCATATTTAAAAAATATAAGTTCCTATTAATAGCTAGAATCGAGAAATCGCGGACCGTAACAGAATACAGAACCGTACTCAGAGGAAGTAGGTAGCAGTGACAGTTGGTGGTTGATCATATTTTGGGGAGTGATTGCTACATTAAAATAGAAGGCTATAATACCAAAAAAACTTTAAATGAAAGTTGGAACAACAAATTTAAAAATGGATTGCTCACCAGAAAGTCTTGGTCACGGCTTGTAAAATATTTGTATATAATTTTTTTTTTAAATTAACACGTACTGGAATATGAATCAGAAACGAAATGCTGGAATAAAATAAAAATTAGAATTCCTATAACTGTAACAGAACTCGAGATATCAAAAAAAGTAACAAGAATTAAGGAACTTTGGCTACAAACGAGATTAAGGAGATTAAGAAGGGTACTTTTATATCTACTTAAGGCCGGATTAACTAACCAGACTCTGAGACTGTGAAAATGTTTACAGTCTAATGTATAATGCCTTTATACATTTTCACAGTCTTATCGTCTGGTTAGTTAATCCGGCCTTAACCGGGATTAAAAGTACTGGCCCTAAGACTTTGTATTTACTTGGTTAACCCATTAACCTACTTTAAAGGCATACAATACTATTAATAAAAAATATATGAAGTTGCTGGGATTTGGGCCCAGACCATTAGATTCGAAGTCAAAAACTAAATCACTACATCAAATTGCCTATAATAGCTCAGGCTGTCAACAATGTGTTTACGTGTCAGCTATACTGGAAAAATTGGCTATAAAGACCAAAGATATATGGTTTTTCTCTTCAGCCAACTTGAGGTGAAATGTTTTTGAACGGTCGTTATTATATTTGTTCCACAATAATGAGGCCATTAAGTGATATAATGAGACTTATAAGTTCACTGTAATGAAACTATTGCGTCCACATCATTTCATCACTATACAATTATTCTGTTGATAAACAAAACCTTTGCAATGGTAAAATAGCCACCTATACAAATGCTGGTACTCATTATTGGTGCAAATATACAAATGCTCTTAATAAGTATCATTTTTGACTTCTTGATTTTGTTTCAAAAGTGGTGAGTTTAAAATAAACAGGGATCTATCGAGCAAAGAATTGTGTAATCATTTCGAATATTCAGTGATTTAAAGGATAGTGTGGCCATTCCAAGTCAAAATTGGAAGCTTCGGTATTTCTGTCTTCGAAAAATGTCATCTTCCGGTAATAATCATTTACCGTTCTTAATACTTAACATACATATATCCTCTGTTAACCAACATATGTATTTACCGATATGTGTTCAAATAACTTATCCAAGAAATTGAGCACTCACTTTGAATGCAAATAAAAAGCTTCTAACGAAATTGTATATAACCGGGGCTCTTGAGGCACCGCTTGTTTTTCCAGCTCTGCTTCGGTAAACATAACAAGAGGTAAACAACCTAAATCGTATTAAAGAAGGCCGTTGGAGTTATGCCCCTCGTGTAAGGATCCAGACGCTTCAGAGGATACAAAAATAAATTTTATCCAAATTAGGTTGCAGAACTGAGGTAAACACAGTTGAAAAGGTTGTTTTGCGTTTTAAATAATGACGCCGCGTAAGCTGATTTTTTAATTTGTTTTTTTTTACTACAATTAAAATAATTCGGCTACATAAAAGCGCTTTATTAAATATAACAAACCTAAAAAAAACGATGAAAGTTGCTGTTCGCGATTTTGTAATTTTAATACTTACAGCTGTTTACATTGTAATCAAATTATTTATTTTTTTAAATCATAGTTTATTTGAGAGAGTTTCGTAAATTACAAATTAGAAGAACAGATACGTAACGGTTTTTAAATTATTGTTCTGCAATCTACACAGATTTATTAATGTGGTTTTAGAAATTAAGCATGTGGCCTCTCAAATATAACTTATATTTTTCACACGTAAAAAACTACTTCTGATTGAACTACCTGAACTACTTCTGCAGGTTAAAATCCGTGTTGCGTCTTATAACCCTTAAGAAGCTCCCCCAAGTAATTTTTTGAGGTAGCATTTTTTTGTAACTAAAAACCAACTTAGTACCCACCACCACGTTTCAAGTACAGTGACGTAACATACTTGGCATTTAAAAGTCATTTAGTTATATTAAGTTATATTGCAAAGTAATTGATACATTTTTACATCTACCTTAATCACAAATTTAAATGAAGGTAATCAAAAACCGATACGCGATTACACCAATGTGACAATGTGACAAGAGCACTTTTTCCTCCAACCTCTCAACCAGGGATGGCAAAAGTAGCGGTTCTTGCGGTTCGGAACCGGTTCCGGAGCGGTTCCACCAGTAGAGAACCGCTTCCAAAGGTGGAACCCATTCCGTCCCGGAACTGTTTTTTAGAGTACAAGAACCGTTTGCTTTGGAACCGGTTCCTAAACCGCTCCTTTTCTAAACGGTAATGGGATGATTTCGTAAGAACCGGTACGAATACCGGTTCCGTACCGGTTCCTGGGGTATTTTTTCTTCTTATTGGTTTAACCATTAGGGGCTGTCCGTAAATGTACTGTAGAACACTTTTTAATCTCCCTCCCCCCTCACGTAATAGGATATTATATCAAAAAGCGATATACCCGGGAGAACGCTATATTCGGGAAGCGTTATGTCCCAGTTTTACTGTACTTACAAAAAATAGGAGAAAATATCGAATATATTATCTGGGCCAAGTATGGTCACATTTTTGGCACAAAAAATCAATTAAAGTAAGGAGCTTCAGAGTGGTTTTTTCTACTCCGAAATATTTAACGTTACAATTCGGGCTTCCGTTGATCAGATGAAGCAAACTAAAAGTCATTTAGTTGATTATAAATTTTATTAATGATCACTTTTATGTTCAATATCGAACGTGGAATATGGAAATAAAAATATTAACATAATCAAAAATACTATCAAAAATAAACAATAATTATTTTAGGATCACAACAATTCAAAACGTTACACAACCAACCTAGAGGGATGCACACGCTCTCGGTACGATTGTGATCTGTAAGGAAGGGAAAACTAACTATTCATGACGTAATTTACGTTTCACCCCTAAAACTTCTCAAAATCTAACCAAATTTTGACTGGCGATCAAAATGATTCGTTTATCCCTTCATAAAAAAGCATGTTTAACCTTACAAAAGGGGTTCTTTAACGAGAACCGGTAAAATATTTTTTGGACCGGTTCCATCTTTTTTAAAAACGGGAACGCTTCCAATACCGCACAAAAAATGTTAACCGGTTCTGATTCCAGAACCGCTTCCAAAATAAAACCCCGGAACCGCTCTTGGAAGCGGTTCCTTTTGTGACAAAGTGAAGCGGTTCTGGAAGCGGAACCGTACCGCTTTTGAAGAACCGGTTCTGTTGCCATCCCTGCTCCCAACCTCTTACATATCTAGTCAAGCTCAAATCCTAATCTACATTTTAAAGTCTCAGAACTGGTGCGTACGATACATGACACATACATATACATATGTATGGAAGTGTTGCAAATTTAAAGTCGATATCTTTAAGCATTGAGTTATCGTTTACACAAAAATACTAACAAATAAACTTTTAAGCAAATATCAGAAGAAATTAAGATTTTTAGAGCAACATAAATGTGGATTTTCTTTTTACCGAGTTTTACAGCAGCTTTCAATTGCAAGCTGTAATTGAAGGGGTTAGAATAAAAAGGGTATAAGTACAATTCTTTAAAATTATGAGATAACTGCGTTTTCTTATAGGTGAGATGCCTATTTATTGGAATAAAAATGGTGCAAGTGATTTTAAATACATTTATCGACACATATATTGCGTAGTAGAAAAATCTGGTAAACGAAAGTACAGATTTTGTTGGTATAAAAAGGATACAAATGCAATTGTACCCTTTTTATTCCAACCCACAATATACTAAACAATTACTGAGTTTCAACCGATACAATAATACCTATTTATTCTTTTCTGTTTTGTGCTATATAAACACGTAATGGAAAGTGATAAAGAAATAGAAACTGCTGAAGGTAAGTTGCTGTGTCATATATATCATTATGTTATAATAAATACCAACAAAATTTGATGAACGCTAAATTTAAAAAAAGTTACTCAACTCGAAGAAATACACCATCAATTTTTGGAGACGGGCCACACATACATGGAGTGTAATAGGTCATTTGGACTAATAGAAAAATGTAAAAGGAAATTTCCGCAAGTATTTACACCACAAGATTGGAGTAATGTAATAGGATCAGCTTCTAAACGCTTCAAGATACGAGAAAATAAGATTTTTATTCATTTGCTCATCTCAATGCCACAATAGGCGATCCAAAAAAAATTTTTGGAATAAAAAGGGTGTGTGATTTTTTTTGAAAAATATGAGTATTATCCTAAACAACATTTGAGCTAAAAATTCTGCCAACCAAAATAAAATTAGATTTTACTTAAATGTTTTCCTTACTTTTATATAGTTACTTAACTTTAAGCTCAAATATCTTCAAACAATGAAAATGTTACTTATACCCTTTTTATTCTATCCCCTTCAATTATCAGTCTCAAGGAATTAGTTGAATTTTCAGGCAAAATTTTAGTTTGAAATTGTTAATACAAAAATTATACAACGAATCGAAAAAGTCGTACGTAAATAATAGGTAGTCTATGATAAATATTAGCTTTAAAATATTAAAGATAATATTTTGAAACTGATATTTTCTTGAACTCCTAGTATTTCAATACCTACATTTCACAGCTCGTTTCAGAATAGCACAAACACCCTTCAAGAGAACCCTGTTATCTATCTGATTCAGCTCTTCCCGAGAACTGCATCATTGTCGTGTCGTATTCAATAAATAAGAATTTTAAGATAACTCCACAAGAAATCGAGTGGGGTTAAATCAAGTGACCTCGGAGGCTATGAAATCGGTCCGTTAATTCCAGTCTAACTGTCTGTCAAATGATTGTTCAGACAATTACTGATTTTTCTATAGTTGTGAGCAGGTCCTTCATTCTCCATTCTGCAGAAAAATAACTGTTTGACACCATACAAGATCCATGTCTTACAAAAACCATATTTTTAACGCACAAAATTTTCACAATTTGAACTGTATTGTCAACAGATTACAGAAATTAAATGATTAACAGTAATTATTGACATTTGTTTACATACCATACTAGACTATACCATACTAGACATAGTTTCGATCCATATAGCTCCGTTATTTTTCAACGTAGAGAAAACCGTATCACTACAATTTTTATTCTAAATTCATATCTATATCTTTCATCAAACCATATAATATACAGGGTGATTCATTTAAAAAAATGGAATTGTGTCGGAAACCTGAAAAAAATGCGTTAAAAAGTTTAGTCCCCAAACTGCTTTGCTAATTTAACCGATCTAGTTTCTCAAATAATAACGAGTTATCAGTAGTGCGCACTTAATTTGGATCATGGAAGATGGCAAAGAACATAGGATTTGTTACAAGTTATATGCAAGTCTTTGAAGAATGCTAAATAACCGAAAAACTAATAAATATAGGTATAGTGAATGCTATAGACTTCCAGACTTCCCATATCATTCCACAAATTGCAGCATTCTTGAAAATAATTTTGTCAAATTCGTCAATAGCCCATTAGCCAAAGTCCAAATTTTCAAAATTCAATAAATCTTAGCTCTCATACTGTTAAAGAATGGTTTAAATCAATCACCCGATGTATACATATATTTAATTTTAACACCCTGTCTCGGAAATGAAGCACTTCCGATAACTAGTTTAATAGAATTTGTTTTTCTTATTTTCATGTAAGGAATCTCATCCTGATTTTTTTTTGCAATGAAACACTGTATATGCGACGATTTTCGCATTTGCGTGTATAGGCAACAATAAATATTAGGTTTGACAGAAATAAACAACAGCATTTGATAAACAATCGCTGCAGTACTTAACAATATCGCGATTGCCGCCTATTTACTTTTTTTTCTCTAAAGGTACGGCCTCATGCAGTCGGTAATCGCTCGTTTTCAGCGACAAATGAGGTCACGTGGTACGATTTTGAATTTTCCGCCATTTTAAGAATCGCTGCAAAGTTGCAAAAAGTTCAACTTTTCCAACAAGTTGAACTGTGTCGCTGGGAAAGGAGCGATGAAATAAATCCGGGTCGAAACATCGATATGAAATAATCGATATATTCGATACATTCGATACAGACCTTTATAATATAAACAACTACATACAATACAATGAGTGTGCATTGTTATTCATGGAATAAATACATACATAAGTGCAATCAATGGATATAGATGAGGTAAATATTTCTAACGATTTAATGACAATATTTAAGAGGATTCAGTAATTATAAAAACAAAACCAATAAGAAATCTTTACTATATCTCAGCTTAATTGTAATGCGATGGAATTTTTGCAAGATAGTAACGTCACTTTTCTTGTAAACCATTTATAATCATGTAAAAATGTTTTTTTCTTTTTAAAGATAAAAGTGGTTTACACCAGTGGATTATGTGAAGTAATTGTCGACGAAATTACGGATCATCCGTGCACGGAAGGGTACGGGCATATTTATATCGATAACAATCACTACTTTTATCCGGTGTTAGGTAAGTAACAAAACAATGAAAATAATGCGAGACGGATAAAATGCATTTAATAAAATATTTGTTAAGACGATGGGAAAACCATAATTCGACGGTCTCAACTGGACGATCATACGGAAGGTGTGGTCGAAGATGAATTAAAGACAAATGAAAATATATGCCCTAACAAACGTAGGTTTATGAGTACACAAGGTTTTTTTATATAATATAAGGCCAGTTAGACGCTAGCATCATATAGTTTTACTCCAGGCTAGCTTGTATCTATAGTTACAGGTCAGTAGCTTGGTTAGTTTTTGAACGACACTATTTTTAAGAAGACTACTTTAGAGTGTTAACAACAATGCTCCGGCCCATCGTTCCGTCATTGCAATGGGAAAAATTTGCGAATTAAAGTTCGAATTGCTTGAACATCCACCCTATTCGCCAGATCTAGTACCCAGTGACTACCACCTGTTCCCTCCGAAGATTTCACAGCAACGAGGAGGTCATTGATGCGGTAAACAGCTATTTTGAGTTAAATTAGAACATCGATATGACAAATGTATTAGCCTTTCTGGAGATTATGTTGAGAAATAAATAAAAAAGAAGTTTTTAATGTTGATTTCATTGAGAGGCTCGGGACTTATCAGCCGACCCTCGTATTATATTGCTTTTTATTTCACTTGTATTTTAAGAATTCTCTCATTAATTATTATGATTTATTAATTGATTTCGCACGATTTGGTATTTTCTTTTTTACTTTTATTATCGCTATTTAAGGGGCACACCTAGTGTGACCGCCTAAAAAAAGGTGATTTTTGGGAATTAAATAAAAAAAAGTACTACATCAATTGTTTTCAAATTTTGAGGATATATTTGTACATAAATAATGAATACACAGTAAAATTTTTAAACAAAAAAAAGTTAATTTTCAGCGAGTTATTCGCTATCTCCCAAGTCTCGAAAAAAAAGTTCCTTCACTGCTGCAGTGATTGCGGCCTTCACAGTGGCTGGAATAAAAAAAAATAAAAAACTATTAAACTAGAAGGTATTGCCTATGCAATGACCCAGGATTGTGAAAAAAAAAGGGAATTTAAGAAAATGACAGAGTTTTGAAAAAAAGTTTAAAACCTCGCTCAAAAACCTGATGATTTTTGGCGTGTCAACATTACATTTTTCATACAATCGAAAAACTGGAGGGTCTTTGTATAGAGAAACATATACAAAATAAGCAGAAAAAAAAATCAAATCGATCGGATGATTTGTAATTGAGTTATAACTGCAGCAAATTAGAAAAATGCAGTTTGGAGAAAAACGCGTTCAAAGATAAAATGATTGATTTCATTGTTATAAATAGATAAATATCATACCTAGAGCTATTCTGCTATTTCAGGCCCATACAATTCACCTTCCTCTTCTTCAAAAACCGCCTGTTGGAATCCTATTATAATGATCAGTGGCGGATTTACATAAGGGCACTTTGGGCACGTGCCCGGGGGACTCCACAACCCAGGGGCCCCTACAAGTTGAATAACCCATATTTTTTTGTCTCCTACATTTTCGAAAAATCAAAGAACGTGGAACATACACATACACATTGATCATTCAAATAATAAAACTTCTTCGAGATAATATAATAATTAATAACCGATATATAATTACATTATAAAAAAATTGATTTTCTTACAAGGGGGCCCCCACAGAATTCGATTTTCTTACAAAGGGGCCTCCACAGCCTTCGTGCCCAAGGGTCCGTTAAATATAAATCCGGCGCCGACGATGACAACAGAATCCAAACAATAACTCAGGTAGGCCCCGTAGCAAACGTAACTTTCTAACCGATGAGCGGCTACTCTTTAGAAGGCTGTAGTTCAAAAAACTATTTGAGATACGCACGTGAAATTTTAGTATGGTATTTTTAAAGGTATAGACAATCGAAATATGCAAAAATAAAAAAATCGATTTTTTTTTCAAAGTTTCACACTAGGTGTGCCCCTTAAAGAGGTTAGGAATAGAGGGTTTGTACATATCGATATATCACCTTTATATATTTATCGATTATATCACCTTTCGATATTTCTGTCGCGCATTCTTACAACCAGCAGCCAGGTTTAAGCTGCGACTTGTCGCTGCGATTCTTAAAATGGCGGAAAATTCAAAATCATACCACGTGACCTAATTTGTCGCTGAAAACGAGCGACTAGCGACTGCATGAGGCCGTACCCAGGGGCTGTTCACTCTTATGAGCCTACCTGAAATACCTATTTAGTATGAGACCAACTCTATAGATGGCGCAACCAACTTAGTTAGTTATGTATAGTTGGTACTGTTAAAAAAAGAGATTGGTAGTCCTGAAGAACTAGTTCAGTCCATGCGCCCAAATGTTTAATATTTATAATTTGCGTTATGTTTTTACGTCAATATTTATCTGGGCGTATCGATTGAATTGGTTCTAAGTAAAACCAAAACAAACCTAAGTTTTGTAGTTTTGTGTTTAATTTGTTTCCATGTGTTAATTTATTTTGTGTTTTATTCGTTTATTGGGTATTATATATTCTTATTTGAGACATAAATTAGTTGAGTTAATATTACATTAAAAGAAGGAGAACTAGAACTGGTACCAGATGTGTGTTATAAATGAAACTTCCTGTAAAGAAAGTAATGCCTTTACTTTTTTTAGAGTATATAAATGGCTAGTTGGAAATAATTTATACTTAAATGTGATTGTGTCTTGTGTATAAATGTGATTGTGAATGCGTATGAATGTGGTTGTGATTAAAGGAATCTTACATCTAAAACAATTGATTTTGGTATTTAATGGTTTCAATATCTCAAATATCCTCCTTTTTCATCACAGCATGTCTTTAAAATTTATTTTTTAGACATTATTTCTTGTGTTCTTGTTCTACAGTTTGTGGACTTTTTTAAGTGTTCCCTTATGGACGAAACGTATATATATTATATGACAAGAATAGCAAAATCATATTTAGTTTATGCTAGATAAGGATAAAAAACTTTATGTAACCAAGTATGATAATGCTATTCTTATATACATACGTTTTGTCCATAATGGAACTCTTAAGAGTCCGCAAACTGTATTTTATTTTTGAATATTTTTTTGAATATAGCGCCATCCGCCATATTAGATCAAATTAGTTTGAGACCAATTCAAGAGATGGCGCTTCACGATTTCATTTAATTCTATAGAGAGTTCCATCTATCTCTTCTTTTATCTATGGCCGTACCTTAACAGTCTAACGCAATTTTCATTTAATACGGGTTTGCCACTAGTCGCGGTGACGCAATAATTGACGGCGGCATATTAAAAATGCTTGTCGAACCTAATCTGCACGCATGACACGGCATAAATACCAACACTAAAGAGCACGAAAACTTACGGGAACAAGTGTGTTTTGCATGGAATTACAAAGGTTCGACGTTGCACGCAACAGCAAATTGCCGCTACCATAAGTCATTTTTACGTTTCATTGCCATTTGATAAATTACGCTACACAATACTTCTACAAATTAGTTTCGATGACTTTTGATCTTTGTAACTGAATGTTGCATTTAATAGTTTAACTACTTTTAAAGGCTTTAACAAAAGAATGAATCATATATGTAGGTATATAAAAACTCATAGTAGACCAACTTTTTGAAGGTTGCTTTAATTCCGATAATTTTTGTACTACAGATTTTTTTGCTTCTGATGGGATTATAGCTTGTGAAATTTTACGTCTAATAAGCCGAATTGAGGGTGATATGTCGATTGTGTGAAAAGATATTGCGAAAAAAGTAACACTTCAATGTATAAAAAAAATCGTGAACAATTCCTAAAATATTAAATCATTTTCAAAGTTCTTGGACTTAAATGGATATTAAATGGAAATCTTCGGAGTATCTATCTGAATAATTGACACATTTTTGAAAAGTTTTTCCTAGGCATTAAAAGTTAAACCAAAACATCGTGAAGATTCAAAAAAGCCCTGTGCGCCACACATAACTAAACAACTTAATATCGCTCTAGAACTCTCTGTGTTTTACTCAAATTTCATGATCAGTGATTTTTACGAAAAATATAGTAAGGATGGTAGAGCTTTAAATTTTTATGGTTCAACTTTAAAAATGTTTCATGTCTAAGAAAAAACATTTCCAAAATAGCTCAGTTAATTAGATATATATTCTGAAGATTTCTATTTAGTATGAATCTAAGAACTTTGAAAAGTATTTACTATGTTCGAAGTTACTGACGGTTTTTTGAAAATATCGCAATTTTATTTTTTCCACACAATCGATATATCATCTTCAATAGGGCATATTAGGTGCAGAATTTACAATAAACGATAGTTTTTTTTTAATGATATCATTTTTCTGTGCAGGGTGCCTCATTTTCGATGTTTTTCTGAGGTATCTCGGTTATTACAGAAGATAAAAATGAGGTTTTCGCAAACCTTGTCAACTTTTTTTGAAGGAAACACATAGAGCCAACCAGATTTCTGGTAGCATTTGTAGTTTTTGAGTTACAGCGGATTTTTTAATTTGATTTCAATAGTTTTGGAGTTGTTATAATGGTACCTCATATATTTTTTATGTAGAACTGCATTTTTTAAATGAAGAACACAGTTGGCCATGACATGATTGAAAAGAGCATTTTTAAAAAATAGATACATATATATTTTTTTATATTATTATTTTTATTTCTTATAGCAGTTCAAATTAATAGCAGAGTTGGTCATGAGTGAACAAAATGTTAACATTATTTATACTTAAAATTGACACAGACTACTTAACCTAACCTTAAAAAAAATATTAAAGATATGCAAGTTAATTAATTAACGCCATGGTAAATAACAATTACAAAAATCAAATAACATATTTTTGAAACGCGTAAAAAATATATTTCAAGTATTTAATGGATAAAAAAATGCAGGTTTGATCCGTAATTTAAAAACCGCTAGTAACAGCAAAAAATAGTTATGCCACTGAATTCTACATAAAAAACTATCGGACATGGGATACCATTGTAACAATATTGAAATTATTCAAATTGAGGCCGCTACAGAGATGATTAGAAATGGTTGTTTTTCGAAAATCCACTCAAACACTATGAGCATAAATGGTATCAGAAAGTATCAGAAGTGGTATCTAGTTGACTGTGAATTTCCCCTCAAAAAAGTAGCCAAGGTTCCCTCAAAAAATAACCAAACTTCGGATAAACGTGGTTTTTACCTTGAACGGCTCTTATGAATGAATTGCTTCATTCATAATTTCCTAGAAGCGCGTGCGCGGTTTCTTCTGGGACTGAATAGTTTCTGTTCATGGGATATTTGCATTGGTATGATAGACTAAGACCAAATATTTTCGGCGAAGTACAGTGTGCCTTTTTTGACAGATAAATAATATTTAACAGAAAATTGTACTGTATTCAAATATATTAAGTTTTTTTAACATTAACGAGTTAAATGAAAACCACCAATAAAACATAAGGTTGACATCCGATGAACAGATATTCATGTTTACTTTTCAGCCGTTCAAGGTTAAAACCACGTTTTGTCCGAAGTCTGGTAATAATCAATATCTTAGAAAAATATCGAAAATGGAATATCATGTACTTACCACTAAAAACTAAGATGTATGGAAAATAAATTTAAGAAAGGAGGCGAACTATTTTCAGTTTGATCATTTAGTGACCAGTATACCAAAGTTTTTTTATTTTATTAGTCTCTAAAGAATCCAATAAATTTAATTTTCGTCCTTTTTTTAATTGTGTAAAATTTTGAAATTGTTGCTGAACATGTGATTTTATTCTAACAGATAGTTTGCGTGTGTTGAACCAGTTTTCTTTTTTATCGTATCTTCTTCTTATTATTATCCATTTTTCTTCTTAGATTAAACGTTCCTCTGTCCTTGTGCCAAAATTTCTTCCTGCCTGTCCTATATCCTGTTTATCCTATGAGAGTTTTTTCATTCAATACACAACTTGAAATTTTTGATGAGAACTGGATTGACGAAAGGCGAATCCAAAGGAGTCTAGTGCTTTGGTGTGCGTGGAAGATGTTGCTGGTTTTTTCGTTTCTCACACTTATACTGGGTAATATCTTTATTCCATCAGTTTTTCATCTTGATGACGCCAACATGGTTGGCGAAACGCGCGTTGGGTAAAAGTAAAGTGTTAGTAGAAAACGCGGTTCCTGGCACTTACACGCCACGTTGTAAATCCAGAAGCCCGAATTAAATGCTCTCAAAGAAAAATAGAAGAGAAAAAGGTTGGAGTTCGTTATCTCTTGTACTTTTTTGTAATCAGTGCCGACGACTATTAATTCCATCGCAGCATTGTTTCGCACAAATCTTCATTAATTTACACCCGGGGCTCTTTCCCAGTTACAGCTCGCCATGTAAATACGAAATGAATATGCAAGTCGATATTTAACTTTCAAATCGTTTGGATGGAGCTTCCCTGTCACCGCCGCCAGAAAAAAGACAAAATATTTTCGTTTGTGGCTTCGTCCCCGTTATTTTTGCATAAAAATACTGGGATTAAGTTTTTATAATTCGACTATTTACAAGGGGGATTCAGAGCTAGTCATTTGATGAAATACACAAGCATTTTTTAGATTTTAATTTGTCAATGGTTATAAGAAATACAATTTTAACTACCAAATTGCTACAACAAACTTTACAAAACAACCGATTTAGTATCAGGTTATTCTCGATACCTTGCCAGTCGTGTCTGATGACTATAAAATGCTGGTTCTACCAACATTACTTCTCTCAGTGTCAGATTCTTAGAAAATATATTCAACATTTGCTCTCACGGTAGAATATTTTACTAAGCCTAATCGAAAGTGCAATCGCACTCGTCGCTGCAAAAGCAACTAATAGTTTTCAATACAACTTTTAATGGGAAGTATGCATTTCTCTGCACTTGATGGACTTGCAAAGTGCCCTTAAATGGAACCAAAAAAATGTAAACCCAGGGAAGTGGTACAATTCCTAAACTATTAAATCATTTTCAAAGTTCTTGGACTTAAATGGATATTAAATGGAAATCTTCGGAGTATCTATCTGAATAACTGACACATTTTTGAAAAGTTTTTCCTAGGCATTAAAAGTTAAACCAAAACATCGTGAAGATTCAAAAAAGCCCTGTGCGCCACACATAACTAAAAAACTTAATATCGCTCTAGAACTCTCTGTGTTTTATTCAAATTTCATGATCAGTGATTTTTACGAAAAAATATAGTAAGGATGGTAGAGCTTTAAATTTTTATGGTTGAACTTTAAAAATGTTTCGTGTCTAAGAAAAACATTTCCAAAATAGCTCAGTTAATTATATATATTCTGAAGATTTCTATTTAGTATGAATCTAAGAACTTTGAAAAGGATTTACTATGTTCGAAGTTACTGACGGTTTTTTGCAAAGTGCCCTTAAATGGAACCAAAAAAATGTAAACCCAGGGAAGTGGTACACAGGGAAGTGACATTTTCGATGTATTTCGTCAAAATCATGAAGTAAATATAATTTGTAATAACTGCAATGTTATTAAATTAATACATACAAGCCAACTTAACAGTTTTGTGTAATATTATCAAAAAAATATATAAACAATTCTTTATATAAATACGTACCAGGTAAGTGAGAAGTTGTCTGGCCCACTCAAAAATCGGCAATGACCGCATAGCCTCAACTAACAGTTTGGTGAGTTGACCGAAACATGAGTTTCATTAGGTTAACTTCATTCCGTAGGTACTTTTAATGGTAAGAATGGTAACGTACGTACTATTACGTTGAACTGAAGTAATACCTATCGTAACTTTCATTTTAGTGGTATTTTTGACTAAACAACTTCTTACACGTTTTTAGTGAGAATTTTCCCTATTTGGTACCATTCTTGTTTGAGATTTTTTTATTTAAATGAGTTGAATTTCATTGCCCAGTTGCACTTATTTTATATTTCATAATAAATAACTTTCATTGCTAAATTAAGTAGCTACAAAGTGAGCCCCTCAAAATTCCCTAATCTGTAGAACTAGAACTACCCATATAACGTTATTTTATCGTTTTCAATGAGACAATTTAGATTTTTCGTCTGAAAATTGTTACAATTACTTTCTATTAGTTCCTATAAAGTATATGTGTTTACTGGGAACGTATAAACATCACCAACCGTCACTGTTATCTATACTGCGAGAGAATTTAGGTTCATAAGGAGAAAGGGGAATTAATCTAGTCTTCTTCAAAAAAAGTTGTGTGGAACTACGCATTTTGACTTATGTTTTATCAAATAGTCAATCAATAGTTAATCAACTAGTTACTGTTTTTTACGGAAAGTTGTATATCATTTTTTTAAATATAAAGTCAAAATTTGCTTTCGAATGCTGAAGAGTGACGTGAATCGTAAGGAATATGTCTGAAATTTGAGTGGAATTTTGAGTTTTTTCAATTCTAAACTAAGCCGATGCACATTTTGTATGCAAGGGTTTTTCTGTGTCTCTAATTCGATTGCAAGAGTTATTTTGTTGATCTGCCTCCCCCGAAGGGAGAGAAATAGGGGTTGGTAATGAAATTTTGAGTTTTTTCAATTTTTTACCAAGCCATTCTAAATTTTGTAAACGGAGTTGTTTGTGTCGTTAATTCGATTCTAGAGTTATTTTTTTTGGTCTGCCACCCCCAAAGAATGAAACATAGGGGTTGAGGTGAAATTTCGGATTTTCAAAATCTTAAATCCCCCTCAAGGCCGTAGCCCTTTTTTTTGGCTTTTTTGTTTAATCTGATTGAGCCCCCCCCCCCCCCCCCCTCAAAGATAACTACTGGCTACGCCCTTGAATCCCCTACCTTTTTAGATTCGCACAATTTTGTTATTTTCGTCCGCCATATTAGATCCGGAATTTTGAATTCTCACAGTTTGATCCCAGATTTGATTCCCAGTGATCTAAAAAATCCCCTACATGCAGTTTTTCTAAAATTCCGAAAATATTGGAATTTTCGACCGCCATTTTAGATCGGTCATCTTGACATTTAAAAATCTGATTCCAGATTCAGCAACTCCAAAAATTGTGATCAGCAACTTCACACGGAGGTTAAATACGCCATATTTAGTCAGCCGTATCGAACGGTATGATTTTGATGCCAGATACGGATTTAGTGCCCCGAAAAACTATTGTATACCAAGGTTGGTTCAATTTCTTAGAAAATTAAGAAAGTAATTCTATTTGATCATAATATGATACAATATCTGAATTGGCACGTTTTTTTTTTGATCATGTATGATACAATACCAGCGAACCGGTTAACGGAATACACCACAGTTTATTTAATCTAAAAAATGTAGAAAAAAAAATGGATGCGGAAGTACTGAATTCTTAGACGGCGTTTTTTAAATTCGTCGTCCGTATGAAACGACTACATGTTTAGGAAACTAAAAAGGAAATCACTGTCAAAAGGAGAATGAATTTCAATCCTACCGTATAACGCAAACGCCGCCTGAAGTGGAAGCGTTATCGGGCCCGCGAGTAAAACGTAAAAAGGACGTTTAAGACGATACGTATGCCGCAGACGTTCTCCTCGTTTTTCACCCTCTCCTTTGTTTCTGCCACTTGCGCCGGGTTATCGTTTTAAAACATTGGGGTACGTAGGCCCCGAATGCTCTGTGCCCGCGCAGAGATAACGTCCGCTAATTTCGAGGTTTAGGTACGCAAATCCTTTCGGCTCCGTGAAATTCTCGCTTATTTTTAGACAAAAATATATGGGTGTCATTACTCCTGGGCAACTTTAATTTCTACGGTTTTGCTTTAATCTCCGCGATCGGATTAATTGTCGGCGTTGTGTGGATTCTGCAGGACGTTAAAAATATACGTAGGTGTTTAATTTTCACCAGTAATATCCCTAGTGCTTGAATTATTACCAAACATTTTTTCAAGGAAATCCGTCTTTAGATGTAATCGTTTACGGACCATGTGTTCTTCCTTATATCCCGAGAAAGATAAATAGCACATAACTATAATATAAACTTAATTAAACAAATTATACATCGTCCTCGACAAATCTGTAGGTTATATAAATGTTGAAATCACATTTACACCTAGTTTATACGGTGTTCTAATGAGAGTTCTTTTTTAATTTTTGTTATTCGAATAGAATTACAGTTCAGTATCGCCTCCTTCAAAATAACTTTCTTGGGAAGTCACACAGCGCTGTAGACGGTTCTTCCATCCCTCATAGCAGTGCTGGAACTCATATACTGGAATAGCTTTTAGCTGGTCGGTTACAGCCGTTTGAATATTTCCTATTGTCCCAAACTGACGTGATTTTTCAATGTCGGGAAGAGAAAAAAGTCACAAGGACTCAAGTCAGGCGAATAAGGAGGTTGAGGAGCCACAGGAATGTCTTACTGGCCAAAAACTCGTTTACTGAATTGTCTGTATGACAAGGCGCATTGTCGTGATGGAAATCCAGTTGTTCTTGATGTTTGGTCTCGCACGCATGACCCTTTTTCGAAGTTTTTCAAGAACCTTTCTGTAAAAGTGTTGATTTACTGTTTTGCCTGGAGGCACAAATTCTTTGTGGACAATTCCCTGGCTATCAAAAAAAGCAAATCAGCATGCATTTGATCTTCGACTTGCTCATTCCATCGATTTCAAAAAGTCAAGACGCCTTGCTCTCATGATGTCTTTTTGTCCCTGCGAAAGGTTTTTTGGAACCATTTGTTGGAGTCGATTGTTGGAGTCGATTGGTTCATCTTCAATCGACTTTCTTCCTTCAGAAAATGCCTTAAACCACCGAAAAACCTGGACTCTTGAAAAAACACTGTCTCCGTAGGCGTGTTGAAGTTTTTCAAAAATATCCGTTGCGCTGTGTCCAAGTTTAAAGCAAAACCTGATAGCACACCGTTGCTCAAAATTAATGTCACTCTTTTTTAAGACGCACTAGAGAAAACCGGTTTACGAAAACAGTTACAAAGAACAAACAAATGACTCTGGCAAGTTTAAACTTACTAACAAGTTAACAAGTTAACTAAAGGTGCATTACATGTTAACCTACCGCCCTTCCAAGTCCCGTTTCCGCAGTGTTGCTAGATCGGGTGCTACGTTGCCAGTCTCATTACTTAATTTACACACCTCGTACAGTCGATAATACAAATCTTATTAATATAGTATTGGCGAGTTAATAAAATAGATTACATTCAGTCCATACGTATGTGTGTATGAATTAACCTTTGAACGAAGCATGATATCGACGTCGAGCAAAAACTAAGTGAAATCGTTCTACTTTTACTACTTTCGAACGTAAAAGTGGCATACGTCACTCGATCCACCACACAGAGGGCACTATCATCGCAAAGTTTTCAAAAGGGGGTTCTTGTAATACAACTGGTTTCAAATCTTCGAAATTTGAATATTATTAAATTATACTAAATTTAAAAACCAATCGACATTTTATCTGGGAATCGCTGGACAGAGTTTAAAATATAGAGCTGCATAGAGGGCAGATTTGAAATACCTATCAAATGTGACACAAGACCCCCCATTCTATTTGAAAAAATTGTGATGGCAGCGCCCTCTGTGTGCTCATTATCTTGCTCCGTTCAAAAGTTAGATGGGGGGATTTATGTCCGTACTGTATCAGGAAGCTTGGAGAACCCCACCATCTTATGGGGTGAAACACTGAAATTGCATTTTTTGCAAGAAAATGTTTCTATTAGAATTATAATTTACTAGCGACCCGCCCCGGCTTCGCACGGTATTTACGACATCACATTAGAAACCTCTAAAATGATCAGTGTTTCTCTACTATATTATGCATGTATAGAGACATCCAAAAAAAACCGCCGTCAACTCTGGCTATGAAGAAGAGAGATGGAAATAGCGGTCATGTCTAAGCTTTTCAGTTATGTCAAACTTTTGACAAGTGACTGTCACAATTTGTAAAACAAACAATGGCTGTCATATGATGTGACAGTCTTCACGAGCAAATGAGGTTATAAATTCGATTAAGAATAGAAATACGTCTTTTTTTTCTTGGCCAACTTTGATGACGTTTTTTTTGGACGTCTATATATAATACATATAAACCTTCCTCTTGAATCACTCTATCTATTAAAAAAAAACACATCAAAATTCTTTGCTTAGTTTTAAAGATCTAAGCATACATAGGGACAGACAGACAGCGGCGGGAAGCGACTTTGTTTTATACTATGTTATGATGCCTTTATTGCACATGTCCGTGTTTGGTCTAAAAATGATCATCGTCTAAATGGAACCAATTTGTCGTCAAACAAGTTTCACTCCAAAAAATAGCCGACCAAAAATAACCATCAAAGATGACGGTCTTTTATCGGTCATAAGTCATCTATAAACGGCCGGTCAGTTTAACAATACTAATTTATTACTCAACTTGAACAATATTGGTGTCAAAACATAAGGTGCATTCTATTACTTAAAGAGTAATAGTAGGTATAGATTTTCCCTCTAAATCATTTTCCTATTCTCTTTTTTTCCCGAGTCTCTGTCTTATTTTACTAAATAATCTATAATTGTGAAGTAAATTATAATATAAATTATAAAACTCAGTCCAAGAATTGTTACCAAATGAGCAGCCGCAGCAAATGCCATTTTCATAGTAGTTTATGGGTAATTTGCATAAAAATGAAAACGTCTTTGAAAAAGCCTTTCTTTACTGACGAGGCATGGTTTTACTTCTCTGGTTATGTTAATTTTCAACAAATGAGAATATAGAGCTCTGAAAATCCACACCTTTGTACCACCCATAAGTTTTTTGAAAAGAGAAGTAGAATATAAAATATGAGAAACCCAAACCATAAGCAATCTAGTGAATTTTCGAAGATTAAAGAAAAACAAAATCAATAAATTATTGTGTTGTCTTTTTCGCTTGTATTTGACGGGATCTGTTCCACGTTTGAGGGCCCAACAGTAGTCGGTTGATATGATTGGGGTCCATACTATACCACCACTATACCGCTTCTCTATTTGAGCAATTTGCTGATGAAATCCTTCGCCGTGTTCGTCTGAAAATGCACCTAAATTGTCAAGGAAGAGTTCCAAACAGGAGTGAAGAAAATACAACTTAAGTACCATGTTGCAACCTAAGATCTTGTAAGATTGGATAAGTTCTTCAACTAGACCTTTGTAGTTCTCCAATTTCTTGTTACCGAGGATAAGTTCTTCAACTAGACCTTTGTAGGTAGTTTTCCAATTTCTTGTTACCTAGGAAGTTGTTACATATATTTTTGAAGGCAGTCCACACCCTATTTTATTTTCTTGACAGTGTTATTTCAAAATTTTCATCCTTAAAAAAATTGATTCAAAAAAAGTATATTATGATGCAGAAAAAAACATAATTCACTTTGTTTGAAGTTTTTTTTTTTGTCAAAGTAGCCTTATATTTAGATGTCATAGATAGAATCATCCCTTGAAACATGAAGCCGATGCCATATTCCATTATGAAAAGGTCACTGTCTAGTGACCTTTCACACACCTAGGACGGCGTACGCGGACGATATTGTTGGATATTCAGCTGTACACAAACAAAAGAATTATTACAGCTCCGGTATTTACGCACCTAATAAACGAAACCCGCCTTCTGAAAGATACTTAACAAAGCTCCATGCAAACAGCTTTTCGTCACTCTACTAAGAATAATATTCATTAGAGCCGCTCTTAAAACAAAATCTCCGATGATCTCCCGGACTTCGAGAACTGCCATATCTAAGATTGCGCCTCGTGTTTTTCGTTTATCCCCACAATGAGCTCCATTGCTTATTTGTTAATTCGCTACCCGACGCAAAAGTTTATATTATAGTTCTGTGACTGTTTATCTTGCTCGGGCTTGCAAATATTGTTATAGCCTCAGTTAATTAGGAAAAACAAATAGGCGGTGTTTTCTTTGGTATATATGCTCTATCGCTTTTAGTTGGCAAATTTCATAGTTTTATTGTTTTATGAAATTTTGTACTGCGTTGCAGATATAAATATACAGGGTAATTACTAAGCTTACTTATTAATTTCGAATTCATTACTTATTAATTTCAAAGATAGCATTTATCCAGTTCCTCCTTCAATTTAAAGAAGAGGTAAATTCGAAACACAGTAGAAACATATAGCTAATGTTTGTCGCCTTTTTTTGTGAATCATTTTATTCCTAATGTTTTCTCATCTTAAATAATAACATTATTCTGCATGAAAATCCTTCCCGTCAAACTAATGTGTTATTTCGATAATTTCTATGTCACCTCTGTCTATGACATGTAAATTGTATCATATCGTTAAAGAATGGCCGTTACGTGAAAACATTGTGAACGGTCTGAAAAACGTTCTTAATGGACCCTTAGAGTAGAGCAGCAGAAAATTTATTTATCTCCTCTGCACATTAAACTAGAGCTTATTAAAATTTGGTTAAAGTCTTAAACAGAAGGAAATGCTTTTATTTATTTGAGACGAAAATTTGCGCGTTTAAGTGAGGCAAAACTTAAAGAAGGAATGTGCGTTGGGCCGAAAATACATGAACTTTTTAAAGATGAAAAATTTTGAAATAACACTGTCAAGAAAAGAAAATAGGGTGTGGACTGCCTTGAAAAATATATGTAACAACTACAAAGGTCTAGTTGAAGAACTTATCCAATCTTACAAGATCTTAGGTTGGAACATGTTACTTAAGTTGTATTTTCTTCACTCCCGTTTGGAACTCTTCCCTGAAAATTTAGGTGCAGTTTCAAAAGAACACGGCGAAGGATTTCATCAGCAAATTGCTCAAATAGAGAAGCGGTATAGTGGTGGTATAGTATGGACCCCAATCATATCAGCCGACTACTGTTGGGCCCTCAAACGTGGAACATATCCCGGCAAATACAAGCGAAAAAGACAACAAAATAATTTATTGATTTTGTTTTTCTTTAATCTTCGAAAATTCACTAGATTGCTTATGGTTTGGGTTTCTCATATTTTATATTCTACTTTTCTTCTCTAAAAACTTATGGGTGATACAAAGGTGTGGATTTTCAGAGGTCTATATTTTCATTTGTTGAGAATTAACATAACCAGAGAAGTAAAACCATGCCTCGTCAGTAAAGAAAGTATTTTTCAAAGACGTTTTCATTTTTATGCCCATAATTACCCACTATGAAATTACCCATAAACCACTATGAAAATTCCATTTGCTGCGGCTGGTCATTTGGTAACAATTATTGGACTGAGCTTAGACGATAAACGTGTATATGCAGGTCACATTTCAGGCGTGTATTTGTCAGGAGATTCTAGTGGGTTCTGTACATTTACTCACTGGTTTAAACGCCGAATGGGTTTGTGGATATTCATTAACAAGTTGCCTCACTTCTTCAACTTTTTTATGCAGTGCGAACTTTCTCACTGTATTTCTTTCTACTCACACTACCTCTTCTCTAAAGAAAACCACATATATGATCAAAATATATAGCCATCAAAACTTGGAGAAATCGATTGAAATACATGACTATTTCTGAAAACTTCGGAACTTGACAGTAATAATTCGACATGCTGGATCAATTCCATGGCATATTTATTTCTACGTACAATACTTTTTTTATAATTCCAGATACGCAATAGATGCGTTTATTTTCACTTCAATATTAGTGTTGCCATCGATTATATCAATATTACTGTTAAATTTAACGACAAGCTGAAATTTCTTAAACACAAATAATAAATGATTAATGACATATGAGAGCAAATAAATATTTCCCGCTCTTGGGCAGAAAATTTGATGTTCTGTCATATTTTTAGCGATTCTAGGGATTTTTAGAGAATATAATGTATATTTTCGTTAAAGGTAGGCGAAAAAAATATTTCTGTACTTCAGTCTCAGAATTAATCATTGTTTTGTGTCATTGGTGTAGACCGCCTAAAGTAAAGTAAAAAAACTGTTTTGAAATCGAAGCCTGCGTCAATATATCACCCCATTGAAGAAGTTTTTTCACGTCTGCATCTTCCACTTGCGTCGGTTCGAATGAATTTTAAACGATAGAAATGAACCTACGTAAGAGCCGGATGCTTTCAGACAGTGAGAGTGTCTGTTACATTATAAAAGTTCGCTAATGGTGGAATTTCAGCGAAAGCCTAAATTGAAAGTATCGATTGCCACTTCGAAATGTGTCCTAGATAGAAACGAGGAGTCGAAACACATTTTAAAAAGTGTAATATTGGTAGTTTTTTAATTTTATCGTGCTACAAAAATAATATAGTTTGATTTTTTGAAGATTTATTTTTTAAACTGTGACAATTGCTTTGGCACACACAAGCTTTACTAAAAAGTTGAGTACACAGACTAACTGGACCAAGCGCGGTATCTCCTGTATGAGAAGTAAAGTCAAATTCCGGGCTTAGGACCTGTAGAAGAGAACTCAAGCCCCCACTATTTAAACAGGGCCGCATTCAGGAAAATCAAAACCTATTCAATTTATTCAGATGACACAAAATATACCTGGGGCATTCTTTTTCAAATCAGCGACCCCATCTGCCCATTTCATTTTTGCGAAAAAAAAATACTTTTCCGGGTTTCTAAATTTCCTCATTAACTGCAGTTTCTGATGCCGTATTTTCCGCAAAAATTGCTAAAATAAAAATAAAAAGCATACATTTTTTTGACCAGACAAACATATAGAGTAGGTTGGTATTTTGACTCGCTGAATCCGAATCCACCGTCAGAATTGAAATAGCGGGTCCCACCTCAAAAAAAAAATCAGTCAGAAATCAAGATTTGTAAAAAAGGAATAAATTTATGCAAAGTTTGGTATGTTGGGGTTTTTGAGGTCGCTGATCACGAATATGAAGTAAGATTTTCAAAATTCAAGATGGCGAATCCAACATGCGCATGCGTCATACTGGGCCGCCATCCTGGAAATTTAGAAATGTGATGACAGATTAGTAATCAGCGACCCCAAAAACCCCCGAGTAAGAAAGCTCAGGTCGATTAATCAGGTTTACATTGATTTTGCAACAGCGCATGCGGTGTACGGCGACGCCATGATGCAATTTCAGAAATTTGATGACATATTCATAATCAGCGGCCCCAAAAACCCCATCATACCAAATTTGGCATTAATCTATTGAGTTTTTGAGAATCTTGTCCAACCATGTTGGAATCTCCAACTTCTCTGTTCAAAAAAATATACATATGTTTTTTATTTATATTATAGCAATTTTTGAGAAAAAGTCGTATTTTTTTGTCCGGCTATTTTGAAAAGGACCGCTATTTTAAGGTTATTTTTTATCATTCCTGCACCACTTACATTTTTTGAAGTAGTCAAATAAAATATATTTAATTAGTAGGGTCTGGAAAGCCACAACGCACAATGCATTGCATTTAAGTATTCACAGCTTCCGCAGGGGACCGGAGTATACGTCACACTACGAGACCCTGCGCGCGTTAACAGGCACGGTCAGTGGCGTGCACCTATGCACGAGCAAGAAATATACGCGTATGTAATTTACAAAGTGCTTAAAAATACGGATTACACTTTAATATCATAGAGTTGTATACTGCCGACCTTGCGTTGTGTTTTTAATCAATAGTTTTTAAATTAAGTCGCTACTTAACTAGAATTCACAAATATCACTATTCGGTAGCAATAAGATCGAGGGCATATAAACCGTAAGTGTGTTTTTGTAATTTTTTTTTGTAGAAATTGCTAAAGTGTACGAGTCAGAAGACCTGACAGTGTACAGAATTTTTTAAATTATATTTTTACTTACTGAAAGAAAAAATGTTTCTTTCATGTCACTTACATACTCAGGTTTGTTTTTACAGACCACCGTTATGAATTTACCTAAATTTTTTTGGCTTTATAAAAAAGGAAAGAACGGTGAGTTATGAAAATCAGTCCTGTTTTTTGCAATTCAGTTTTTGTATATGTTATACTTGAAATGCATTGAAATGTAATTGATCTCCTAAAAAAATGCCTCCTGTCGGTATTAAAACTTTGTGTTGTTTTGATTCTTGATTTCAATATAATAAAACAAATAAAATACATTAATAATTCATAATTTATTGTAGATATGTATGATATAATATTTATGTTTATAGAGTTACCTTGTATGATATACTCTGTATCTTCACAAAGAAGCCCAGGAGAAAAATGGTAAATTTATAATATAATGAATAAAGAAATACTTTTATTTTTGTTTTGCTTTAGTAACAAGATTTCGTATATTAGATTACTTTGTAAAACTGTACCTACACGTAAAAAAAACAAAAGTAATATCTTATTCTCTACCTTTCGACGCTCTTTTGTATTTTGAATTTTGTACACGCGATATTAATAAAAGACTTTCATCTCAAAGAAATCTGTAACTTTAATATTTGTATTTTCTTCGTTATTTGTTCTTTGAGAAGGTTATATCTGGAAACGTATAAAAGCTACCTTGTAAATAATGTGCAACTATCTTTCGCAAAATATTGTTTAATACGTGAGTTTTATGGCGTTGTTTTTAGTTCGTGTATAGATTTTGTAAGAATGTATAAAATGACGTAGGATAAAGCATGTTGCAGATTGCAGTAGGTTTATGATTTATGGGATAATAAAACCCGTAATATTCGGTAAAATTGTATTCTAGTTCGTACGTTGACAAGTCCAATATTTGTAGTCATTTTTAAAAGGCGAAGTGGGTAATAAAGCAACAGTATTTCGTGATGTATCTTTCTCACGTTTATCCCTGTATATGAGAATGATCTATATACAGACTGCGTCTCTTGAGGTTAACAGATTGTAAAATGGTGAGTAGGTGTGGCTGTGGTAAACGTTAATCTTATTGTATAGTGGCTTCTGTGACGTAATTTTCGTCCACGCCCACTTTGTAGACTTTCCATAATTTCCATAATTTATTCGCTTTTAGAATTTAAGATAAAGCTGCAGCTGTATGTTAGGTTTTACTTTTCAGTTCTTCAGAAAATATTACAGAGGAGTGTCATTTTGTTAAATGCAGAATATAATTAAATATAATTTTCGTTTGGCCCTCAACATATTAATTAAATAAAAATTTAAATTCTAACCTAGATTTTCTGTGATATATGAATGTATCCAATTTTAAATTAACACTTAAAATATTCGGGAGTTTACACAATAGAAGGGATTGTGTAAGGACAGACCAACAGACGATTTTTTTCTCCCAAAAACTTAAAAGGAAGAAGTTAAAAAAAAAACTAAAATATTCCGTTCGAGAATGTTGCGTGGTTATTCAGTTAATTCAGATCTGAATATTTTTTCGACCACTCTGTGCATCTTTTAACTTCACTGAAAACACTTCCTGGACACAGTACTTCAAGATCTTAACGTACAAACTTTGCCGCGAGTGTTGTCACTTGGTTTCTGTGAAGTTCCACCTTGGAAGGTGAGTTACCTCAATATCCACCTGGAGTGTACAGTCTACCAAAAAAAGCAAGAGTATAGTGGTCTCCTTAGAACAAAATTCTAAGAAACTGTCGACCGATTCCAAGACCCTATAGTAATATATACAGATGGCTCAAAAACCATATCGGGTGTAGGGAGTGCATTTGTGGTAGCGGACAAAGCTTATTCGTGGACATTATCTCCGTGGTCCAGCATTTTTACTGCGGAGTTATATGCCATATGGCAAGCTTTACTTTACAGTGGAGAAATAGACCATCCTATATTTCTGATATGTGTGGACTCACTTAGTACACTGGAAAGTTTTAAAAATATATTTATTAAAGATCCCCAAGTCCAAATAATTCTAGCTCTGTTTTATTCCCTGTCAGTTGCTAAGGAATATATAGATTTCATATGGACTCCAGCACATGTTGGCATTAAAGGTAATGAAATGGCAGATCGGGCTGCAAAATTTGCATCGGAACAAAATGCCATAGAAGATATACCCATTAGACCAGAAGATTTTAAAGTGGCAATAAAGAGTTTAATTAAAAGTAGCTGGCAAGCTGAGTGGAGTCGTATGGACTCAAAGTTGGGGCGAGTCAAATCAAATGTGGACACGTGGAAGATGCCAATTAAAGTACTAAAAGAGAAGAGGTTGTCTTTACAAGGTTGAGATTAGGGCATACTCGCCTTACATCCTCCTATTTGTTGTCAGGTAATAGAGAGCCGAGATGTCCGGTCTGTCATGTTCCATTAACAGTTGAACATGTTATATTGGACTGTACAAAATATTCTGATATAAGGCAAAATCTAGGACTTAGTGCCAATTTGGCGAGTGTGTTGTCAACTAAGCCATCAGTAGTAAGAATTATGATATCATATCTTAAATATACGGGATTGATAAGAGATATTTATAAGGAATTATGGTTGCTAGGTCCGATGAAAGGATGTATAAAAATTGCGGCTAATGATCTTAGCAATCGATGCCGCTACAAAAAAAAAATTAAATTTAGAATAGTAATTACTGTATTGTTACGTCATGTTTTGATATATGTTCGTCTGTTGGTATTGTATATCACAGTAATCACTAATCAGGTATTCTGGCTGCTGGTAGAACACAAATTCTGTAAATTTTCTAAAAAAAAAATTCACAAATATTTTGTGAGCAGTTTCTAAAACTTCTAAACACCCTGTTGCAGATTTTTTTGAAAAAAATTTTCGCAACGCCGTTTTTTCTGCTATTCTAGCCTTCTTTTGATGAACTCCTTAAAATCTCGTGTTGGTCGCATACTCTTTTTACGAAAATACGACTATTTTAAATTCTACCAGTCGCCACAGCGTATTTTCATGATTGAACATCGAACAAAGTATATTTCATCAGATTATTAGACCTAAAAAAAAGAAAAGATAGGAAAAGAATTTCAAGCGAAACACGAAAAAAAGTTGTATTTTTTTAAATGCCGGTTTCTATTAATTTTATTCTTTACTCAAAAATTACAATAACGATAAAATTGAAGCAAATAATATTGGTATAAACGATGTATGAATGTATTCGTCATAATAAATTATTAAAGTTTAAGTGTAATCGATTGGGTTGTTCGAGGGCAAATGGAAGTAATATTTTTTTCTTGTTTATAAGCAACTTCTGCAACACTTTAAATAGTAACTTGAAGGAAAAAATAGGAAACAAGTCCAATTTTAGTCTGTTAGGGGGGAGATTGAACGTTTGTGAGTTTGAAAAATAAGTTAAAACTTTGAATATATGATAGTCAAACTTCTAAACAGTTTTTTACTACGTATTTTACACTGTTCCCCTTTTGTTTGTTTTTTGTTTAATGCCTACTCCGTCATTGTAGAAAGAGAGACGCGTAACTTTAAGTAAAATAAAATATTCATACATTATAGTTTTTATTTTTTTTTTGCGTTAGATAAATTTAAATATATTATAATTGTTACATAATTCTTGCATTTAATTTATATAAGTACTTAAAACTGAACATGACCTAAGGATTAACTATTACTGCTTAAGGGCAGTAGTTTTCAATTTCGGTTACTTATTTCAGTACCTATTCCATTTTTTTTTATTTTATTTATATGAAAATTTGTTTTCAACTTTACTTTTTTTTATATTTCTTCGCCTTCTGTTCTGTAGTTGGCATTATATCTCTTGAACTATTTGACATTTTAAACGAGTAAATGAAATAAATTACACTAACTCATGATTAAAATTCACTATGGTTAAGGTGTCCATATTACATTTTTTTTAACTGAGAAACATTTTTTTTCTATAAACTTCAGCCATCACTTCAGCTTCCCTGAAGGAACTAAACCACCTTAATCTCTACTACTTGCTTTCTCGTTATAAACCTAGATGTGAAGAATGACTATAAAATTATAGTGTGAAATTATAAATTATATGAACTTATTTTTTTTTTGTTTAATGCCTATTCTGTACTCTATCATTGTAGAGAGGGAAATGTAACAAAGTTAAATAAAATATTAATAAGTTATACCGTTTTTGGAGTTTTTTTACGTTAGATAAAAAGATACTACTGCCTAAGGCCTTTAATATCATTTATTTGCCTCCTTTTATGTTACAGTGGTCCTTACAATTTTTTTTTCTGTATGAAAAATTGTGTTCGACATAATTGTGCAGTAAAACATGATTACACCTTGCTGGATTACTTTGCACTACTATGAAAAATATTTAAGAACCATAGGTCATTAAATTTGAATCTACCCCTTTCATTGTTAGATTCTACCATAAAAAATTGATGTTTTTTGTGAATCGTGAATCTTTTCTCTTTTCTGTAGTGGTCCAAAGTAATTCCGTATTACTTCTGTTCTGTAGTTAGGTATTGTGTATAGCGCATGAACTATTTTATTTGAAGTCTACTATGGTTAAGGTGTGCATGTATCATATTTTATAACTAACAAATATTTCGTTAAATTTCAGCCGTCATTTCAGCTTCCCTTAACTCAGCTTCAGCTTCCCAACCCCCTTAATCGCTATTACTTTTACTACGTTCGTTACTACGCCTTCTAGATATTAAACCTAGACGTGAAGGATAACTATACAATAACAGTTATTAGAAGCCAGTAAAATACGTCGACATTTGAAATTGTGCATTATATGAACCGTTTTTTTCATGCCTACCCTATAATTGTAGAGAGAAACGTAATAAAGTGAAATAAAATATCCATGAGTTTTCGTTTCGCATTTTCTTTTTTTTTGCGTTCGGTAAATTTAAGGTTCCTGTCTGTTCGGGCCTTATTTTTTTGTATATATGAAGTGTCCAAGGATGTTTCGATTTTGTTAATGAATTCGAATTTGATATAGTTTCTGCATTAAAACAACTTTATGAAATTCTGTTATTAGCTTACAGGTATGTATCAAAATTAAAATGTATAAAAAATTAACAACAGTTCATAAAAGATAAAACAAACGTTTAATCAGACGGGCCAACATTCCGCAATATCTTTCAAACTAGTGGCAAAAGGACACGATCGTAGCGATGGTGGGGGCGTTGTATTGTAAACTCCGCAAAGATTAGAAGGATTTCAGAAAATAAATATTAAAAATTAATAAAACATAACAGGAAGATCTCCTACTGCAAAGACAATATACAATTCGTATCTCTTTTGTCAAAACATTCTTGGAAATATTAGATAAAAAAAAAACATGTATTTCGGAGCCGAATAACAAACAAGAACCAAATTTAAATGTGAAGTTTTTAATTTTTGAAATTATTTTTAATTAAGGAAAGTGTCTCAAAACTCTACGAGTTAACCCCGCTGTTTTTTTTAATTTTTTTGTTGCTTAGACTTGGCTTGTATTATTTTTTTATTATTTCTACACCCCCTGTAATTGGGTTGGGTATAATAGCTCTATTTGACATTGCAAACAAAAAACGAGGTAAGTAGAATCAATTTATTCGTAGTATGATAAGTACTATAGGTCAGGTTATTATTGAGGTCGTTAAATCCATTATCGTTAAGGTGCCCATACAACATTTTTTTCGACAAATTTCAGCCGTCATTCCAGCTACTCTAGAATGACTCTTTACGAAAGTAAATAATATAATTTATTATGATGAAAAGTATTATATTTATTACGATAAGTACTATATGTCGGGTTGTTATCGTGGTCATTAATTTCGCTCCACTGTGGTTAAGGCGCTCGCATGATATTTTTTTAACCTACGAATATTTTTTTTCGATAAATTTCAGCCATCGTTTCAGTTTTCCCGAAGAACCTAAACCGCCTTAATTGCTACCACTTGCCTTTTACGATATTAAGCCTAGACGTAAAGATGACTATGGAATAATAACAGTTATTAGAAGCCGAAACAAGTCAACATTTGAAACCTCAAACATATTTCATTCCATTCATTATATGAATTTCAAATGTATGACGAAGTAAATAAAATAGATTTATTAGTAGTGTGGTAAGTATTATAGGTCAGCGTATTGTCGTAATTATATTATAATAAGTCCACGATTTAGCTCCACTACGGGTAAGACGCCTGTACAATAATTTTTTAACTGACAAACGTTTTTTTTGCCAAACTTCAGCGATCATTTCAGTTACTCTAAAGGAGCTAAATCCATATTAACAGTAGTTGCCTTCTCAATATCAAACATAGACGGCGGGGGGATCTAATTTTTATTGAAACTATTTTTAATTTAGGAAAGTGTCTCAAAACTGGATAAGGATTCACTACTACTGCCTAAGAGCAGTAGTCTTTAAATTCTTTTATGGATTTAATTTTATGTTTTTTATACTAAAAATTTTTTTAGACACTACCTATATTTCTTCGCCTTCTGTTCTGTAGCTGGGTATTATAGCTCTTGAACTCGTTGAACTTGTTATTCGTTTGTAATATCAAATAGACATTTGAATTGAATAACGAAGTAAATAAAATAAATTAATAATGACTAAAAGTATCAGTATGCTCAAAACTATCGGTCAGGTCGTTATTGTGGTCACTTCAACTCCACAATTTACCTTCAACTATGGTTAAGGCGCCCGCACTATATTTTTTTTTACTGACAAATATTTTTTTCGATAAATTTCAGCCGACGTTTCGGCTTCCCTGAAAGACCTAAACCGCCTTAATCGCTACTACTTGCCTTCTACGATATTAAACCTAGACGGTGGAGGGCATTTCCTCGACGAGAGATCCCGACTTAGGAGCGTCGCCGGCACCGTCACAACTCACGCAGAATGCAGAGCGCACCGCCGCGCCGGTTCGCGTCTCGATTGTTTCCAAGAGCACCTCCGATCGCTAGCGCGCCCGCTGCAAATCTACAAGTCCATCGCGGGCGGTCGCCGGCCCGCGCCGTCGAGAGCGCCGCGGCGCACGCGTCGCCGGCGTCTCCGTGCTCCGGTGCACTCGCGGGTGCGCCCCGGCGCGAAGAAAAAACGGCCAGGCGGCCGCGGAGTCGACCGGAGCCAGCGCCGGAAGCTGCAGACCGGCGGCCGACCTCTCAGTGCATCGAGCCGTTCGAAAAAAAGAAATAGTACAAAATTGTTTTCTTAAGAACTCATCTCTTAAAGAATGTACTTTTAATTATCTTTCATAAGTACAGGGTGTTCCATAGGAATTGTTGGAACTAGTGGACAGTTATCTTTTAAGGGGGTAAATACAATTAGACGGGCTAAAATTACGCATTAAAAACATTTTTTTTTTTACCAAGAAGGTTTTATTCAATCATTATAAAACTTTGTATATTTGTCAGGATAAGAATGAAGAATTAAAAAAATTGATTTTTATTTATAAAAACAAAATGACGGTTGAACGCTGGCACAAAGTGGACGTACAGTGGTTCCAAATAACAAAAAGCTGGACAAAAATCCAAAAAATCAATATATATATTTTTTTGAATTTTTTTCTCTGAGTCATGTCTAGGGACGTCTCAGGGACCTTTTGGGATCAATAGTACGGGCCAGGTGGGTCTGCATTCTTTGTGAGAGCATTGTGAAAGTGACCACCGAGCGTGTAATATTCCAATCTCGCGTCAAGATAAATTTTACATAACGGACAAAATTTACATTAATCAAACAAATCTAAAGTTACGGTAAATTCGTAGAGTTACAGTAATTCGTAAGGTAGAGTTGTAGAGTTACAGTATTCTTCAAAATATAATCCAGTAAAAAATATCTGTTAAAAATTAGTTAATCTGCCAAAAACTCCGCTGTTGTTGTATATTCATGAATTCGAACGATTATGTAATCGGAATAGAGTTTGGCAAGGTGTTCGAATTAAAGAATTTACACTATACACAACAAATTGATGGCAAATACTACATTAAAAATAAACCGACACGTATTTTTTTATTTTGCTCTAGGGTCGTTCTTAACAATACTGCAGCCCTCCGAAAGGGGACGGTGCAAACAATTTTTTTTTTTTAATATTTTCAAAACCACCAACTCGACGTGTCTCAAATTTGGTACAGAAGTACAATAAATAGTCCCAAACAATATGATTAAGATATGATGAGGCCAACATTTGATTATTCCGTACAGGGCGTTAATGGCAAATATGTCATGTTACTTTTTTTTATTTTTTTTCTCCATAGAGGAATTTCAATCCAGGCCAGATAGTGTTATGCGCATTTTAATTTTCTATAGAAAACGCATACTTGTTCAGAACGCGAAAAAATGCACCGTTTCCTATAAAAACGAAAAAAACTGTTTGAATGCTTTTCGCATATTCAGGGATTCATTTCATATCAGGGAAAACAATGCTATAGATGACATTTTCAAATTGAACAGTGTCTAACAAAAAGTTAGTTTTTTGTTTCATTTCATCATTTTGTGTGAAAAGCTAGTCGTACATATAACATTCATACCAATTTATAAAATATCATAATATTTGAGACTGTAAAATTATTCAAGTACCAGGAGATTGTTAAATAGGTTACACTTATCACAATCTAGTGTATGGCGAGTATGAAAGAAAATATTTAGTTTTTTCCTATTGTAGTACATTTGTGCAAGAGTTGCTTTCACAAGATTTTGAAAATAGGTTAAATTTTTGCCGACGGTTTAGAAATGATTACGAACAACGATCTTCTCGCAAAAATTGTATATTCTGTGATGAAAGTTGCTTTACTAGAATAAGAATTCTGAACAAAAATAATAATCATACGAGGGCATCCACATATTACACAATGTGGACATCATCAAAATGAATTTAGAATAACATTTCGAGCAACAACTTTACGCCACCTCCTTGGACGCAGTACAAGAATTAAGAGAAAAACTTCTAGTCTTCCTCATAACTGTTCTACTCGAATGTGAGAACATTAAAAACAATAGTCACAGTATTATGCCGTGTGTGCGTTTTAATTTGAAAAAAGGGTTGATGCATGTATTAGAAATAACGGTGATCATTTTAAAATTGACTTTGTTTCACGAAATAATTATTATTTAGTCTTTATTATTACGGTTTTGTTATTTTCTCTATTTATTTTGCTTGAGGTTTTGGTTTGTCTATTCATTAAATATTCAACTATGGTTTTATTCTCAACTAAGTTATTTGAATTTTTTATAGTGGGTTTTCTGCTGTAAGTAGATTCTCTGAATCAAAAACACAACGAAAATATCACGTTTATGATGTTTTCCCGGCAAACTGGACTGATTTATTTATTTAGTGTGAATATGCGAAAATCATTCAATAGTTTGTTTTTCGTTTGTCTCGAAAACAGTGCATTTCTCGCGTTCCGAACAAGCAGTGGCGGTGCGTGATCCTAAGATTGGGGGTGCACCATATATAAAACGATAATCTAGTCTAGTTCACTTTTTAAACACTCCGCCAATGACTCTGCACCATGTCCTACTGGTTTTAAAAAACTCCAGAATCTTTCTACAGGCCTTCCACCCACCATGTAACGATATATTAAACCCAACTGAAAAAGTGTAGAAAAGTCTGTAGTTTCGTCTGCTATTATAGCAACAAAAAGTGGATTTTTTAATTTCAATGGTTATTTCATCGTGACAAACTTCAAGCATGCACTGTAGCTCGTTTTGTATAGTATTAGAAGTTCCTTTAAAAGCCGCCGCGTTTTGTAAATGATACTTCATAGCCTCGTCTAATTCGGCACTGAAATCAATCAACCCACGAAAAATGACTGTATTGGATGATGTTTCCGATTCATCGTGTCCTCTTAGGGCCAGTTCAAATTTTCCACAAAAACGAATACAGTTAATAATAATGTTTAAAACATACCTGTTTTTTGAAACCGCTTCATTGTGTGCTGCCACTGCTCGTCGATGAGCAGAATCGAGCATTGTCGCAATATTTGCAGTGCCTAGCTTGGCTAAATTCAAAACATTATTCATGTGTTCATTCAGAATTTTCATGTTTTTTTATTTTCTCGTTTATGTGATTTAAATCCGTTACTCCAGTTTTGGTCCAAGGTGTTTCTCCGCCAAACAAAACACACGGAAAACAAAACACTGCGTTTAATACATCGCATCCACTTAACCACAAATGTTTTTTAAATAAGTCATTATTAAATGTTCTTACAAATTGTTTATTTTTTCCTTTCACGGCTAATTTTAAATTAATTTGTGGAGAGGGCCTACCTAGTTTTAATTTGTACTTTTTCCTCCAAACTCAAGCTAGAGAATGTAGTTTATAATAAGTTCTGAATAGAATTCATTATTCCAAACTAGATTCTAACCGAAAACCCGAGTTTATATTTATAAAACGTGAGCGATAAAACAGCTGTGTACGAAAACAATTCGCAAACTAATCGACCACTCTCGTGCGCTCTTAAACTCCGCACATCATATCTATAGGATTCGCCCACTCCTTTTCGTAATTTTGGAGGGGCAAGCAGTAACAATACGCGTTCGCTTTTTCGTATTGCGCGTGTCGATTCCCGTGCCGCGATCGGAAACCAGTGACCTTGGAGATAGAGACCTAGCGTCTAGTGGATTCGTAACGCTGCTGCCAAATAATATTGAGATGGTATTAACGCTAGGGATGCGGCAAGGCGATAAATTAAGAATGCATCCATTAATTACTAAATAAAGTTATTAATGCTATATTGTGGGTAGTGCGCGCGCACCAGCGCACCTTGTAGCCCACCGCCACTGCGAACAAGTACACCTTTTCTGTAGAGAATTATATTGCGCATCACACTATCTGGCCGGGATTGAAATTCCTTTATGGAAAAAGAAAATGATGGAAGAAAGTAATGTGGCATGTTTGCCATTAACGTAATGGCAAACAGGGGTAATCAAATGTTGGCCTCATCATATTGTTTGGAACTATTTATTGTACTTCTGTACCAAAGAGCCACGCCGAGTCGGTGGTTTTGAAACTATTTGAAAAAAACTTGTTTGCACTTCCCTCTTTTGGAGGGCTGCATTACTGTTAGGAACGATTTTAGAGCAAATTAAAAAAATACGTGTCCGTTAATTTTTGATGTAGCGTTCACCTCGTAAAATAACCACTATATGAGTACGTTCTTAATACTTATTTAAAGCTTTGTATAAGCCGCAAATTGAAATCTAGATAAAATCGACATCATCCAACAACCCGAAGTTCGGTTTATCGGCTAAACGAGGAAGAAGGTCGTAAAAATGTGTTGGTTCGTAACAGTTTTATATTAGTTCCGTCTGTAAGTTGTTCCACGAACTGAAATGGACCAGTAAAAGAGCCCGTGGAATCACCATAGCTGGAGCACCCCAATTAATTTAATTTTATGCCGAATCGATAATCGTTTCGCTTTACGGATAAGCCTTTAAGCATAGGAGCATCGTACGTATATAGTCGCGGTATGCGAAAAGACGATAACTTCGCCGTGGGGACCGATCGAGAAATATGGTTTCCATTACACCGCTTGAGAATATTCCCGGAACTGGGTCGTACCTGTTTATGATGGCGTGCGAAGACGTCACTAAACATCTAATGGTGACAACGAAGTAGAACGAGAATCATTCTCATCAACCATTATTCGTCATCAGAAATTACACATCCGGATTTCGACCTCGTTAGGTTTCCTCAGTGTCAGTGTCACGACGAACAACAATGTCTGACGACAAATATCTGAATATCTGACGACGAACAACAATGAGTAAGAGTCTCGGCTTATTTCCTTGCCAGGAGAATAAAGCGGTGACATATAAGCGGTGACTGCTCTCTAGTGTGCCTAAATAGGACTCGATATTCCGTTAGGTCTGAGCACTAGATGTCGTTCCCGAGAGCACACCGCTAACGGTAGTTCCGTAACGATAAAGTAGATCGAAAATAATTCCTATTCACTGTTGCATTGTGACAACGAAATAAAAAAAGTACACAACATTATTTAACTTAATTTGAAAGGTAAAACATTAAATAATTGAAAAGTAAAACATACTTTTTTCTTGTTTGACAAAATGAAATGAATGTATACCTAAAACAAATTGGATTTAAATTGATCAACTTTATCACTTTTTTATCATTTACATTATTTGCTGGAGGGATATTTGTAGAATTTGCAGAATTAAGGGATCTTTATTCGAATGAAAATGCGGTAAAAAAACTTTTTAAGTATTGATTCATTACGTCCTATCTTATATATGTAGAAGTATTTGCTGACATTCACCAACTCCCATCGGAACAGCAATACCGTTATAAATTAATGTGGCAAATTAACAAGATCAACTACACACAGTAGTACCACAGTAGTAAGTAAGTAGTACTGTATTTCCATTCTAAATTGAAAATAGGTAGAAAAAAAGCAAGGTTGTCAGACATATTTTCTAAAATTGCTGAGCTCACTATACGAGTATACTTCATACTTCAGTAAACTGTTAGTTCGTGACATTCTTAGAAAGCTAGTTTGGAAATGTTTAAAAAAAATACATAGATATAAATTTATTAGTTAGCATTAAAATAAAGGGTTTAAAATTGCTGGAAAAAATAATTATAAATTAAAACAACTTTATGTATATTACTATACTTAAGAAAATTTTGAAGAACCGGCAACGCTTGAGCTGCCAGCAGCAGCGAATGCCCTGCGAATGCCGATTCAGTATACTATTGGATTGCTTTGTATTTAATACTCCTTAAATATTTATTCGGGCCACTGTGCCATAACATTTTTACGACGTCGTTAAAATGATTTACGACTTTGGTAATTCTACTTGTTTAGGACGCCAGTGACGTGTATTTCAGCTAGGTTTATTAACACAGACAATTTTTTGAGATTGTCTGGCTAAATGAGCATTATTTACAGCAAATTATATTACAAATATTAAGAGTTTTGTATGCAGGCTAATTTTAATCTCCTATATTGATTTGAATGAAAAAAATATTTCACAATTTTCGGATTTATAAAAGATATATGCACGCCCATGGAATCATAAAGTTGCACCGCTTTTTTTGTTCCCCAGGCGTATTTATCATCTTCAATTAAAAATAGAAGGACTATACATTGAGTACGCTTTTATTTGAAGGCAATCTTATCAACGTCATCAACACGTGGACTGCTCCAATACTAATATACGTATTCGAAATAGTTAAATGGTCCATTACTGATCTCTCTCAACGGATTTACTAGAAGGGTTCTAGTTAACTTTCGACTGTTTAGTCACTCTCGAAATCTAACTGCAAATGAATGCCAAATGATAGTTTATGATGACTTTAATCTTCCCGAATTTTCAGATTGAGGCTGCATTTGGCTCTTGAGATACTGGAGGTTAAAGTTGGCATCTTTGCATGGGCTCGCAATCCATTACTGTTGTGAACTTATCATGACAAAGTCGATTTCATATTTAAAAATTCAGTTCTTATATCAGAACTTTTTTTCATTTTCTCGAGGTCTTAGATTCAGCAGTTTTTTTAATCCTCTTCATAATCCCTTTCATAAAAATATTTATGTATTTTTTCATAAGTATTTGTTTCAAATTAGTGACATTTATCTTAGCGTTTGTTAAGACTATTAAATCATTTTTTTTAGATATAGAATTATATACAGTTATTTAATAAACACTTCAGATCAGAAATATATGTACACCTGTTCCGGGTATCTCAGATAATTTTTATTTTTCACTCAAATAATACCTTTTAAAGGTTCATAGAAACTGTGCTTATTTTCAGGAATATCTTGATATTTGAAACTTTTAATACATTTTTTCTTTCTGTTCTCTTACTTCAAATGCTCAAAAAGACATTCTTTATTTTCTGAAATCATCGCCCTGACCCTCCTCTTTTTCGGTTCTTCAGCATACTGCTGAAGATTGAAGAGTTATGACGAAATGCTAATAGTAGATTTCTGTTCAGGAGGCTAAAAGGCTGAGATGTATCTTTTATCTAATACAGACTTTATTCACTACACGTCGCTTTAATCTTTCCGAAGTTATAATGGCCCGCAATCCTCCAGATATCTGAAGGTTCTTCAGCGGTTTGCTGACGACTAAAGGGTAATGGCTAAATTTCGATGAAGAATTCGTGTTCAGGAAATGAAGGAATATTAGTTCTCAAATAATTACTGAATTTTAATAGGAAGGTTAATCGACATTGTAATGATAATTAGAACAGTAACGCATTGCAAGCCTATGTAAAAATGCCAACTTTGACTTGCAGTATCTTAAGAACCAAATGCAGCCTCAACCTAAAATTTGGGGAAGATTAAAGTATTATCATAAACTATTATTTGGCATATATTTGAAGCTAGATTTCGATGGTGGCCAAACACGCGAAAAATAGCTTATATTTGGGGTAGCTCTTTAGATACATACATACCAATTCGTTAATAATTAGTTTTTACTTGCCAGGGATATACTAAATTTAAAAATTTTTGCCTTAATCAAAAGGTTTCCTTAAGAACTACTCAGCAACAGGGACCTGTTAATAACAGCAGTTGCAAGGGAGGATTCTGGACGCGCCTTTGAGCCTAGGATGTGAACTTCTTCCGGTCTACGTACCAACAGAACAGGAGCTTTACAGGGACGTTTTCCAAAAATGTTTTCCAGACTACATCGACAAGGACAATTCAATAAAATGGCTTACCGAAGGCTATCTGTACCCCGAAACCGAAAGCTTCTTGACAGCTACTCAAGACAGGGGCAAAGGAACGAGAAATTGCCTAGGCAAGGAGGGCATATCCTCAGGGGCGACGGCTAAGACAAATTTAGGAAATGTGAATCTTCAGACTCCTAAGGCTGTGCAGAAGTAGCAATGATGTACTGGAATCACCGATCGAACAGTGGATTTCAACCGACCAGATGCTGTGTTGATAAACAAGGAACAATGAATATAGATCATAATATATATCACGGAGTCACTTGCCCACAACATTCATGAATCTGAACGAGAGAAGATCGCGAAATGTGTGCACCTTGCAATCGAACTGAAGCACATCTAGATAAAATAGATACCACATAATCTTAATGATATAGCCATAATCTTATTTGATAATGGTGTCAGTGACGTAATATTCGGCCACGCCTACTTTCGCGAATTTCCGTAACAATTGGTCACTTTCAGAATTCGGTAAAATTAAGTGAAGCTATTGGTAGATGCAAAGACGGCACAAACAATTATCTCTGGTGTACAGGGAGGGGTATGCGCTACTATTAGTCAAAAGAAAATTTTGACAGTAGTTGTTTGTTGGTGCAATATTTTCGTAGGGCAAAGCATTCGCGATCAGACGCGCTCAGACAAAATCCCCAGTCGATCGTAAGCTCAGTGCAGTTGAGGATCTAACTCTCCGCTGAGACCTCATGCTCCGTCTAACAGTTAATTAAGGCTCACGACGAAGTTAAACAATGTCAAGATTGACGCGTTGGCTTCGTAACCTCTATCAGATTATTAAAGCGGAGTTATCTGATGTGTGTTTAATATAGGCGATCGGAGTATCACGTTGCGTATTGTGTAACGTTTTGCTCTAATCCCTTACCCAGGTAGCCAGGATCTCGTTAAGGGGGTGAAAGGAAAGTTTCGGCTATTTTTAGAGGATTTAGTGGGGGGCTCGGGTTATATTGCTGTCAGAAACCTATATCGTTGACAAAAGTTAAACATAATATCAAATCGAAATATACAATGTTTCCTTAAGTTAGGCACTTCAGGAAAAATAAAAATTTATGTAAATTTACCCGATTTATCTTTGAAATATTTTGCCTTTATCTAAAATCATCAAACTCTTAATAAAACGCTTCCTAAGGGAAGTACATTCATCAAAAGGGTGCCCAGAAAAAAAACAGTAGCCTTAAGAAAATTCAAAATTTCTGGTGGTAGATGCGGGTTCAGTTATTTGCTGCATCCTACTCAAAAAAATAAATATTATCGATAAAAGTTGATCAACTGTAATAAATTTTAGAGCAAGCTAAGAACATTGAAAAAAATGCGTATCCTATCCAAATCAACAAGAGTACAATTTATTGCTCAAAATGTCTAAAATTTCCCAATACCTTATCAGGGTGAGCAAATATATTGGAGTTAAATTCATCCCCATTCTCTAACATTTCATATCACTGGTATTAGTATACGAAATAGTTGCAAGTATATATTTTTAAGTGTCAATAGTTTTATCAGAGTACTAAATGTCGTTTTATGCCCTACAGTTTTCAAGATATCTAAGAAAATCCATCCATCCCTTTGAATTAAGGAGCATTTTGTCCTACATGTCCTTTAATATTGACCACCTAAAATGAAGAATTAAAGGAGACGGACGACTCGGGGTGTTCCAAAAAGAGTTCAATCACCCTCGGGAAAGCTTCTCAGTCAACCCATGCATCAAGACCTGCTTACAACCCATTAGCGCGGAAAATTTCCATTGGGCGGGTTAGAGTTGGAATATCACTTTTGGCGCTTAATCGGCTGTCCGCAGTGTGTTCCGGCAACTTCGATAGCCTTCAGGTAATGCCATGACATGAAGTCGAGACAAAATGACATCCCACGCAGCCTTCTATAAGGGCAGAACCAGAGGGGGTGAGTGTGTGGGTGTCGGTGTGGTTGTGGCCTGGAGGAGTGCTTGAGTTGTCAAACGGTGAAAGTGACTTGTGGCACCCCACACCAATTTATTAGGTAGCATTAAGGTCAAGGGATTCACCCAACAGAGGTCAAACCACGTAAAACCCCGCGTAAATGCAAAGGGATGGCTTACGGGGTCTGGAAATGGATTGAAGAGATGGGACAGCGACCAAGTACACAGAACTTATTGAGGAGGTCTTAATGTATGCCGGGATGGAGTTTTTACCCGACAGTGTCTTTCTTAGCCCATCCTTAGGTCTCTGAAATTGCCGCCAAAAAATTTCGACATGGGGTTGATTTTTGGGGTGTGGACAGCGAATCGTTTAAGTCACAGCGTAGCGACATCGGGGCATTAAAACCGATTCTATAGACTATCGAAAATTAAAAACCGCGCAAGTTTCTAACTCGAGTAGAACGCAAGTGGCGCTAATCTAAATAGCGTTACGCTAATTTTGATGAGCAGTCTATTTTGGAAACATTGGAAACAATAAACATTGGAAACATGTTTAATCGTTTTCTCAATGGTGTAAGTTATTTTTTCTAATAGTAGAATCTGGTATGGTATAGACATCAGTAGATGTAACACTTACAACTACACCTTTACCTCATCATTCTTGGAGGGAACGTTTGGAGAAATGCGATTCTACAGATATATTAATTAAAAAGTCAGTATATATGTATTTTTTTTTGGCATTAATGACGATTTTTTTAGTTTATGTCTACTAATATATACATCTGAAATAACAAATACAACTGACGTATCCATCTCACGGCATGTTGGCCATTCACCCTATCCAGTGGATGGAAATTAAGTCATCCCTTTCTATCTAATTAGTGATAGATGCTTAATTAAAGTAGCTATTAATGAAATGAAAATCGTAAATGGTAGAACAATTAGTTAGCAAGTTAGTGTTTACAATTTATATGGTAATTGCCTAGAAAGGTTATTTTTCACCAGATATAAGATTAGGCAAAATCTCCGACCTTGATCGATAAAAAAGATACAGTCAGCTGACTGTTAACGCAGATGTTTAAAAATTTTGTATAATCGCTGGTAGTAACGATCGTTTTCAAAGCGTAAAAACAGTGAATTATTCCATTTGCGTATGTAATCAAGACTATTAACTATTGCGTTATGTAAATAATTTTGATGACCTCGAAAAATAACAGTATTATGGAGAAATGAATGAAATGACGATGTTTTGGTTCATACCGGCTGTCAACGGAATCACTTTCGGGCTGCCATTTGTTTCTTTTTAAAGATATTTTAATGAAATTTGGTGTGTCATATTTGGTATAAATGCCAAATAATAGTCTACACGGCATATTTGCGCAACTTTCGGTTTCGCCAAAAATGCATGCAACTTTTGATTTTTAAATAGGACACCCTGTATATTTTTACATATTTGGAATATGCAGGTCATGTTTAATAAAAACGATTGTTTTTTTGTCTTGTTTTGGAGTTTTTTTTATTTTTTTATAAATATTTTGAAATTGTTTAAAAGAGCAATTATTGCTCAAACATGATTCTTCTGATGAGAATGAGGTTAAAAAAATACAACTGCTATGATAATAATATCTTGTCACCATCCAGTGTCGATTGAAGTTCGCAACAACAGTTTTTTTTTACAATAATTTAGGGGGTGGTTACTAGTACAAGGCTATAAAAATAACAACACCACTTTTAATCAATACGAACTAAATATAAACGAAATATGACATACACCAAATTTGATTAAAATGTCTGAGATTAAATAAATGACAGCCGGAAAGCGATTGACACCCGGTATGGCATCGGAATATAATTATTACGCAATTATATGCTGAAGGGCAGAGAAGGGTAAATAAGAGAGAAAGGTTGTACCTGCGGTTCACACAAACGCTGTTTATGCCTGCGATCACCAATATATCCGAAATTATACCACAAACTGTGCCACCGCATTGTTCCGGGCTCCCTTTGAGTTCTAATCCCCTAAGACGGGGAGATTCGAAGTGATTTTGGGGCAGAAGCTGTATTGACCTTTTAGTTGTAATACTGCGTCTAATAAAACAAACGCAATCAGTTGTTAAATGAACTACAGATTAAAACTTTCAAAATGTTGAGGGCTCTGGCTAGTTTACCACAGTCAGTCTTAGTGTCCTTGACAAACACAAAATTATTGTGAACTAGAATCACTTTTAATGTCTTGTACACATTGTGTTTTTCACTTAAAGTAACTGAACATGAAATTAAATTGAACAGTTTTAGAGTAGTTGAGTAGTTTATAATTGAGTAGTTAGGAACTTTAGGAACTTCAGGAATTAGTTAGGAAATTTAGAAACTGATAAGCAGTGACCCATAGAGCTATTATTATCTTTTATAGCTATTTTCCGTATTCCTGACCTTAAAGTACACATCCTGGAGAACTATGGAGTAAAGTCACATGTCCGAGATACATTTTACTCTTATTTACTTTTAATCAGTCTCTCTTAACGCCAGTCATACATTAAATAAATAAATAAAAAAAAATCATCAGGGAACAAATTCTGAAAATTTAAGTAGACCAAATACAGAATCTAATGTTTAGATTTGTGATCTAGCACTTTGAGCAACAACTCTAGAATTTTGAGAATCATTCTCAAAGGAGAATCTAGAATGAAGTCTAGACTATCTTGGTCTAGATTTATAATCTAGAATTTAGTGTCGTCTCTACTCTCTACATATTGCTTAATGCTTAAAGTGAACTGAAGCAGTTTTTAAATTAATAAACTCTGATAAGTAGTGAACAGTAGGGGATTATTATTATTTCCATTATAAAAATATATTAATCCGGGAACAAGCTCTGATAAAATTTAACCAGACATTTTAGTTTAATGTCATTTTAACACACTGCTTCATGTGTACTGAAGTAGTTTTGAATTTAATCAATTAGAATTAGTAGTGAACAATAGGGAATTTTTACTGTTTGCCCCACTGACCTTGAGGGATACGTCCTTGATAAATATAGAACAGAAACCCCTTTCCGACATACATTTCACTCTTGATTACATTCAATTAATCTCTCTTAACGTCAATCATACTCTAAATAGAAAAAAGAATCAGGGAACAACACAATAACGGTATATAATTACACGGAGTTTAAATTACAAAGAGTTATTCTAATAAAAAGCCGTTTTGGCGGCAGCCCCGATGAAACCGAGGCAATGTTTCATCCAGAACTTCGCGGATTGTGTTTCTTGCAGAGCCTTAATTAATGATTTATTGCTGTGGGCACAACAATGAGAGCTGTTAGGGGCAAAACCGCGCTCATTCAGTACACCTCAAGTTTCTATTTAAAAGTTACAAAACGGAATAAATTAGCAGGCCGGTAGCCCACCCGCACCTTTGTTTGCAGACGGCTTAAATGCAATTAGGATAATTGGATTCTTGGAGGTTTCTTTCGGGCCGGTTACCTTACAAAAGCCCTCGCGGCAAAGTTGGTCTTTTGTAATCAGAATAGATTTGTCCCGATGCAGTCAGATCAAATATTCCGGACAATGGTTATTGATAATAGCTTTAAATGCCTCAATTGTTCTGCCGTTTGTGTTCTCCGACGTTATCTAAAATATGATTTATTAATTTGAAGTACGGTCGATAATTTCGAAAGCAGGCACTTCAGTTATCATTTGGATGATTTGCAACTAAAGTTATTTTAATTAATGCAAAGATACGTAATGATATAATTCGTGCCGGTCGTTTTTTAAAATTTGTGTATCCCATACCCACATTGTTATCCTCAATTCACGATACTTTATACACTAATATACTACATCTTTCTGTTGATACCTTTAGAAGGTGCTATCCACAAGTAGGTCAGTTAATAAAAGAAACTAAAGCTGTGATTACGAATCTCCAAAACCTTTGTGAAATTCGGGAATTACAAAGGATCCCGCACAAAATAATAGGATTTCTGACCTCACTAAAAACTTCTGAAATTTTGATATGTTGTAGGTTATGACCCCCTGATTAAAAGTTCTCATGGGCACAAGACCCAAAAATGGACAGATTTTGAGATATAGAGGTTAGAAGGGCATTAATTGCCTCTACGAGCGCCGTTGTGTGTGAATGAGTTAGTGGCGTCTGTGAGTCGGACGAACATTGATCTAGATTTACCCGGATCGAGAGTACCTCCCCCCTCCCCGTTTTCGTCTCTTTGGGATTGCGCAACCCCCCAAAACGGCCAAAAACCACCCCGTAAATGGGTTAAACGGGCATCACATCATTTCCCTGTAAAAAAACGTCTTTTCCTCCGTTTTTGAGGATGCTGAGCACGGTGGTGGTGTTAAAGATGACTTACGACCCTCACCAACCCCTCCACCGGTCAAAACTCACCCCCGAAAGAGGTATTTTTTTATATCAGCTGCAAAACATAAATAACCATAGTTTACCACTTAAAAATATTAATGACCAATGACTAATATTATTTTTTGATCACTAAATATAATATATACGTGTAAGTAGTTGTTACCTCAGTTGATAATTACTACCTAGATGTACCAGGCATGCACATTATTTAAGCACATCGACTAAAAATGTCTAACTGACTATTGATCAATTAATAACGTTGTATCACAGGCATGCTCAAGTGTGGCATCAAACTTTCATATTGAGAGAATAGATTCTTTGCTTGATTTTTTCATATCCTTACTTGAACACAAAAATACAGATGTAGAAAGATTAATGTCAATTATAATAATATATATAAAATAAACTTTATGAATGCTTTATTTATTGTCCTGATATATCCAAATCGTCCAGCACTTTTTGAATATCAGTCTTAATATTTAACGTATCATTAAAAAAAATTTTATACTGTAATGGCTTTTCGAAACAGACTTAATTGTAATGTATGTAATAGGCAAGCACCACCGGTTCAGATGAACCTCATTCTTTCTTTCATTCTTTTCTCATATCACACACACGCACAGGCACACGCACACGCACACGCACACGCACACGCACACGACCACACGCACACGCACACGCACACGCACACGCACACGCACACGCACACGCACACGCACACGCACAGGCACACGCACAGGCACACACACACGCACACGCACGCACGCACACACACACACACACTGTCTAAGAGTTATGCCCTTCTAACCTCTATATCTCAAAATCTGTCCATTTTTGGGTCTTGTGCCCATGAGAACTTTTAATCAGGGGGTCACAACCTACAACATATCAAAATTTCAGAAGTTTTTAGTGAGGTCAGAAATCCTATTATTTTGTGCGGGGTCCTTTGTGCATGGGACACTTGAGCTATCGCAAACAATTTTAACAAGATGAGGTACGTGGTTAAACGCCGTATTCTATTATGTGCAACTTTTTGAAACAATTAAAACTGTAGTTGCACAATTTAATTCGAAACAAGCCGAGTGTGTAAAGGGCAAGGAGCAATTCCAAAATTATTAAGTTTACGCTGATTTACGCACTCAATAATTAGGCCATACGCAAATACATCAATATCGCTAGTGAAATCTTTACATATAATAGACCAATTAAAATAATAGTTACAATTACTGACAAAAAGGTGTTATTGTGAAAGAAACGTTGGAAACTATTTTAAGAAAAAAATCCAGGTTTGGAACAGCTAATAAATATACCATTTATACCAGTCCTCGTCCTGACGATCTGAATTTAAATAACATTCTACATGCGCAAGTATTACATCGCTAGTGTAACAATACGACGGAATAGCTGGCTGAAAATTATTTCTAATTTCTATTGTAGAATATTTTATATATATTTATTATCTAAGAAGTATGGGGGATGAAACCGCGGCGATAGCTCAGTGGGTAAAGCGCCAGGTGAGTAGATGGCGACTACTCCGAGAGCTATTATCTGCGCGGGTTCGAATCCCGCCTGTGGAAATTGGCACCTGTCACAGGGTTTGGTTGTGTGTTCTACGTCTTTGCCATGTGTATTCTCCCTCTGCACATTCGTACTCTTAGAGGGAGAATGTCAATTTCTGTGGTGTGATTTACATATTATTATTTTATTTGATTATGAAAAAACATCGTAGAAAGACCACATGGAGTTTGTCGTAAAAATCTAAAACCTTTTTTGGTGTGTTTAAGTAAATGGGTTTATTTTGAATGGGTTCTATTAAAATTTTCTAAATTATTTAATTTCGAAGAAACAGGTCGAGAGCAAACAGAGAAAAGGAAACCAGTCACATCTAACAATTACCAAAGACGGGGTGGACAGAGAGGTCTTGTAGACCTGGGCCAGAGCCGAATTCTGAATAAAATTCGCGTGGCAGTTACGATAGACGAGATAAGTTATACTGAGAAAATGATTCAGTGAAGCTAGTATGTAAACGATAGGTGGATATGCAAGGGGATCTGCAGTGGTTCATACACGAGGGTTTTTGAAAGGGTTTTGCCTCTACAGGTTGAGACAAGGGGGTGTACGGACAACAGAATAATATGGTTAATTACGGTCCCTTCCCGTATGTAGATGTTAGTGGGAAAAAACGTTGCTAGAACTCAATAATCATATTCGACCTGATATGATTATTAAATCTGATATGTGATATACAGTAAGTGGCAGCCTAATGCGTACATAGGTGGATATTAAATACATATTAAATGATACATTTTTATGTCATAGTTAGGCGAATTTACTACTAGCGTCTAACCAGCACCAGGTCACGGGCGATCCGACCAATCACACCGAAAAAGAAATACGCGCATGCTTCTAGACAATTTTACTGCTGAAAAATAAAATAACACTGTAAATCCTGTAATCAATTTTCATTAAATAATAAGACAATTTTTGTCTGTATTTCCTTAAAAACTAAATTTTAATATCAAAAAATAATCAAGCTGTTAGTAAGGTGATTGCTTTAAACCTTTCATATCAATGATTTGTGACTTATTGACTTCAAGTTTGCAGCCTTCACCGCGTTACACAGGTATTTCTCATTGGCCAGCATCACCAATGACCTGATACCGGCTAGACGCTAGTCGTTTGTTGTCATACTTGTCGTTTGGTTAATTTATATTTTATATTAGTATGCGAATAGTTGTTCGAAGGAGATGTGCTGACGTATGTGTTTTAGCTTACACACATACGTAAAATCATTAGCAAATGACAATATTGATTGATGATACGCACTTTTCTAATCAGACACTAGACCAGAAAAAAATATAAAATGGTATTTCAAATTTTAACTCAAACAGCCCTACCGACAAACCGGATGCCTTTCATACGCCCGCTAGCGATTGGATTGCGATTGGTTCTCACCTCATGTTTACATCTACTGAACAAAGAAGTTAAATTATCAATTGCCCTTCATTAGGTTATGTACGCATTAGGGTGCCGCTGACTGTATATTAGATCTGCCTTAGTCGCACAGTTTTCGCGTTACGGGAACGCCTTAGTCAATCCCTGTGTGCTCGTTTGTCATCTGGGGGGTATACTTTTAACAGTCACACACGGGATACACCCACAAAGTTCAGTCAATACTTTGGCCGTGGTGTCTCTAATTAATTTTTGAAGATTGCTATTATTATGTTTGTTCAAGTATACATATTTTTTTCTGTCTGTGTTGATCAAAGCGACTTCAAGTGTCAATTTGCTGTCGTCAGAAATTAGACGTGTGACCGTACCGTAGGTTATTTCGCTGCATTGAATTTTGTATTTGATTATGTGTAAATTAAAGACTTCCCTACTTGCACGGCTGTGTTTTATTTACGCTCCCTGAATACCAAGGATACTGGGCACATATTGTCAGCTTACTGGGGCACCATCTGGTAAGACATAATCTTATCTTTGTAAAGAATTAATCAGCGTATTCACGATATCATAGCTATGCAGATATGACCGCTGGGAATCTGAAGAGTAACAAAGAAATTGATTGAACGCTCATTTTCATTACACAGCGTGTGCCCAGATTTGCTTAACAAATGCGAAACCTTTTTATTTTGCTTTGTAGCAAAAAAAATCTTGATAAAAACGTATATTTATTAAAAAAATTAATGCTCTGCATTTTTTTTACGACGGGTTTTTGATTACATTTATTTTTATTTTTTTTGCTACAAGGCGAATTATAACAGTTTCCCGGTTGTTAAGCAAATCTGGGTACTCGCTGTATAAGAACATTATTATACAGCTACGTACATCAAGCAGATTTTAAAAATTGACTAATACTCTAATGGAAAAAATTAAAGGGTCAAAAAATTTTCCGAATTTTCAGTGAATTTTCAGAATGCTGTATCTCAGTGAAAAATGGTCTTATCGAGGTCTAAAAAAAGCATTTTGAAGCTTCAAGTTTCTAGTCTTGAGATATTTCGGCAAAATCATTTTTAGAACTACATGTTTCGCGCAATTCTAGGAAGTAGTGTTGGAAAAAAAATTGCGATCTTTTTTGTTTTTTTTTTTTCAAGTCCACGAGCTTGAAAAATATTTTTCAAATTTAGCCGTGGTATGGACCCGATAGCTTGGTTATTTAGCTTCAATTTGCTCTTTTTTTAATCTCGATACGACCATTTGTTGCTGAGATATCGAACTTTAAATCAAAAAGGACCCATACATTACGATCTAACGAACCGTTTTCTTGTTGCAAACGGTCAAATTTTGAAAAAAGTAAAGGGTCAGGTTTTTTGAGCTTAAACATGTCCTAATCATGTGAAAAAAATTTTTTTGAGCTTACTCACAATTTTTCCGCAAATACCGTTGAAATTTGCAAAAAAAATATGTTTTCAAAGAAATTTCAGTATGCTATTTTTTTCGAAAATTTAAAGAAATATTTTTTTAAGGCTTCCAAAACTTGAAATAATTTTGATTTTCACTACCGTCGGCATTAGCATTACGGAAAGAGTACCACGTGGAGGTTGCACGATCGGATTTACGCTTCTTACACACACGTCTGTGCGTGTGTCGAAACGCGATTTGGGTCATCAACTTTAATTTAAATTAAATTAAAAATTGACTGTCAAAAACGGTCGTGCACCCTTCACGTGGTACGCTTTGGGTAATCCTAATGCCGACGATAGTGAAAATCAAAGTTTTGGAACATTCAAAAATTTGTTTTCAATTTTCGAAAAACAGCATTCTGAATATTTTTTTTGAATTTTTTTTTCTGTAAATTTAAACGGTATTTGCGGAAAAATTGTGGGTAAACTCGAAAAAATTGTTTTTCCACTTTAGCCATGATTAGGACATGTTTAAGCTCAAAAAACCTGACCCTTTAATTTTTTCAATAGTTTGATCGTTTGCAACAAGAAAACGGTTCGCTAGATCGTAATGTAATTTTGCATGTTTTTTTGGGGATATATTAAACTGTAAAAGGCACAACCGTTGATGTTCTGAAAACCATCAATTACCCGTTTTTTTCCTGTTTTTTTCAAATCCATGTCAAGGATAAAAAAAAATTCTCCTCAAAAATCCCAGCAGAACCTTGTAGGGGTTTTATTCCAGTTTTCAGAACTGCCCTTAGATTTTCTGTGCTACCGTTGGTTGCTGAGATATCGTGATCAAAGACAAATGGGTCCTTTTTGATATAAAGTTCGATATCTCAGCAATAAATGGTAGTATCGAGATTTAAAAAAAATCAAATTGAAGCTGAATAAACAAGATATCCGGTCCATACTATGGCTAGAAAAATTTTTTCAAGCTCGTGGACTTAAAAAAAAGCAATAAAAAATTTGTTTCTCACACTACTTTGCACACACACTAAAATTGCGCGAAACATGTAGCTCTACAAATTTTTTGCCGAAATATCTCAAAACTAGAAACTTGAACTTTCAAAATGTTTTTTTTTTTTTCACCTCGACTGTATACAATTCCATTAAAAAAATGTTAATGATCCCCGTATATTAAATTATCACGTGAAAATAGAGTAAATTAAAATAAAAACTCGACATATCTCGGGAAATTATGTCTAAATTGTTTGTTTAGCTAATAATGAATTTATGAGTGACTTGATGAACTTACTGTATTGTGTTGAATTGCGGCCACATTGATAATACAGACCACATCAATATTTTGTGGGCGAATAACAGTCACATCGTGAAGATGTTCTGGTTGCAAAAACATAAAGGAAAAACATATAGAGCTTCATTTCAAGACCAGCCAACCGAAGTTCATAGAAACAACCTTGAGATCATAAAAGTCAACTTAAGATTTATCATTACCTGAAGATTCCTGCCCGTTGATCGCGGTGAATCATATTAATAACGTCTCCGAGTGTCGATTAGAAATTCTATCAAAATGATATTTTCACATCGATCAAATTGAATTTTAAAAATATGATGTCTGATTTGGAATCAGAGATCCTAAAATCTTCCCATAACACTTGAATGGATCATTTCTATCGAACATATTTTACATGGATATAAAAAGTTTTACTCAAAGTGGGAAAATTCAACAGTGACGTTACCGTTGCGGCCGGGAAGCCACTATAGTGGCTCGACCCATGATCGACCCTTCACCATTTTCTTGCATTTTCTTCTAGGCATTACGACCGACGAATCACTGTACCCTAAAGGTTAATGAGATATCATCTGCGGATTAGATGATTTCCGCCAGAGGTTCTTCATCTTCTGAGTAGGACCCAGCACCGAAAAGTACCAGATAATGTCATTTATGGTGTCCTCAACCATGATTTTCCATGGCAAAGCCTGTTTATTATGTGTGAATCCTCCCTATCCAAAATCACTTTTTGGATAGGATCCACCAAGTTTTTCACCAAGTTTAGATCACCAAGTTTTTCGCCCATAAAAAAAATTGACACGGTCAGTCGTTCAAGGGCTTTGGAATTTGGATTCGGTGTAAAAAGCTACATCGAATCCATGCCCTGGGGTCCGTTGCACAGAACATTTTTTTTTGTGTGGTTGTACCCAGCCACACTAAAGAATCTGTGCACTGGAAATTAGGCTGTATAATGATTCCTTCCTTCATGTTTTGTAACCAGGACACCTTCACGTGGTGACGGTTTTTTGCCTCTAAAAAAATTGACTCGGTGAACCGTCCTGGGGTTTTGAAAGGGTTTAGCCGGATAAATGTGACGAGTCGGCCCCTAAATGGGAACCTATATCGAAACTTATGTTTTAGTATCTACTTGATGTACAAACACAATTTATGTACATTTCACGACCAGCTTTCGCTTTGACCTTGAGATATGGGAAAATATAACCGTACGCATGACTATTATTCAAAGTAATATATCTCAAAAACTAATTAAGCTAGAGAAGTGAGATCAACGCGAAGATTTAGGTTACATTACAAAGTATATCATATATTAATAATTTAATTAATTAAATCATACATAATTTTTTTATTTTTTTTTAATTACTTTTTATATAAAAAAATAAATAAGTAAATCATATTTTTTTTCGTGTTCTCTGAGACTTACAATTACGAAAATAATATATGTTATGCTCCTTTATGTGCACTATTACTCATAAAAATTGCGTGAGAAAAAAGTTGGTGCAACACTTCGAAAAAAAAAATAAAATGTGATTCGCGCCTTATAGTATACCCTATAAGGCCCACATCACATTTTATTTTTTTTTTTCGAAGTGTTGCACCAACTTGTTTTAGAACAGAGGTAATTATTTTTAAGAGTTGGAATAAAATTGTTCAAAAAGAAAAGAAAAAACAACCAGTGTTCAATATTTATAATTATCACCACTTTTATTACTTTTCGTGTTAATTAAAATACCAGAATCAAAAAATATTAATCATCGTCACTGTTGTAATTAATTACTACTGGAACATTTTGAGTCGGAAATAATTTAGTTCGGACCTCAGCAGAACGCACAATTTTGGACAAATGGAATGTCATTATATATATATATGAATGTTTTATAACTTTTTTATAACCAAATTATTATTATTATAATTATTAGGTAATAATACCTGACAAGCGTAAAAACTGTAACAAGAGTCTTGTTACAGTGTAAAAACAGTACCAAGATACTTTTTACAGTTTTTACACTTGTCAGACATTATTACCTATTAATTACAATAGTAATAATTTGGTTTAGCAGTCACTAATTTTAAAATCTTGAAACAAAATATCACAAAAATCTAAGTCATAAGCTACCTTCTAGAGCAATACCAATGACAATGCGACGTCAGTAAGCCATAAAATATAATAAACAGTGTGACAATAAGTTCGAACTTGTTTGTTTACAATTTTGCCCGCGTGCATAGGTAAGTCATGTTTACATATACCCACCCATATATTACAAGGCGCGAATCACATTTTATTTTTTTTCGAAGTGTTGCACCAACTTTTTTTCTCACGCAATGAGTAATAGTGCGCATTTTATGAGTAATAGTGCACATAAAGGAGCATAACATATATTATTTTCGTGATTGTAAGTCTCAGAGAACACGAAAAAAAAATATGATTTACTTATTTATTTATTTTTTTTATATAAAAAGTAATTCAAAAAAAATAAAAAAAATATATGATATACTTTGTAATGTAACCTAAAGCCTCGCGTTGGTCTCACTTCTCTAGTTTAATTAGTTTTTGAGATATATTACTTTGAATAATAGTCATGCGTACGGTTATATTTTCCGATTTCTCAAGGTCAAAGCGAAAGCTAGTCGTGAAATGTACATAATTTGTGTTTGTACATCAAGTAGATATTAAAACATAAGTTACGATATAGGTTCCCATTTGGGGGCCGACTCGTCATATTTATCCGGCTAAACCCTTTGGATTCGACGTAAAAAAATACATCTACATCGAATCTATATTCTGGGGTCTGCTGCACCGAAATTTTTTTTATTTTGTGTGGCTGTGTAATTAAACAATAACGAAATTATCTCTAACTCCTTTGCTTTCTTTAGTCTCTGTGGACGCAAAAAAAGCAAAATTTAGTCAAGTGATCTCGGTCGTTGTTCGTTAGGAAAAATTGCCGACCCGGTTAATATTTCTCGCACTCGACGCTGCTTACCCGAACAGACGCGTCGTGTTTTTCCATCGGATGATTTACGACGGCAGCCTGGAGACTGCGGCATACATACGTTTGCTGCCCTAACAAAGAGACCCCGAATGAACTCGAACGATAGGAAAACACAGAATTGGGGCAGAAGGAGGCGATCAGTCACATGGAAAACAACTCTTGTAAAAAGCTAGCCATCATAACACGGCGGGCGGAGAAGGGCAGATGGATTTCTGGGTCGAACGCTTCTTTAGGCCACTAGAAGAAGATGGGGGAGGGGCAATCAAGTCAGCGAATTCAATCTACTCCTTGTAGACGAGCGCGACACCCCCAAAAAGACGCTTAGAAATATCAGTATGTGACCACGAAGTACTAGTCGCTAAAACCACTTTTTATTCCATATTTTCGAGGTCGCTGAATACCAATCTGAAATTATTGTTTCGATAAAATTGGGGGAACACTAAAGAAAACGGAATTTTAGTGGAAAATTGAGAAAAATGGATTTTAGATTTTTTGATGTTATACTCGCTATATCTCAGACAACTATTGATATATCTATGAAATTTTTTCTGCTTATAGAGCAACTAAAGACCTAAACAACGAGCCCACTCCGATTATTCTTAGGCAATTATTGGTTCATCGGTGAATTTTCAAATGTGTACTACCACGAATTCCGAGTTTTGTCATACAATCGCACAAGTTGATTGAGGAAGTTTCGAATTTCTAATAACTAATTATTTATTATTAAAATACAATATGTAAAGAAGTGTTTGGGAAAGTGTCAGCTTTAACTAATAAAAAGTCGAGCGCCGCTCCCGGCTGCACGGAGTGCGACAACGCTGAGCGATCGGATCGTGACGCGCGGCAGGAACTATTTACGCGTTTGGATATTTTGGAATACGATTTATTATATCGCTATTTATCTTGAGCAACTTGAAAAAAATCTTGTCGAATGACCAAAATAAGTCAAATTTGTCTGAATTTCTTTGTAATTATCTAAAAGAACACTTACCTAAATGTGATATTATGATTCAAAATCCTAATAAGAAAGCTTATTTATCTGGAGGCTTGGAACGAGAGTGTGCGTTTTCAATAAATTATCAAGAGTGCAAAGTTGACATGGATTTTAGTTATAATCACATAGATGCTGATACACGCTTAATCTTGTTATTTTATTCTTAATCATGTGCAAGGTATTCAACGTAGAATGGACAAAAATCAGCTAATTATTGTAGAATCTCCTGATACAGACGTTTTTTTATTGTTACTTATTTACATACTGTATTTTAATATTCAACAATTATTTATTAGAAATTCGAAGAAACTTCCTCACTCAACTTTTACGATTGTATCACAAAACTCAGAATTCGTGGTAGTACACATTTGAAAATTCACCATTCAACTAATAATTGAATTGAACAGAAAAAAGTTCATAAAGGTATATCAATAATTGTCTGAGATATAGCGAGTACCTAGGTATAACATAAAAAAATGTAAAATCCATTTTTCTCAATTTTCCACTAAAATGCCGTTTTTTTAGTGTTCCCCCAATTTTATCGAAAAAATAATTTCAGATTCGTATTCAGCGACCTCAAAAACGTGCTATAAAAGGGGCTTTAGCGACTAGTACTTCCGTGGTCACTGGAAGGTCAATTTAGGGGTGAGTCCCGCTCGCCTATTGGGGTGCAGCGTTGGATTTAGTTTACGTTTTTGGGGCGATGATAATATTATGTTCTTACAAACAAGAACATTTGAATGACAGTCGGTAAAATGTATTTAAATGTAAAGTTTCGATCAAGCATGAAACCCAATCCAAACAGGTACAGCATGCTTAGTGTCTCATTTTCAAGGTCTTGAAAGTGTGCTACAACGCGTACAACAAACCGTACGTTTAAGGGTAAATGTTCAGATAAGCCACTTCTACTCGATGCACTCGACAGACATATTCACGCATAGGTCTTTTAGGCATAGGATTTTTGCCCACAAAAAATTTTATTTCGGAAATTTGAATGTGTGAAGTTTCGATAATTTGCTACATTTTCATAAATCTTTTCCGGTTTGAAATTTATTAACTACAATTGTAATAATTGGGTTTTTTATTCGCTATTTTTTTAACCTACATTTTCAGGGAATATGAGAGCATTTTTTTTTCTAAACAAAAATAGAGTTAATAATAATTTAATTGTTTAAGTTTTTTCATACCCGCCCCCCAAGTTAAGTGAATTGCAAAAAATACTATTATCTTCTTCATACTCTTATCTACAAATAACGTAAAATTGAAGATAGTGTTATTTTTAGATCGCGAGTTATTAAATATATGTAATTGTGACCGAAAGTCACATAGCGCACTATGAAGCGCAGCGTTCGGACGCGCCCAAGCTCAAGCGACATCAAACTTGAAGCTCTGGCTGAATGCACTGTTAATAACAAATGCTGTCATTCCGTTGTTCGGAAGCGTAGCGGACACATGCATCATAATCATGTACACAACATAGCATAACACATTATAATCATATTATTTTATTCAAAGTGACAAACTTCTAGTTTTTTGAAATACCAAAATCTTCGAAATCATTTAGTGGTTCGAATATTCGAACAGATCGATGTTTTAATCCTTTCGATCTCCTTTCACATCGAAAAATCAAGTCTTCAAAAAGTTTCAAAGATAAATTTAGTGGAACTTCATTTACCTGTTACGGACGAAACCCTTAAACAAAAAATCTATAGTGATTGCCGTATTAAAGTTTCTAAATTGAAGAAAAATCCGGAGAAAAGTTCAGAAGTAAGTCATACTTTTTTCTTGCAAATTTCTGTAGTGTAGTATACTACAATACTATACACAGAGAAATAAATACCTTTTTTATTGGTAAAAATACGCAGAAGTACTTTAATAGAAAGTACCATTTCAACTGGTAACCAGTACTATTTAATTAGTACTAATTACTATTTATGTGGTACTGATTACCATTTGAAATGGGACTTTCTACAACTTAATCACTTCTGTGTTTTTTTTTACCATTAACCGTGATAGTTTTTACTGTTATTTTTTCTCAGTGTGTAATAATAATAAGCCTACAATTTCCTCCAGTCAAAGGAATAACTTGTAATACTACATGCTTACTGAACTATATACGTATTATATTGTTTTTAGAATGAAGAGAACAATGATGAAATATTGTAATCCCTTAGTTTCAAAGTTTGAAATAAAACTTCAGAGTTTAAAAAAAAACTTGAAAGAGTCAAATAAAACTGTTTTGATTTGCATTAAATTCATTAAATTGTATCCTTAAATATAATTAGATTTCAAACTGCAACCCAAAACATAATTATAAGAGAAAAACAGGCGAGATCGTCTCAATTCTCTGCCGCCAGCGGAGCGCGCTGCAAGACTTGCGCTCAAAAATATTTAATAACAATGGTTTGGTTTAACACTATCTTTATTTTTAAAGTATTTGTAGATAAGATTACGGAGAAGATAATAGTATTTTTTTGCAATTCATTTAACTTGGGGGGGGGGCGGGTATGAAAAAAACAATTTAAACAATTAAATTATTATTAACTTTTTTTTGTTTAGAAAAAAATCTCTTATATTCCCTGAAAGTGTAGGTAAAAAAATTGCGAATAAAAAAAAACCGACACGAATCCGATTATTACAACTGTAGATAATAAATTTCAAACCGGAAGAGATTTATGAAAATGTAGCAAATTATCGAAACTTCATATATTCATATTTCCGAAATAAAATTTTTTTTGAGCTAAATCCTGAAATACGTGTCGATTAATATTACATACACATGCCATAAAAAAATATCTTTCCAATTTTTTTCTTCAACTTCAACTTCAACTTGCAAGATCCACTATCATAGACTTCTTTTCGTTTATTAGAGAGATCTTTATTTATTGGGTTAACGAGAACAGTGAAACCATTGGCGGGGAAGGTAAAATAGTGGAAATCGATGAGGTTAAGATTGGGAAGAGGAAATATAACAAAGGGCGATATATTCATGGACAATGGGTTTTCGGGGGGTATCGAGATTACGTAATGACCTTGAAAAGCTTAATTTTTTGGACGATCTTGACCTTTGACATGAAGAAATACATTACACTATTTACGCGTTATTTTACCCACCCAGCATCCCTATTCGCTCCCTTTTCCCGAAAAACTTGTGGGACTAATACTACTTTGCGCAGGATTTTGGTGGTCAAACATTGTGTATATTACTGTTTTCTGGGTATCTGACGAAATAAAAAGCTAAAGCTACAAAAGTGGCTTATCTGAACAATGACCCATTTAAGCGCCTTGTAAATTATGTACGCGTGTATTTCTTATCCGTACTTACGTACGCCACTGACCGTGCCTGGTAATACACACTGAACAAAATATTACTGGAGAAGAAATGTAGAAAGACTACTGGTTGTGGCAACGTACGCTCAAGCAATGAAGACAATTAATCGGTGTTTCTGAATGACACAAGCGATATATATGTATAGTTTATCTATTCTGAATTGAAAATGATAATAAATACGCCTGGGGAACAAAAAAAGCAGTGCAACTTTATGATTCCATTGGCGTGCTCGAATAATAACTTTTAGGGATAGGTAATAATAAGTAATTAACGTCGTTTTAGGCATTCATAAATATTTAAAAAAATACGCTGACTTTGACCATGTAAGTCTTTATTTTTAAATTCATCGTACTCGACCGTTTCGACATTTTCGCAGGTTATATTTTAGGTTATGGGTTATATATATAACCCATATTAGGTTATGGCGTATATATATATACGCTACGTTATTTTCATCCGTTTAGAAAGGTCTCCAGAAAGCCATGTTTATGAAAGAGGTATTGATTAAAAATATCGATTTTTTAATGTTTGAATTATGACGCAAATAAAATAAAAGTTTGTATAGTTTAAGCTTTTTAAAAACCCACTTCGCCGTTATTGTACGCGCACAGAATATAAAGCATCAAAACACTCACAAAAACAACGTTTTTTTTGTATACAGTCGGTCAGATAGCGTGGTTATAACCCGTGTTTTACCGCCAACGTAATCAACTGAGTCGACTGTATATGGTGTCTGGTGACATATTTCCCCCTACCAGAGTAGCGACAATGACCAATGAAGTGTAGATTCCGCCCACTTCTTAAGTGACAGGCGCTCGTCAAGTCAACGTGGACTACGATCGATACGGTCTATACGGAACAGATCAGTATAGAAACGCGTATTTAGTTCCATACAAAGTGTTAGTAAACTGATATATCCTTATCCTACCTCGTATAAGTACCTAGTTTCAATTTAGAATGGAAATTCTATACATACATTATTAACACATTTTTGTCTTTTTCGTCTCTCATATGTCCTTCCGTCAATGACATGACGGATTACGAGTCTGACCCTGCGTTGTAGCACACTTTCCGGATCCTACTCATTTTGGAGACATATACCGTTTTGCGAACTCAGGCTACTTCTTTAAGGAAAATTCGAAGGGCTCCCTAGTTTTTTGATATCAGTTCTAGTTTTTAAAATAGAGCGTAAGAGCTATTTCTAAACATCTCCGTAGCGGTGACAATTTGAATAATTTTGATATTGTTGTAATGGTATCCCATAGTACTGTATCTCATTTGTCTTGTGACATAGGGCGCATTCAGGGACGCTCAGCGGCTGAGTAGCTAACTTAGCTACTTCCCTGAATGGACGTGGCTGACACTTTTTTGATCTCAGCGGCTGACCAATTTACTAAGCCTAAAATATTATAGCTGAGATGCTGACGGGACAATAATTCTATCATGATTCTCTCTGTCGTTTTATCTGTGCTGTAAGCAACTGAATTTTAATTTACTTTTAAACAAAAGTTATAGAAAAGAAAATATTGCTCGTTTTTAAACAAAAGTTATGGAAAAGAAAACGAACCTTCGTCCTTTAAGTGTCTTTAAGCACAGAACACGGCAGGGAATTATCAATCCATGATTCATAAAAGTTATCTATGCCATAGAACATATTACGTTTTCTAGATCTTTGCGAAACTCATACAAACGATTCAGGGAGTTTTAAGCCGCTGACTGTCAGAAAAGGCTAACTACTAACACATAGCGGTCAGCGGCTGAGCGTCCCTAAATTTTGACAGAAAACTATTAGAAGAAAGAAGCTAATTCTTTGGCTGTTGAATAAATGTTTCTGTATCACAACTTTTACAGGTCGTTGACGTACAACAGTGCAAATTTTACATTGCCTCGCTACGCAGCGTTTTTACTCATTAAAAAAAAATCATTCGACTTATTTCACGATGACGGTTAAATTAAGGCTATTTTCGGGAGCATCGTAAACGCGAAGGCAATCGGATTTTCACCGCGCGCTCCCCTAATTGCCAATTATTATTTTCTACAAATATTTCCCTTCCGAGACCCTGTTTCCCTACATAAAAAAAATTATGTTCTGATTCCCCATCGTTAAACTTTTAATTACGACGGATGCAGTCTCGGACGGTGTTTGAGCCTACTCGATTTTTCGCCGGCACTTGGGCGGCCCTCGCAATCGCTTTACCTACGCGGCGAGGCGATAAATTAGGTGGGCGATAATTAGGATAACTTGAAGCTCGACTCCATCAATCAGGCGGTCGCTGTCGTCACAGGCGCCCCTCGGATGTTACCTTGGGGCGCGTTCTTGGAGGGGTTGAGGAAGGAAGTGAGACAAAAATGACGCAGGTCATATAAATGACGCAGATATTACAAATCAAGATTAATGGAAGTATAGTTCTTTTCTTTATTTAAGAGCCAATTCGGCACCTTTGAATATACCGCATTGATAAAAAATATTGGTTAGACCATAAAAACAACAGAAAGAAGATAGTCCAATCAACGAGCGAAAGCCCCCATGTAAATTGGTCACTAATTGTTATCAGCAAACAAAAAATATGGTCGTATAGAGAAAAGAATTCCTAAGAAAGATAGCGTTTTTTGCGACTCGAGTTTTAATGGCGAACAGAACCAAAAAAAATCGCAAGAGTAAAAAAAAACGCAAATAAAAAAAAGCTTCAAGTCCTACACAAGAAAGTTAAATTAGAAAGTTGTAGGTCTTAAAAATGCGCGTCGTTAAAAATGAGATGAGTGAACGAAAAAAATCGGTTCATAAACATTTGAGAAGAATTTAAAAAAAACGTCAAAATTCGCGTTTTCGTATTTTTGCTGTAACAATTACAATTTTGTTTGAACAGACTTCTTGTTAACTACAAATACAGCCCAAGACAAGTGGAAAATGACACTTTTTTCAAAAAATTCAAAAAAATTTTTTTTTTTCGAGTTATAACGATTTAAAAAAATGACGTTTTCAAAATTCAACTTTTACAGACGCAAAAATGATCGTACAGAAACGATCGTAGGCTCATTTTATTCGGGAAGACTTGTACTTTCATGGTATTAAAAAACCAAATTGCTTTTATTTAATTTTTGCATAAAAAAATGCGTTGTAAAATTGTATCATTTTTTCGAACTGGTTTCTTTCGAATAACTTTTTTAATTTTGGTTTTACATTTTTGGCCGTTGCATATTTGAAAAGTGCCATTCAAAATACGCGTTTAAAAAAAATTAAGGTCCTACGACCTCAGGGAGCCGAGATAATTATTTTTTCTTTTTTTAATTCCTGACAGCGCTGTATACGTCCGATTGACTTCTTTTTTACACGATATAGATCTCAAAGACTTTTACTTTCTTAAAAAAAAAATATTTCAAATCATTTCGCATAATTTAAGTTGACATAATTGTTTGCGAAACTACAGCGCTGGTTGCGGTACCCGTTTGCCAATGCACGGCGACAGAGTGGAGGGACACTCCGCTTGGGTGTATCAAAAAATAAATACGATTTCTAGTCTATCGCGCTCGCAAATTATCTTTTCCTCAGCTTAAAAAAAAAATTATCCCGACTCTCTGATGTCGTAGGACCTTCATTTTTTTTAAATGCGTGTTTTATAAAATTAAATTAAATATGCAATTATTAAAATTAAATATGCAACGGTCAAAAATGTAAAACCAAAATTAAAAAAGTTATTCGAAAAAAACCGGTTCGAAAAATGATACAATTTTACAACGCATTTTTTTATACAAAAATTAAATAAAAGCGATTTGGTTTTTTAATAGCATTAAAGTACAAGTCTTCGCGAATAAAATGAGCCCACGATCGTTCCTGTACGATTATTTTTGCCTCTGTAAAAGCTGATTTTTGAAAACGTATTTTTTTTATAAAATCGTTATAACTCGAAAAAAAATAAACCTACGTGGTTTAAAGATCGATTTTTTTCCCTTATGCGTTTAAAATGGCGCCTGAACTGCAAAAATTTTGCGTAAAAATTCAAGAATTTTTATTTGGAAAATGATGCACTTTTACAAAAAATTGTCAAGAATAAAAAGTTCTTTAAATCACTCAAAAAATTCCCTCGATTTAAAAATTTTTTGAGCAACTTTTGCAAAATTTAAAAAACTGCTTAAAAAATTCTGAAAAAATTCTAGTCCATTCCTTGAATAATTTTAAGAACTTTTTTTCTTGCTATGTTTGCTTTTTTTGTTATGTTTGCTTTTTGAGTGAAAATCTACGACTTTGAATAATTATTTTTCAATAAATCAAGATTTCAGAATCGAAATCGATATCGAGCATGTAGAAAGATGAATATTTTGCGTTCATGGACGCTTTTCCTTAGATTTAACATGATTGCAAATTAAAATCCAAGATGGCGGTTTCCAAAATGGCGTCTCTAACTCGAAATTTCTATGATATGTAATGTTTTTTTTTTTAAGTAAAAGTCAGTTCGTCATGGATTCACGTGAACATTTAAATGAAAAGGTTTTTGGAGTCGCTGATTATGATTCTGAGTTTAGATTTGGAAAATCAAATATGGCGGATCCAATATGAAGGACAAAATTTGCAAAAATCAACCTATTTATGCCAAATTTTGTATATGAAGGTTCTTTTGGTCACTGATTACGAATCTGAGGTTAGATTTGAAAATTTCAATATGGCGAATCCAATATGGCGGACAAAATTTTAAAAAATTAATCGATTTACATTAAACTTAGTGTAGAGGGGATTTTTTGGGTCTCTGAGGTCTATCTAAAGTCAGATTTGAAAATTCTTCAATTCAAGATGGCGAACTCAATGTGGGGATGAGATTTTTGTAAAACCAGCCGATTTATACCAAATTTGGTATAGGTACATTTTTCGGGTCTCTGGTCACGAATATGAGGTCATAACGAATCGGTTGGTTTTACAAAAAATCTCATCCGCCACATTGAGTTCGCCATCTTGAATTGAAGAATTTTCAAATCTGACTTTAGATTAGATCAGAGGCCCAAAAAATCCCTCTACACTAAGTTTAACGTAAATCGATTATTTTTTGAAAATTTTGTCCGCCATATTAGATTCGCCATATTGAATTTTTCAAATATAACCTCAGATTCGTAATCAGCGACCAAAAGAACCCACAGATACAAAATTTGGTATAAATAGGTTGATTTTTGGAAATTTTGTCCGCCACCTTGGATCCGCCATATTTGATTTTCAAATTTAACCTCAGAATCGTAATCAGCGACCCCAAAAACCTTATCATTTAAATTTTCACGTGAATCCATGACGAATTTACTTTTACTTAAAAAAATAACATTACATATCATAGAAGGACGCAAGATATTCATCTTTCTACCATGCTCGATATTGATTTCGATTTTGAAATCTTAATTCAAAAATTATTCAAAATCGTAGATTTTCACTCAAAAAAGCAAACATAACCTATGAAAATGCAATTTTCATCAAAAAACAATAGCAGATTCTGAGAGATCATGAAATTTTACGTCGAAATTGACTGGTTTGAATTTTTTTGAGACCGATTTCTCAAATTTTATGTCGATTGAAAAAACTTGCAAAAGTTCGTCTATTTGGGGCTTAAGGCGGATCGTCATCCTCTATTTAGTTAAAGCGAATATGTCTCTTCCTCTTGGCGCATGGGGACCATTTACGCACGTGTCGCCGCCAAATGGGCCCCAAGACCCGGTCGAGGAAGGGACGCTCCGTAAACGGGCAAATTTTATTAAAAGTAAATCTCGCGTGAGGCGATCAATCGCCCGTAAGGGCGGCGCGTAATCACGCCCGCTCCACCATATTTTTAGACATCATAAAGGGATTAACTTTATATTTTTCCTGTGCGTCTCGGTCTTGTCCGCAATCAATCTCAATCTTTTTTCGGCGTGTGTTGTCCGTTATTGTATTCGCGCGTTTTCCTTAATTAATTTAACATCGCCGCTGCGGGGTGGGGGACGTGCAGCTGCTGTTTGACGTGTAGCTCTGGCGCCACCACAGAGGTTGATAGGGAGGTGATTGATTGGATCGAAGAGAGTAACTGTGAAGAAAGCGCCGACTTTTTTTTTGTCTTTGAGATATTACAAGATTAAGTCGTGTCTTACAGGTTGTAATTATGTGATCTGCCATTGTTGTTTTTATTTCGTCATTACAACTTCGACAAGTTGATAAATAGAGTGCGAAAAGTATGCGGTTGATTCAAAACTATTGAGCCTTAGGGGAGAGAGAGGCACAATGATACAATTTTTGTCGTGATTATGATTTTGTCCAAGACAAAATACTTGTCGCCATCTTCCTATTTTAGGCTTACAGGCTATGTATTTGTCTTTCATATGATACTCTATTTAAGGGAAAAATAAAAACAAGTTTGGAGTTTTTGCAACTTTTTTTAATGTCTATATTTGCATCAAACTACCTCTCTGGTGGGGTAAATTGGTTTGGTAACTTGATACAGTGCTGGGGAACATTGATACACATACAATACACTAGAGACAAAAGTAATATTGTAGTGCAATATTTACTGAATTATAAGATTAGGAACTGTTGGAAAATAAAAAAATCTATTTTGGCGAAGTGTACCACCAGCAGCAATGGGTTTGGGCAGTTTGATATACGACATCTCCTCGAAGCACCTCCACTCAAACTGATGTCCTGAACGTTAGGAAAAACAAAAGTCTTATTGTCAGTTTTGCCAGCAGTTTTATTCAACTCCCATCTTTCTGGAAAGGAGTAATTTGGTAGATACTTGGCATATTGGTATGCCAATTCTCTAGCTTGACGATAAGTAAGACCATAATGCATGCGAGATGATTTCACCAAGTATTTCTCAAGTTCACATTCCTCTCAACAGAAAAAACTTGTGAACTTGTATATTTAGAATGATATATTCTGATTTGTTTTCCGCCCGCAGCCTCATCTTCGTGCCCAGTCATCTGAAACCACTGGATTCTCATTTTTATGATTTTTTCTATACTTTTCGATTCTATGTTGAATTGTAGAGGGTTTTACACCATGATCAGCAGCTGAAACTCTAATTGATTTGTGATTTTTAATAACATCGGTTATTGCAGTCTTTATAGCTCCTTCGTCAATGAATGCTCTTTGTGTCTTTTTATGATAAGTACGTACCATTTTCAATAACCTGAAACAGTAACATGTCCTCGTATCACTTACTGAACCTCGTTTATACGAATAAAATAGTACATTTGTACACTGCAGATGTACATTACACTGTAGATAGATACACTGTAGAGGCACATTGAAACACTACATCAATGTACCTCTCATATATAATAATATGTATCAATGTGCCCCAAATGCACTCTGACAGAAATAATCACAAGTGACATATTTAACCTTACAGTGCATATACTTGGTTGCAAACAATGTTTAAACAATACTTACGTTTAGGAATGGTGACACAAGCAATACTCTATTGCTACCACGTTGGTAAAAACACCCAAATGTTAAAAAGCATTAAAAATTAATTTCTCGCGCCAAAATAAACTAAACACATGTAACTTTACTCTCACTCGTTTTTCCGTTACTAAATTTTTATGAAAAGTAGCCCACACTAGAGCCATCTTTGCGGTAATAGGTTGAAACAAATGGACTTCTTCTGTCGCGAAATTTTAAATGCGTATCAATGTGCCTCGTGTATCAATGTACCTCTCTCTCCCCTAATGATATATTGAAACATGATTATTTCTTTTATAAATAGAGGAATCAACGAGTAGGAAGTTTGCGGAGACCACGCTCCTAAAACTCACGCGGTTGTGATGCAAAAAAAGTTGTGTATGACTATTTGTAGATGGTGATGATCGTCAAATGATTTATTTATTAAACATTTGCTGAGAACAAATGATAGTCTGTAGGGGAAATGTCTGGTAAATACGGTGGATGGGAAAAAATTTCAAAACCTAACTGCAAGAGTTCAAGGCGTGTCTGTTTTGCTACATGAGGATGTGCATTATCGTGCAGTAGTACAGGGTGGGCCAAGGGAACATGACTTTTTTGAAAGTTACACAAAAAAATTCAGTTTTTGTATTAAAACATATTTATTCACATGAAAATGCAGCTAAATATATGCCATTTTATGTATGAAAAATTACATCCGTCATATGTTGACCGTTCTGTGCAATACAAGTTTTGATGCACTTTCACCAATAAGTTCTGGTCAATAGCTTCAATTTGCCGACAAATTAATGTTTTCAATTCTTCAAGGATTCTCGGCTTGCATGCATAGACTTTTGAGTTGAGATATCCCCACAGAAAAAAGTCACATGAAGTGAGATCGGGGGATCTAGGGGGCAATGACATATCGCCGAAACGAGAAATTACGTGGTCTGGAAACATTTCTCGAACCACCCGCATAGAGTTACGCGAAGTGTGAGCAGTGGCGCCATCTTGTTGGAACCACAACATTGCTGGAGGATATGTTCTTCTTAGTCTGAGTAAATTGGATCTTAAAAATGTTTGTAACATTTGGACATAGCGATCTCAATTGACCCTAACAGTGTGTCCGCCGTCTTCGAAAAAAATGGAGGCCGATGTCTCCAACTCTTGAAACAGCACACCAGACTGTGACTCTTGGGGAGTGTAATGGTCGTTCTTGAAAAGATTTTGGGTTCTTTGTAGCCCAATAACGACAGTTCTGCTGATTCACGAAACCGTTCAAGTGGCAGTGAGCTTCGTCAGTCATAAGAATAATTGTATCTTCATTTCACACGAGTAACTCTAGCATAGCCTGAGAGAAAGCACTTCTTTGGAATGGTCGTTGGGTTGCAACTCCTGAACTAGTGCAAGTTTATAGGGATGGAAATGTAAATCGCTGTGCAAAATACGCCTGACTGTAGTTCGAGGAATGCGTAGTGTTTGTGCCATATGACGAGTTGAACGGCGAGGGCTTCTTAATAGAGCCTGCCTTACTCTCTCTACATTTTCGGGAGTCCGGGAAGTTCGTGTAGCTCCAGGTGGTTTAAAATTCAACTGGCCCTTTGTTCTTAAATTATCCACCCATTTCAGTATCGGATTGCGGTTTGGTACTACTCTGTGGCGTCCGATTCTGAAGTGTCGACGAAACTCCCGCTGTGTCGTCACAACAGATTCATTATTTTTCACAAAACTATGGTACACGAAAACGCGATGTTCTAACTGCCACTGCGCCATCGCGTATACTAAATTCCATTTCTTTACGCTTACATCGCGACTGCTCGCAGCATCCTACCCCCTTCTACCTGCCGAGTACTATCCATTGCAAAAACGTTATGTTCCCTTGGCCCACCCTGTATAACTTTGTCCAGCCACGGCCGCAGAAGATCGAGCTGGGCGGGTAAATTGCGGAGTTGAGCATAATATCCAGCGGCGGCGGTATTGTTCTCCAAGAGTTCCCAGTGATACACATTGCGAAGGCCCCACCAAACCGACATCATCTTTCTCGGGTGACCGTGAAGTTTACGTACCGATTATGCTGGAGCATCTGCGTCTATCCCCTGGCGTCTACGGCTGTGATTTACATAAAGCACCCACTTTTCATCTCCGGCAACAAGATTGCATCAACCAGTCAAAACGACGGATGCGGGAGAGAATTTGTGTGCAAATGTTCCTCCGAGCGCTCGATATCCAGTTGAGGTGGCCTACCAGATCATGGTCTATTGTCGGTGCTGTAGTCGCCAGATCGGAAATGGGCGAACCATCTTTTGCATATTGCTAAACTAGGAGCGTTGTGACCTGTACACCACCACTGTCCATACTTGTCTAGAAAATTCCAGGCACTTCGAAGGAATTGCTCAATACTAATGAATCACCCAGGGCCGTAGCTAGGTCGCTACTGCTGTCAGGGCCTTACTTTTTATAGCCAGGGCATGTCTTAAATTTTTGGGACTGGGACAAGGGGGCACCCGGAAAAAATAAAGGTGCGCCAGTAGGCGCGAAAATAGCGCCGCAGGAAAACGTGTGACCTTGAAAAATTTTCCTGGCATTTCATGCGTTTTCCTGGCATTTCAGAATTTCAATGAAAAAATCATTTATGCAAAAATATAGACTTTCCCAAGAATAATTTTTGAACTTTGATCCGGCCATAAAAATAATATAAACCTTGGCCGGGGGCTCACCGAGAAAGTTAAGATGATTGTTTTATATTTTTCGAAAAATAAATAAATGGAATGGAACAATGGAATGTTTTAATAATTACATCTAGTTTTACAAAAAACAGTAAATATTTATTAGATTTTCGTCTCTATTTTTAGAAGTCTTCTGTCAGGGCTAAATTTCGGCCTGCCAGGGGGCCGCCCTGATCCGCCCCCACCTGGCTACGGCCCTGGAATCACCCGGATACTTATGTAATAAAACTCAGTTCATTCCAAAACTGTACTATTTCACAAAAATGCTCAAATAGGTGAAGTAATTATTTTAGTGGCACTTAATTTGATTTATTTCGTATGCCTATAACAGTTTCAGTTTGTGAGTTATGACGCCACACTAAACTTTTTTTTTTATCAGAATAATATATTAAAAAAAAAAAACTGGACGTTTTCCACGAAACACCGAACTACTAGTGAAAAACGTCCAGTTTTTTGTTTCTACGCCGAAGGTTCCAGTACCCACTCCAGGATGAAGAATAATATATTACTTCCACATTCACGTAGTGGAGTGGAAGTACAGATTTAGTGTAAGTAAAAATTTTTAGTTTAATATTGTGAATGAGGGGATTGAAGAGGGTATAATCAAACTAGACAAAGAAAATGTTTTAACAATTTTTTAGTAATTACACTGTGGACAGAGTTCTATAAAAATATCATACTTTTCGAATCCAGAAGATCCAGGTATTCCTAATGAACGCTATGATTTTAACATAATGGATGCTCATTACGCTCATCCAGATTATTTGAAGGCAATTTTTCCAAAGAGACGTATTGAAGGACGATGTTTTCTGGAATTTCCAACTGGATGCCCAGGTTTGAAAATGGATGGAACCGCAATGGATTTATTTCTATGGAAAATTTCAACGATGAAAAAATGAAGTTCAATAATTTAGATGATTTAAACGAACGAATGGCAATAGAAATGAGAAGAATAACACGTGATAGTTTGAAAAATATTGGAAAATAATTCCGTCATATGTTGGGAGTGTGTCAACAAGTTGGCACACAGTTGTAAATGGATGGACTACATTTGTAGGTGTTATTAGAATAACAGATAAAATTGATTTTACAATTGACATTTACAATAAACGAAAAAAGCTCAAAATTATTTGTTGCGATTTAAAAAAGTTTCACTGATATTTTTTTTTATTTTACAATGTCAAATTTGAATGCTCTATTAGAATATTTTTCTCCACTTCTTAGTACCTATAAAATTATTAAAAAAAAAATACACGTCGAACTTCGAAAAAAATAATTTGTTTCGATATATTTACCACACCACTAACTAACTATTTATTACCAGATGTTGATTAGAATGTGTATATATAAAAAAAAGAATAAAACAGCGCTTCTGAATTCTGTTATGTTTAATGCAAAGTTGAAGATCAGTGTTAATTTCTCGAAAATATATTAATTTACAATTATTCTAGCATAAACTTAGTACCTACTGGAAAAATTAATTTCAATAAATTCATATCCAAAATGCAATATCATTTAGGATGATGATAATTTATGCTATCCTGTGTCAACATAACAGAATTTTATGTTATTTATTTTTTAAAAAACATGTTATTTTCATCTATACTTTATAATGAACAGGTGTCCTAAATCTATCGATATAAAGTGTTTTTTTTTTAAATTTCAAAGTGTTTAATTGTTCTGGATAGTTTTGTACACATTAAAAAGCGGCAAAAACAAATGTACTCTAAAGCATAAAAATTTGGCACGATTTTGTAAAATTTGGAAAGAAACAACTTTTCTCAGCAAAACTTTTTGAAATCGCAACAAATAGACCCAATTTAAGTGATTTTTTTTGAAAAAAAATGTCGAATATGTACCGAAAGTCACTTGACCCCGTTCGAGTAGGTCATTTTGAATCATTTCTAAAGCACAAGTTATCCCAAAAGTAAAATATAAAAAAAAGACGCTAATAATTTATATGATGCACACTTTATGAAGTTCACTGTATCAATATATCAAAATAAGCTTAGTCTGAGTAAAAACTGAAGGTATTCGTCAACTCATCAAGAGATGGCAGCGCTGTAACTCATCTCTACATAGTTGTATACAGCAAAAAATTGCGTTTGTACTTTGTTTTACAAACATTAGAAGAATGAAAAAAATGAACAAGTATAGTAAAGGGTCTTACTGATGTAAGACCCTTTGACAATAAAAATAATTAATCTAGGGAAATTAATTTTTTTCCTGACCAGAGAGATCATGAAGTGAATGAAGAGAAGTTTCTGAAAAATAATATTACAGGGGATGTAACGAACCAAGGACATTAAAAAAGAAAAAGTATTATTGGCTAAAATGTATTCGATGCCTACATATCACATCTGAAAAGAAATATATTCAGAATAATATGTCGATTTATGTTTTCTTGTGCAAAAGAGAATTTGCATAGCTAATTGAATGCCAAAACATGAAAAATAAGAAAATATACTTTCAGAATAACGATATTTCGGTTTTACCTCCTTTTCGAAGGGAAATAACCCCATTGTGGTAAAAGCGAAAAGCTACATGCATTCCGTTCTATTATCGCTACTGCCAACACTTTGCCGTCGTAATATCATTTTCCCAAAAGTGTATCCCACGTTTTACAGCGCGCTATCTAATTCTCCCGACGAGTGCATAGTTTACAATGAATGTAACGAGATATTAAGCACTTCGAGGCCGAGAAAAGCGTGCCTGCCGCATCTGATAAAAATTATATTGGCCATTGTGGAGCGGGAAATCTAGCGGAGCTGGGAAATCTTCGCGAATTTATTACCGAACTATTGCATCGTGCAATATTTTCCTGCAACACCAAGGAAATAGTCCATTTAACTTATATCCCGATATGCTAACGAGATTCTCAATTTGTATCCTAACGAACTTTTACAGAAAAAAAATATATTGGGACCGAATGCATTAGAAATAAATGCTCAGCAATATGAGTATTTATCTGCAATATTTATGTTTAATTAGAAGTAATCAAGGTAATAACGAGTATGTCTAATTTACTTTGATCTACAGTATCACAAAAATACATTTTTTAAGTGAAAGGTTATACAGTGTCCGCCATAAAAAACCATATGGGATTTTTTTTTAATATTGGGGTTTGATAAAAACTTTTGATGACAATCACTTCTGCTTCTAAAATAACTTCAAATGCACCAATTCAAAGTTGACAGCTAACATCTGGCAACTGTCAAATTTGCAATTTTCCAATAAAATCTTTAGAAAATGGACTAAATTGTTGACATTTCGAAAAATGTAACTGAGAAATTATGTTCCTAATGACATTTTATGCCTATATGCCGATTTTGAGCGAATCCAGATATTCAGAATATTTTACACTTTCGAATTTTTTGATACACTCCCGCAACTAACTGATCTGAAAACATTTAAAATGCTTCAAAGCAGTATAAAGTCTGCCATTGCAATGCATACTGTGCTAATAATATTCGTAGGTATCGTTTGTTTTGAAGATTATTGATATTCTTAATCGAAAAAAGGATCTGGATTATTTTCCAATTTCCAAAAAAAAAATCACCCATTGTTTTTCAACGTTTTTTTTTATGAAACTATTTTGTTAATACAAAAATGGTTTTAATCAAAATTTGGCTATCTTAACAAGAAACTACTACTTAAAAATAACAAACAATAAATAAATCACTTTAAAAAAGAACTTAATATGAAAAAAAAAAATCAGTAATAGCCAGGAAATGCCGTTGCAAGCTGCATAAACTGCCTTACATATCTGTGTGACTTCCTTCATTTTCCATGCATTTTTCAATTCCCTAACAGAATTTATTAAGAACTGCCTAGGAATTTTTTAAAATGATTTAGGTATTTATTGTTTGTTAGTTTTACGTAGTAGTTTCGTGTTAAGATTTTGTAAATTGTAATAAAACCATTTTTGTACTAACAAAATAAAGTTTAATAAAAAAAACAAAGGGCGATTATTTTGGACATTTTATAAAGATTTTTTTGGAAAATCACAAATTTGGCAGTTGCGAGATGTTAGCTGTCAACTTTGAATTGGTGCATTTTAAGTTATTTTGGAAGCAGAAGCGATTGTCATCAAAAGTTTTTAACAAACTCCAATATTAAAAAAAATCCCATGGTTCCAACTTTATGGCGGACACTGTATAGCTGCGCCTGACCCGCCAGAGGCCCGTCAGAGAGAGAACTAAAAACCGTCACGCTAGCATAGTGGCTATACCTTCATTTGGATGAGAATAAAACTACACACTCGTATATCAGTCATCACCCTTATTAATGCAAGTTTTTACTTCTGTCTGCCGTCCCACAACAGTAATATTTCTAATTTATTAATATATAATATTTTTTTTTTGTTATTTTGTATTAAGTTTACAATGAATTATTGGTAAATTATACACCAAATTTAAAAGTAAAATGCGTCTAAAAATAAATGCGTCGAAAGGGTTTAACTACTCGTATATAAATATTTTTATCTCTTCAAAATACTCGAAAAAATTGTATTCATTGCATTGCGTATTCATGTATGTATAGCACTGCATAAACACTGTATGGATTATATCAGGTTGATTCAGAAGTATTGAGCCTTTCTGATATGTTCAAATATGATTATTTATTTTATAAACGGGATAAATTTAATTTAAAATGCAAGAGGCAGCGGCGGTGACGGTGGTATATTGTCCTCAAGATTTCCTAGTGACACACGCCGCGAAGGCCCCACCAAACTGACATCACCTTTCTCAGGTGAATGTCAGGTTTAGGTATCGATTGTGCTGGAGCTTCTGCGTCTACCCACTGGTGCTTACAGTTGTGATTTACACAAAGCACCGACTTTTCATCTCCGGTAACAAGATTGTCCAACCAGTCAAAACGACGACTGCGGGAGAGAATTTGTGTGCAGATGTCAGGCACTTCGATGCTGGTGATCGGCGTCGCTTAATAAACATGGTATCCACTTGCCTAACTTTTGGACTTTGCTTAGCGTTTTGAGACCACGTACTAACGTGGCTTGGCTACAGCCGAGCTCTCGTGCCATCTTCCATGTGGCTCCATACGGGTTTGCTTCGACAATCCTACGCAAGCGCTCGATATCCAGTTGAGGTGGCCCACCAGATCGTGGTTTATCATCGATGCTGTAATTGCTAAATCGAAAGCGCGCGAACCATATTTTGCATATTGCTAAACTAGGGGCGTTGTCGCCATACGCGGCCACTAGATTTCAGTGTACTTGGGTTGTATTGCCTAAACGAAATTCATATAACAAAGCATATCGAATCTCACTTGAAGTCTCTCTCATTTTCACGTTGCACATTACAGTTCAGTTTTGAAATTTAATAATGTTAACTCACAGAAGTGCACCCTTTATATAACCACTCTCCAGACCTGTCTGGAAAATTCCAAGCACTTATGAATCCCTCAAAATTCAATTTCATCAATTGTCATATTGTTCATAACACATTATCTTATCATTAGTTTGAATCAAAAAATATTTCACTATTCAGTGTACAGGGTTTTCATTTATATTTTGACATCTACCTATAGAATTTATTACACGAGTCAGAAAACAATTGAACATCGAATAGGTAGTCATAAAACGAAACACATAAACTTTTTTTAAATGGAATACCTTATATATATTTTGACTTTTCTGCAAGGACTGTCCCCAGGATTTAAAAAACGTACACCTTATTAACGTTTCTATAAAAAAATGCGAATTCGCTCATGTTCCACAATTCAAATTTGAAAGGTTAGGTTTTTCAAGTAAATGGACAATGCTGTACGGAAAAAGGGAAGTGAGTAATGTCGCAATTCACGGTATTTGATCAATATTGCCTCTTCGAACACCGACCATTAATCTATTCCCTATATTGCATTGAACAGCTATTGCCAGAGATAAGAACTGCACCATATTGAATATAACCTCCAACTGTATACATATAATGGACTATTTGTTTTGTGATTTTGATCACGCCATTTATTTTATAAATGAATGTTGGAAGGTGGGATATATACCAAGCAGACTTTCTGTATATACCTAGTATTAAAGTTAAATTTACACAGCAAATAAGAATGACTGTGAATTTAATAGTTTTCCATTAGATTCTATCTATTCATTTTCAAAGCTGGCTCGTACAAGATCTACGAATGAGTGTAAAGCATCCGTTATCTATACAATTCCATAAATCAGCTCCAACAACTTCTTCTAGCGACAACTTGAAACGTTCCCTATGTAAATCTAATAGATAACATAAACTGGGCTGGAAGTTTGCCATCCACGTATCAAGATACTAGCCACGAATGAAAAGTATCGTCAGAAGTATATACGTGATGGTCTTAAAATAAGACCTCCATTCTTTTCAGAATTTCCCTGCACCGTGCCAGAGTTGTCCCATAATTCGAAGCAGAAGTTCATTTACCTTTCGTATCTAGGCGGAACTGGACTGCATAGCTCGCAAAGGATGATACTCATCGCTAGGCATCCTTCAGCGCTATCAGATTCTGGCACGAGAACTCCACTTCAGGGTGCATTGTTAGAAATCGAACGAACTCCGATTGGTTGGCAAGTTGTTGAACTCTGAAAAGCCCTACACCGGGCAGTAATGAGGTCTTCTTTTGAATATAACGAAAAAACAAATTAAAGAATAAGATAATACTTGCAATTTTCATGGCTTACTTTAATATTTGTGTTTGTTTTTAAATAATTACAGTAACTAGCTTGTCTTCAACTTTTAACAAAGTTGAAAATAGAGATACTTTGATAACTATTTTGCTTGATAGCAGAGTAATAGTTAAGTTAAAAAACAAATAGGTAATATAGTTACAAACAATGTACAAGGCTTTACCATATAATTTGCCACCTCTTTAAAATGTCCATATATTAACAGGAAAAAAGATAATGACAAAAGGATTTTTAATGAAAATGTTAAATGTGATGTTAACCAAAAACCAAAAAAAAAACAAAAACAAAAGACGATAGCAAAATAAAAAAAAAAGAATTTTAACTAAAGCCAGTATTTAAATGGAACACCTTACATATTGTCACATTTTTGAAATCAACTTAATTTCATTTCAAAAATATATAATACGTTTATGTTTAGACCACCTGTTTTTGAGTTATTTCACTTTAAATAATTTCGTCTAGTTATAGTCCAGGCTAGATAGTTTATTTTTTGAAGAGTCCTGAATAAGGTTTCTCGGCGCAATAATTAGGTAAAAAATAGTAGAAATCGATTGTGTATGTTTTGGATAAAATCGGTATGTAGGAATCTTAGTAAAAAAATCGATACAAGTGCCGAAAACCGTTTTTTGCGGATTAAGGGACGAAAAATAATGTCTTTCGTAAAACAAAAAACAGCACGTTGTAGGGCTTGAAAAAATGAAAAAAAAAATGAGTTTTTTGATGATCAAAATCGGCTCAGAAGTTTTTGCACAAAAAAATAAAAACCGATGAAAAATGACCATTTTTTGAAATCGAATAACAAGGGTTTTAATGGTCGCAGAAAATTCTGCTTTGGCTTAAATTGTAGCTTTTGGTCGTGCCTATCGGCAGTAATTCATGCAAAAATAATAAGAACTTTTTGCATAAATAGAAAAAAACTAAAAAAAAGTATTTTCGAAAAACGGCTTGAACAAGCCAAAATATGGTCGTAGAGGGCTTAAATGACTCGTCATTAAATTCCCTACAAATTCATTATCGTGACTTGTGGGAGAGGTTCATTCAATCGGCTGAAAACGCGTTTGAAAATCAAGCGTCGCGTTGCGTTGCTTCGAGCGCTCGGGTAAGCGAGTGGACGCGTGGTGGGGGGAAGCCTCTCCCGCCGCAGACTTCTGTCAGCTTTTTAAAAACTGAGCACTTTTCTGCTATATTGCCTGGATTATTAGTCGTACGTGGCGATTGGGTATAAAAAAGTGGCATTTTATCGCACTGGCCATGGTTTCATATGGAAAACAAAACAAATAAATTGTACGATGACATTACGAATATATTATAAACAGAAAAAAGTTTCAGAAGGTTTAAGGTAAATACATTAAACATAAATAATTGTTTCCATAGTGATCCATGGCCAATGCGATAAAATGTCACTTTTATATGTCGACTAACGCACGCACGGCTAACTAGACGTAATTGTTTAAAGTGAAATAATTAAAACACAGCTGGTTCAAATATAGACGTATTGTATATTTTTGGAATGCGGAAATTAAAATTTGATTTCAACAATTAACAGCTTGATTAAATGTTCGAATCAAACCTGAAAAAAATCATTTGGCGTAGAAATTCTGATTTAAAAACGGAACACTAAACCCCCGTTACCATGGATTCTGTAATTAAAAAGTTTCTTAATTAATGATTGAGTTTTCATTATACCACTTCACTCGTAAAATTGGAACCTTGTAGATCTCACCGTTATTGACTAAACAGAGAAAGAAATAAACAAATAAAATTTACCACTTTGTATTTCGAAAACTAAGTGTTTGAAGACCCATGTTCATATGAACTGTTTCACTTAAAATTACTTTTTATAAAAAACTCTAGAGTGCTGATCAAAAATCATGGGACACCCTGTGTATAAATTGTGTTTCTTAAGCAACACAATATTAAATAATACAATATTTGAAGAACATGGTATCTCAAACTTGGGTATTAGAGAGACATATAGAAAGAAATACAATTTTGCAATTATTTACCTACTACAAGGTTAAAGCAGTAGGTACGTCTCATAATAATACTCTGTGTTAAGTAAAACTGTTTGTTACTGCAAATTAAGTGCGGTACATCTGACATGACCCACTAGTAAATAGTTATTATAAACAATTTAATGTTTATTCTACCTACGCATACTGTGATTGTTTTTATAGCACACGTTCGTTACATAATTAAAAAAAAATTCTCAATATCAATCAATATGGCATGAGTATTATTATACTAAAATTTTATATTACCTGTTCAGCTTGCAAATTTAGAAACGACTAAAAACAGCCAGTATTTTAAATCATAAAATGTTTAACGCTCCGCTAGCATCCAATTCCAGCGAGGACTGTTAAAAATGGCAAAAACCGTTTCTAACAGTGTTAAAATCCCCACAATAAATTCATTACCATTTCATGTCGCTACTGATATAAATTTTTATTGGCGCAACTAGTTAGTTGAGACAGAGCCGGAGTCTGTAGATATAAATATCGGAAAGAATGTCAATTTTTTGCTCCCTTGCAAAATTTTCGCTGTAATAAATTGTTTTTGAAATGAAATAACAAAAATGCGACGTCGCAGAAATTGAAACGTCTACTTCTTTGTGTGTGTTTTTTTTTTGTATATTATTTCAAAAAGTTAGTCTGTCCGTTAGGTTGGTACTCTATTAATTTTTTTAATGAGCAGGGCATTTTATTTACTCAGTATAATTTCTATGGCCATCATGTGGCAACATAAAAGAGGACAGCGATTAAAAAGTTAGTTTTATTTATATATATTTTTATCTTTTAAATATATTTTATAACAGTGCTAAACATAGAGTTTGTGAGTAGTGTGGTCTCTATCTCACGCCTATGAAAATTCCAGTAATTTTTTTTTTCGATTTTTAGTTTGCAGGCATCTTCCTAAGATTTTTGAGGGCAGTCCAGCCCTGGAAGTGGCAGGGATTCTGGCTGACCAGCTAGCGGCCACCAATCGATGCAATTTCGTTTCGTTTATCGCAATTAAACGTGCTCTTTTCTGTTAACAATGAACACGTAGCATATACGAATTCCTTAAATTCCCGTCGATAATTGAATTTATACTCCGTTAATTTCTACTATCGTTTTAGTAATGGGAAGTGAAAATGAAGAAGGGATGTTCAAAGGGACATTGCCCCAGCTGCTGGCAGCGATTTCTGGTGAGATTTTAGAAATATTTACTTAGGATCTCAGATTAATTAATTATAACAAGTATATTATTATTGTCTCGCAGTGTTAATCTACTGTGAAGATTTAATTTAGAAAGCGCTTTAAAAGTAATACAATAAACATGCGAGTATTAATTATATAAATTTTCCATATTTTAAAATCAGATTAAATTAATGAAAGAGCTTTAAACTCTTCAGAGATTTGTATGTATATATGTAGAGCTCGATAAAATTAAATACATAATCCTTGAAGGTTCCTTGGCCGGGGAAGTAAATGCGTCAGTAGTCTGATCTACGAGGTCGTTATGCACCTTAGACCAATGTCAAGTAGACAAGGTTGTTTCGAATTTTTAGTATATTTTTGTTTCCCTACGGTAAAATGCTTTTGTAAATTTAGTTACATAAATGTTAAATGCAAGATATAAGTCGCAAATCGGCATGTTTGATAGTTTTATGATGCATTCGCAGAATACCGCCAACTCTAAAAAACTTAAAAGCTTACCGTCTTAAGGTAAGGGTATGGCCAGGGCTGTATTCAGTTTTTTTTATGGGGCGGGAATAACGTTGAACTTGTAATATTGAATAATAACAATGTTATTTAAACAATACACAACCATAATATACCTAACACGCTACAAAACACTGTCATAAAGAACGACTGGAGATTCAAAAATAATAATTGTCAATACGACACTGCCCACCACTTCTGTAAACGTCACGTGTCAATGATCACAAACACCGATAGCATTTCGTAATGTCTTTTTTAAATATGTCACAATACTATGTTAAACAATAAATTACAAACACAATATCTGCACTCTCGAGTGCACTCTTGAGTTCACTTCTGTATTATGCTAGTCTGAAGTGCTCTAGGTCTGGGGCGAACAGCGAACACCTGCCCGTCGCAGGTGTTCGCTTTTTTGTTTTCTTCAAATGTTCTGCATGTAAGCAGTATTTCCCGGAGCACAAACTAACGTTAAGCTCGTTCATCTCACGAAACAAGAATAATAATTTAAAGACTTCGACCTTATCAGGTCTCATCATCAGTGTAGTATATCTAACGGAAAATGACAATGAACGAGCATATCAGATGTATCACACTGATGAGACCTAATCAGGTAACAGGTTGAAATCTGTTTGTGGTGATGAGCGATGATGTGTGGGGAATCGTTATTCTGGCTTATTCATGAATTTAATGGGCAAGGGTAACCTTCCTGTATGCTCGGAGAAAGAGTGTTTAAGTGGTTGAAGGAACTGGACACACCGGCATATGTCCAGTCCCATTGAATCAGACTAGTGAGCGATCTCTTACGTATCACCGCCCTAATATAAGTTTCAAATATAAAATTAGTGACTAAACTTGCACCATTAATTTATACATATTAAAGACCATTTATTATTATTTCGCAGACTTTATAGTCATACTTCTCAACGTAAATGCTGGGAACCATTCACCCATTCCTGCTAAAGACAGTGATGACATGACTTGATATCTCATCTCATTCAGGGGAGGAAATTCATCCTGTCCCAAAACCTTTATAACAATATGACATGTTTGTAGTACAACTGCCTTCTGGCCATTTCCAATAATATTATAAGACAGTCCCAATGCCGCGATGTTCTTGGTGAATCTGGTCGTCATCACTCCCTCTGTCGATATTACTAGCGCGTATGTCATCATCTTCTCCAGTTTCCATAGGCGCTTCAGCTCGATTGATAGATTTTCATAATTCGCGTTCTTCTCTCGTTCAGTCTTCTGAACGTTGTGGGTAAGTGACACTGCGATGTCTATGACGATCCCTCTTCGTTGTTCCTTGTTGATCATCACAATATCTGGTCGGTTGAAGTCCACTGTTATTCTTATTATTATTATTATTATTATTATAAGGAGGTTAGTTACCCTGACTGGAATGTTTCTTGCAGGTACCCTTTTCGCGGTGTCCAACGGGATGACGGTGGGTTGGACGGCCCCAATGATACCTTACCTCATAAGCAACCAGAGCCACATCGAGACGACGAGACATGAAGCTGAGCAGCTGGAAAGTGCGCTGCTCATCGGTGCTTTCTGCGGCCTGCCCACGACGATATTCTTCACGCAGAAGATCGGAAGAAAGCTGTCCCTGCTGCTCGCCTCCTGCGTGGTACTAGTAGCGTGGACCGCCATCGCCTTCGGGGACAACCTGATATACATATACGTGGCTAGATTTTTCTCCGGAATGGCCGGCAACATGGCGTTCGTAGCGGCTCCCATGTACCTAGCCGAAATAGCCGACCAGAAGATAAGAGGCTTCCTATCCAGCATCATATACCTCATGATGTTGACTGGATGCCTCATTATGTACTGCGTGGGACCGTATCTACCTTATTACAGTTCGTGCTTGATAGGTATTTGCCTCGCCGTCAGCGAGATATCCATCTTCTCTTTTATGCCGGAAACTCCCTACTACTTGATGTTCAAGAACAGGCCTGAAGAGGCGAAGAAATCCCTACAGTTCTTTCGGCCCAAGGTCAACGTGGAGAAGGAGATGCAGGACATATCGGCCGCGATAACCAGGCAGAAGACGGAGAGGGGGAGATTAAAAGACCTCTTCGTCGTCGGCAGCAATCGCAAGGCTTTGGTAATCATGACGGCTCTGAACGCCGGTCAGAATTTTTCCGCTATTAACGTGGTGATGATGAATCTCCACTTAATTTTGCGTGAAGCCGGGTCCATCTATATGGAAGACTCCTTAGCGGGAATCCTTTTCGGAGCGATACTTCTAACCGCAGCTTGCACGGCTTCCCTGCAACTAGATAGACACGGTAGGAAGGTGCTGCTGATAACCTCCTCGGTGTTGACTGGATGTTGCCTCTTCGTGTTGGCGGTCTATTTCAACCTGAAAAACTCTGGCTACGATGTACTACAAGTCAGTTGGATACCGATAGCAGCAGTGATGACCTACGCAGCGTCATTCAAACTGGGACTGGGCATCGTCCCCATCGTAGTAACAGCGGAGATCTTTCCAGCGAGGATCAAGGCCATGGGCATGACCATCGCTGATGCGGTGTACGTCACGTGGGGTATCGCCAGCTTGTACGTGTACCAATGGTTGGGGGAGTCTTACGGATTGCACGTACCTTTTTATTTGTTTTCGGTGTGCGCGTTTCTACTGGCCCTTTTTACCTCCTTCTACATACCGGAAACGAAGGGGAAGAGTTTGGAGGAGATTCAAATGGTTTTAAAAGGCGGTAGGATCGCTGAATCCAGGGCCAAGGACAACACGACTGAGGTGCCTTTAATGGTTTTGAAAGTGTAATTTAGTTTTTTTTTTAATCGTGCAGTATTCGATAAGAGATTATTAGGTACTTTTAATGATTATCGTACTTTATTGTTTCATTGTTAAAGTTACTATTTTCAACGGAATTGTTAAAAAAAACAAAACATTTATGATACTTTTGTATTCTAATAACAAACTGTATTAACTTAAAAATAAGTAATCCAACTGTAAAAAAAATAGTTATATAGAGACATCAAAAAAAAGAAACGTCATTAAATCTGGCCACGAACGGGAGAGAGATGGCGATAGCGGTTATCTCGAAGCTCAAAACTAAACGTCAAGTAACTGTCAGAATTATAAAATAAATAATGACTGTCATATAATGTAACAGCTTTGACAATTAAATAAGGTTATAAATTTAAGAACAGAAATACGTCTTTTTTGCTCGGCCGACTTTGGTGAGTTTTTTTTTTTTGATGACTCGATGCCAGTAGGTACAATACCACGTAAGTGCCACATTACCGAAAATGGACTAAAGAATAGTGAACTAGTAAGTCAATTAGTTACTGACTTAATTCCGTCAGTAAATTGATGAATTAATCCATGAAGTAGCTTCAAGAATAAATTCGGTTGGTGTAAAGCAGAAATGTGACTTCAAATTTGCCGTCAATAAGTTCACCAATAAATTCATCAATTTATTCACGAATTCTATCAATTCGGTGGGACCAATACATGAAAAAGGGAGGTTATGGTTGTAACTCAAAGTGTAAATTACCCGTAAATATTGGTACAATTGACGACTGACAATCACCACATCAAAATTTAATTTGGTGTAAAACAAACTAAGCAGTAGTAGAAGTTCACCAATTTATTTAATCAAACTGATTCGAAGAAGTTGGTGAGTAAATTCATCTTCTTCAACTTATTGTCGGTGTAAAGCTAGTATAAAACGTGATGACTCCGATGACACCATTAGAAATGCAAACTGTCCTCCTATTGGTGCAGTCTATTTTACTTTAATTAAAATAATAATAACCATAATAAAGTTTAACAGTGTTTCTTAATTAAAAAAATGTTTTTCCTGACAAATCAATTTGGCACTTACGTGATATCGCATTGACTAAATCGATTCGTCTAAATAGATTTAAAATAGACTATATTTTTATACCATTCTGTTGACTGAAGCTGTTATATACATAAATACAAATATGAATAGCGCTTAGTGAGAAAAAAAGAGTGAAATAACAAACGATGTTAGAGTGTAAAAAAGACATAATATAAAAACAAACAATAATCAAAGCTACTTATTTACCTGTTATATTTAATAATTAAAGTTATTCTTCCTGTTTATTAATATTTGGCAGTAATAGATAATTAATTATAGAATATATGTAAGCATTTACTGAGTACTGCATATCTATTATTTGATAATCATGTTAATTGATTACAGAACAATTACGAGATATCGCTGAATAAAAATCACTCTACGAGTGGGTCTAGATCTCTGGATCTATCGTTTATATAATAATTATAATAAATAAATATATTACACTATCTTCTAAAGATAGTTGATCATTTATTATTTGGCAAATATCTCAGCAAGCCTGTCGTTAGTATTTTGTTATTGATTCCAATTCCCTTAAAGCGTACTATTTAACTGTTAAATTTTGATATTGTTAGCTTGTTACGTGATGACTTTTACATGTAATGTAGGTTGTAGATTTGGAACAAGCAAATATTTGACAGAAAAAAATGATTTGGGTCGTACTGTCCAGATCGTGTCTGATCGTATGAATTCGGTACGCGCCTAGGAACAGTTGAATATGGCGACCGACATCGACCTTGCCTCTACCTTACATAATCCAGCTAGTGTTAGCGAAGGTCTGCATGCCATTGGAATTGCTAGGCATCATCTCTGCTAGTTATCGGTCAGTGAAATATCTGCTGCTAATCGCAAACAGCCACGTATTTGATTTTAATCAGTACTTACTCGATTTATTCACATACATACATACATAATACATACGTACATAAATACAAAGGTATAATACTTAAAATTCTTATATGTAGCTAATCGGTCACAGTAAAATCTCTATAGGTTTCTACCAATCACTAAATGGAAAATGAACGTGATGTCATCAATACATTCAGAGGGATCCTTCCGCAATTTTTTGCTGCCGTGTCTGGTAAGACATTTACATATTTAACCGAAACAAATACATACATATATGTTATTCAGAGTATTGTCAGTAATAATGTGTTTCTAACTTATTGATTGATAAAAAATACGCCTAGTCATTAAATAATTTATGCACTTATCCAGTAGTTTAAATTTACATATATGTACATATGTACCTACGGGTTTGTGTTACATAACATTTTCCCTGTTGTACTGTGTATGACCTGTCACGTGGTAGGGACCTGTATCCATCTGTACAAACAAAATTATTTCCTCCGTAAAGATTTGAGATTTTAGTACATTGTATACAAAGTAAATTGGAACACATGAAAAAAGTCGGCAAAGCCGATGTCTTTGACGAAATAGTACCGACAAGACCGACCCAGTGGCGTTACAAATTATTTTAGTATTGCCGGTAGTATAAAGGTATATTAACAATAATAATTGTCTCAAATTATTAAAGTAATTTAATATATTAAATTGAAATTAAAATATTTTTTTAGTGTTTCCAAATGTGTATATTTATAATCAGGATAATCCTGTAATTGCTCTTTGATAGGGTAGGTACTTTATTTTCTTTATAAAAATTATGCATTATTATACGAATTTATTAGACTTATTTTTAAATTTTGCTGTACTCGTTTTCTTTTAATACTGTGATCTGTAATAAGTCCCTCTTTTCCCGCCCTAATCACGCGATATACTGGAGCCCTTGCAACAACGCTACTTTCAGGATATTTTGCATTTTCTTTCTTTAAGGAATTATACGTTAAATTATGTTTAAACCAATTCTTTAAGTTTGTGGATGCAGATCCTTATTTTTCTTATCTGTAGACTCAGAGTTTAAATATTACTAAAACAACATCAATAGATTTCCACCATGTCATTATAACAACGTAAAATTACCTCAGTCTGCTATAACGTTCTGAAGACTAAAAATAATTTTAAATCATGCAACAAATAACTTTTCTCGGAAAAATACAACAGTGCCACGCTGCAATTTTCGATAACATCGTTAATACTAACAATAACTTTTATTCAGGAACCATGTTAACTGGTTTTCGTTGTTCGGAAAATAAAAATTAAATAACTATATTATTTTGGCTTATTTGTACTTGTCCTACTTTCTATGACGGTCAGGGTGTTTATGTAACATTAACTCTATTATCCTTAAGTATCTACAAACTAATGTGGCATAGAATCTCCTAATGATGTGGGCAGTAAGGTGTAATACATTCAAAAAAGAATCCTAGCAACACTGAAATAGTCGCACCGAGATACTAACTATTTACTAGGAGAACATAGGGCAGGGGGTAGTAACTGACACCAGAATATTTTCACGTATATTTACACATTTTTCTAGCTTCTCTTCACGTTATGAAATTGTAAAAAGAAAATTCTTGACAGTTGGCGTGGCAATTGTGACATTACGTCACAAAGGCCACTAGCCAATAAAAGTATGGCTAATTAGAACCACACCTATTCACTACTTATGCTATGTGTTAATATTGACTGACGCAGTTTGTATATTAATTTTTATTACAATTTACACAAGGAAAGCCGGTAGTTGATTGCACTACTATAAATTTCGTCTGATTACCCTCTCACCGGTTTTTAGTTTTTTCCTAAAAACAAATTTCCCATCAAAAATACACTTTTTTCTTTATACAAATATTCTCTCTACTGACGAATTTAATACCAGGTTGTTTGGAAAAAACTGACGATAAGCCACTAAATATGAAGAAAATAGTATTAAAATATAGCAGAACACTTGAGTGGGGTAAGTCATTGACCCTCTTGTTCCATACGATTGTAAAAATGAATAAGCTTAATAAACTAAATAACAAAACCGGATTTTCCAGTTTAGGAGTTAAAACAATTTATAGCCAAATTGATATTCGTGTATTATCCATATTCACATTTTCGATAAACGGTAGTACAAAGAAATTTGTATGCATTTCGATTACAATCAATGTTGATGATTGTTGTCCATCGGCAATTACTTCAAATGATAATTTTCATTCCTTACCTCTCCTTCTCATTCCCCATTATGTTTTTATATATAAGCCTTTGTATTCCAGGAACGTTGTTTTCCATATCAGATGGAATGACAACTGGCTGGACAGCACCGATGATACCGTACCTGATAAGCGAAAACAGCCACATCAAGACAACGTTACACGAAGCGGAATGGTTAGAGACAGCGTTGCTGGTAGGCGCGCTCTGTGGCCTGCCCACGACTATATACTTTACGCAAAAAATCGGAAGGAAGAGGTCCTTGCTGCTCGCATCTACTGTAGTAATTATAGCTTGGATAACGATAGCTTTGGTCGACAAGCTGATTTATATGCACGTCGCCCGTTTTTTTCCGGAATGGCTGGTAATATGGCTTTCGTATCGGCGCCAATGTACATATCCGAAATAGCCGATCACAAGATCAGAGGGTTCTTATCCAGTACAATATTCACCATGTTTCTTCTTGGTGTCTTCATAATGTACTGCGTGGGACCGTATCTGCCATATTACGGCGCTCCTTTAATCGGTGGAGGATTTGCGTTCATCGAATTAGTAACTTTTTCCTTTATGCCCGAGTCTCCGTACTATCTATATTCTAAAAATAAAATCGAAGAAGCTGAGAAATCCCTTCGATATTTTAAGCGGTATGCCAACGTGGAACAAGAAATGAAGAACATAGCCGAGAGTTTAGAGAAAGAGAAGACCGAAAAAGGAAATTTCAAGAGTTTATTTATCGCCAAGAATAACCGCAAAGCCGTTCTGATAATGACTGTCTTGAACGCGGGACAAAATTTCTCCGGTATCATGGTGATATTTATGAACCTCCATCTTATTCTAAACCAGGCTGGGTCCATCTATATAACGGACTCTCTGGCGGGTATTCTGTTCGCTACCACGACTTTGGTAGCGGTCTGTGTTGCATCTCTGCTGATAGACAGATGCGGACGCAAAGCTTTACTCATAACGTCGTCCATTTTAACTGGAGCGTGCCTTTTAACTATAGCTATTTATTTCCATCTCAAGTTCTCGGGCTACGACGTGCTGACAGTTAGCTGGATACCGATAGTTTTTGTGATGATCTACGCTGCCAGTTTTAAACTAGGCATGGGCCTTGTTCCTATTGTCATTACAGCAGAAATATTTTCTCCAAAGGTGAAGGCGATCGGCATGACCCTAGCTGACGCGAGTTACGTTCTATGGGGAATTGTTAGTTTACAGGTCTATCAATGGGTCACGCATCTTTCCGGACTTCACGCATCCTTCTACGTATTCTCTTTGAGTTCCTTTCTATTGGGGGTGTTCACCTTGCTCTATATACCGGAGACCAAGGGAAAGACCTTGGAGGAAATCCAAACGGTACTCAAAGGGGAAGAACTCACAACGAATGAACCACGTGAAGGTCAAGTGGATATTCCTTTAATGAAGCTAGAAGACTAATAAATAATCAAATGCTATCAATTGAAACCAAAGTTATTGGCGGTATACGCATAATAATAAATGGTAATTTGATAATAGTTTAGAATTTGAGGATCTTTTTAATAAGGCTGTGAAGGCGTTCTCAAAACAATAACAACCAAGGTCACCTCAGCAGTTTCAGTAGTACTTAAGGATTGCACATTGAAGACAAATAAAATGGAATACTACTACTTTCAAGGATATTATTTTATCAAATATATGCTCTCTTTGTGATTTGCAATCCATAAAATAAATTTGTCGTGAATAAAATACGCTGTCTTTTATTTTGATGTAACTTTTCCCTATAAGTATACGTTATGTTATGATTAACTCCGGCAGATCTGGGCAGCGGGCCATAACCTTACGCGTCATACTACTTACTACTTGAATGTGCAAAAACAAAATTCATGAAAACAATAAACTGTTGCAATTTATAAAGATATGTGTTAAACTTACCCTGTTATTTACGTCGAGATGTGTGAAAACTTTGTACTATCAGGTTGTATGTTTCTACAGTTGTGTCCAAAAGTGTCGTTCGCCGAGATGAAAAAATGTGCTTATATATTTTGAAAACGATTGCTTCACATCTACGGAGGTAATAGAGGCATAATTAAATAAATCCCTGCACTCAGAAAATGGGACCGTAGATACACCGTCATAAATTTGTCTCAATGTTATAAAATCGGGATTTGTCTTCAACACTCTGTCACACTTTTCTCTCACATTGTCATTTCTATAGTCACTTATAGTTACATCACCCACTATTTGCAGTGATTGCGCTAAAGGTAGGACAGTATTTTCTAATCTTGTTATTGCAGCATGTAATCTTATATAATTGTCATGAATAGTTTTTAAATCTCTTTCTAACGAACTATGTTGAAATGTCATCTTACTTTTTTTAATAGCTGCGGCCTCTTTAGGATTGAATTGTAGTAGCACAGATTTTATTTGTGGGAAATATTTAGCATAATAAAAAAGCTGCCTCTAGCCAAGTTCCCCAGCGCGTGATAATAGGCTGTGGTGGTTCAGAAACACCGGGACATTGTGTGTGAAATGCTCGAAGACGTTTAGGTGATTTGAGAAACATTTTTTAGTATTGAAAATACTTCTGGGCGCGTGTTAATGAGAGCTGTCTCGCGAAATATTAACGCCAGCGACATGCGACCTCGACATGGTCTCGTGACGACCTTGCAGTGTGTATATGTTTATGTTTGGGTTACATGTGTGTGTAGTCATCCACAATTTTGAGAGTTGATAACCTGTTCAAGGGGTCCAAGGCCACCGTCGGATGCCCGAGATTTGCTGATTCGCTGAAATGGCAAAACGACATCCGAGATGCATGGCGCTTATGAGCACGTTGAATAAAAAACTTCCCACCAGTACACCGTTTAGTGAAAATTTGCCTGCGTATTTTATGAACTCATATTGAATGTAAAATAAACATTTGATATTTAATGATCGTTGTAATAGTAGGAGCAGATCTGTTATTTTATTAATTTACACTAACATATATACAGGGTGATTCATTAAGAATAAGTAATCTCTAAACTGGAAGATTTAGTTTTCTAGATATGTATATACATCAAACGAAAGGTTTTGGTATCACACCCTGTATAAATATAATTGACTATGAAATGTATAAAGCGCGTAACAAAAATAGTTTTAGGCTGACGCAACCTGCATTTGAGAAATTATGGAGGAAATAATGTTGCCATTAAAGAAACGAAAATGAAATGATTTAGAAAATGAAAAGGATGCTATTCATCTTATGTTAATTGTTTACATTGTAAACAATTAACGTTAAATCATCTGGCTCACATTCGAATTCAAGGTCGCTGAGTGGATGGATTCTTAGAATCCAACCTAATTATTATTATTAATAATACTTTGTCGAATTTTGACAAAGTCCATTAGTTTTCTTAAACTAGTTGGATTATTGTTTACAATATGGTAGATACACAATTCTGCAGTTCCTAACAATTTAAATTAAACATTGACTTGTTTTCGGATTTTGCATGAAAACATGGCTGAAAATTAATTTATGCGTTAGGGTAAACGTGGGATAGTTGCCCCACTTTTTCAAATGGGCGATATACATACGGAAGATGAGCATTTAATAATCTGAAACTTTTGTGAAGATTAGTGTAATTATCAATGAAGACAATAATTAATATAATTTAATACTTATTGTTTTATTTATTTATTTATAAACGAAATAAAAACACCTTATTAATGAGGATATATGCCTACTGTGTGGGTTAGATGCCTCAGTGATATTTTGACCTGTGGGATAGTTGCCCTCAGGAATTAATAAAAAATACTTTGATTTTCTTAACTTAAATCAACGTTAGCTTCAGCTTGACGAACGCTAAGTTCTGGATGACGTTCCATAAAAGACTAAAATGACGTCCTGCTTTGCGAGTTTCTTTGTCAAAGTTATGTTCAATACCAAGTTTTTCAGTGAATTCAAACGCTGATCTTCGTATCATAACTCGTGAAATCCTGCTGCCTCTAATTTTTGAACGTGTGCGACGAGCCGTTTTTCATTATTGACGTCTAAAACCGGGCGTTAAATGCAGGAATTAATAATAGGTAAAAGCGAAAATAAATCAAATAAAAAACATACAATGTGGGATTATGCCCTTAGAAGGCTCTTAGGGCATCTATTTGAATATTTCTAATTAATACATATTATTGATTATAAATACAAAAATATAAACACTTACTTTATAACATTAAAAGTTCCGGGCGAGTAAAGATTATACGTAATAACCTAAATTCACAAATCTGTCGACGCGTAAAATGGTTTTCGTTGCACAGCCTACGACTCATCTGTTCGAGCAATGTGCACGTTTTTGACTGACAGTCGGGAGGGGGTCAGCTTACATTTAAACAAAACAGAGTGGGTGTGTTGTCCATACAGATCATTACGTGAACACTTGGGCATCTATCCCCCTACGGCATCTATCCCACGTTTACCCTACGTTATGTAAGCACTATATTAAACAATTGACAAGAAATTGTATCAGCTCAACAAGGCATTGAATATCTGATTTCTTAAGAACTAGACTGGCCGGTAGAGGCGGCTTCTCTTACGAATGCCCCATTGAACGAAGTTGAGGATTGACAATGCTGTGAGGAGTCTATTGCGAACAGTCCCTCTTCTTTGCCTAGGGACTTTTTGGCATCTATAGTTCACCAAAATTTGTATTTGTATAAATTGCCGATTAGGACTATCAGACACCGACACTTGTGAAATCTCACATCCTGGTGGGCAATGTTGCTTAAACGCCGATCTCACATCTACAAGATATTCATAATCTTCTCAGTATATGTTATCCACACGCCGGTATTCTGCTATCCATCGGTGTAGATTTCTGCCTGTTTGTGTAACTACATACATATGTATGTATGTATGTATGTATGTAAGTAATAGTCTCTTAGAGCATATCCCTGCCTCAAATGGTTTTCAAGAATACGACGGGCCAAATTCATCGCAACTGCATCTATGTACGTACATTCTCGGTATACTGCAGGTAGTCCACGGCAGCAAGGCCATTGTAAAGGCACATGATGACGATCAACTTACTAATCGAAAACATTTTTGTTAGAATATGCACGGCAAAAAAATCGCAAACCTGACTGAATATCACATGCAAGATAACCCGTTTAAAACGACAAGACCTTCAGGGTCAAACCGCCAAAAATCGTAACAACAAAACTGTGTTTTATTTTTATTATAATTTACTTTAGAAATTTCTACCAGCTGTGTCTGGTATTTTCAATACGCCTACGATACTTGCGTAAGATGCAAGATCTCTGAATTTTTTGTACTTGATATTAATGCGACTACTTCTGGAAAACAATTTCGAATAGTTTCTGCTACAAAATGTAAAGCATGCACCTTACTTAGTTATTCGAGATCACATCTGGTTAGAATTTAAACCATTACAGAAATATAATTACCGACAGGTTATCATGAAACAAGAATTCTTGGGATAACTTCAGAAAGGTCGAATTTTGGCCAGTTTATTAGCCATATGCTCGAATGCGGAGCTCTTAGTTTACCGAACAATTAGCCAGTTGCCTGCCTGCGGTGCCCTTGAATGCCAGGAAATTACCGGCATCCCTAAAATCCTGAATCAATATTAACCGCTCAAGAGAAACATATAATTTTCATTAATCTAAATTTAGAACTCATAAAATGTTTGTCCGGAATGGCGTTAACCAACTGCCCGAAGTATTTTGTAACAAGCTAATTGATTTGCCTCTAAATTAGCAACTTGTGTACGTACCAGAGGCGTGGGCAAAGGCTTACATGTAATTAATTATAAAATTAACAATCATTAAATACACGTGTGGAACTTTAATTTGGAAGCATATAAAATGTTAAGATAATACCTAAAATAATACCTTCCACAAAATATTGCCAAAGCCTCACCTATCACAAACAACACGACTATATTTCCCTATCGTGTAGCTCCGCCTTCCGCGTCCCGAGTTGGCAGTTCGGCAAGGTTCGGCAATGTTTCGCGTTTCGCCGGCGACCATTTAGCTCGAGCCTAAAGCCGTCTAGGCGTAAGTATACTAATAAAACTGATGTCTCATTTAATACTAATTAAAAATGTCCGCTTATACAGTCGAGGAAAAAAGACAAATTATTAAATTGTATTACGCTGGTAATTCACCGCAAGAAATAATTGGCAAGTTTGCGTTTTCGTTTGAAAATCGACAGGTTCCCGTAAGGTCTACAATTTTCAAAATAGTTAATAAGTTTGAAACTTATGGGTGCCTACAAAATTGTAGAAAATGTTGTCATTCAGACGATGACCAGCCTGTTAGAGCGTTACCGGAAGAAAGGCAACTTCGCGAAACTGCTGTTTGTAGTTTAGGTGAAGTTAACATTCCCTGTAATAGCAACCAAATTTCTGATGAACTTGATATTCAGCCTCGAACGGTTAGGAAAATTTTAAAGCGTAACAAATTTAAATGTTACAAGTTACAGACTACTCAAGAAATTTTTCCCGAGGACCAGACAGTCTGAGATTGAGATCCGTTTATAAATAAGTAAAAGGAAATAATCCGTTTATAAGTAAAAGTTTAAAAACAAAAGTAAAAGAACATGCACTTATGATTAAGCAATTCTACTGTAGTGCCTTGTGCTAAACCGAGTACATCCACCACTTACGAACGATCTGCAACTGAACTAATCTAACGCTGCAGCACCGAACCAAAGTTTACAGAATTATTCTGTAAACTTTGACCGAACATAAACAAAGGTCCACTCTAAGCTCCTTCACCCACTAATGCGCTCCCCTTTCCCCCGTCTAGTATCTCAGTGATTGTCGGCGGCCGGCATTGTAGGGGAATACATTACGTATGACGTGTGCTCCGCCTATCTTGCCCTACCAATATTCCATGCATTTGAAATGCATGTAATAGAATCTCCAATGCTTCCAAATTAAAGTTCCACATGTGTATAACAAAGTCTTCTGCAGGTTGCGTACTGCGAAATACTATTGTACCACTGTCCTTCTGATGATTTTTTGTCATTCTTCATTAAAACATTTTCCTTAACTCCAAACTGTTAGAAAATCAGTGCTGAGATACAAGGGAAGGATTAGGGAAATAAAATACTATAAATGTACATATTATTATCGAACACAAAACGGTCTATTTCTTTCAACAAAAGAGTATAACATAATAGAAGTATTCGCCTAGTCCGTTAGTACCTAATACTTTTACACTTCTATGATGTATGAAAAATAGGTATCTGATACTTTGACAAAATAAAAAATAAATAAAAACCTATCTTCATTAATACATCTTTGAGATCTGGTGAATCTTTGTAATCGCTTCTAAAACATCACAGGCCAACAAAATTTGACTGGTTTTCGGTAACAGAAACTCTAGCACAGTTTTCCGAAGGTTTTCGATGCACTAAATACGAATCTGGCCTCAGAATTGCTCCACCACGGTCAGATTTTTGAGATATCCTAACCTAAAAGTGCAAAAAACACTGTATTTTGACATACTTGAGGTTATGTAACATCATAAGGTATTTTGTTTTCACAAAACTATGTTAGCAATAGTATCTACAAGTATAGAGACATCCAAAAAAAACGTCATCAACTCTGGCTGTGAACAAGAGAGATGGAAATAGCGGTCATATCTAAGCTTTTCGGTTATGTCAAACTTTTGACAAGTGACTGTCACAATTTGTAAAATAAACAATGACTGTCATATGATGTGACAGTCTTGACAAGTAAATACGGTTATAAATTCGATCAAGTATAGAAATACGTCTTTTTTTCTCGGCCAACTTTGATGACGTTTTTTTTTGGATGTCTCCATATGTTACTTTCTCTTTAAAATTACTTTTGAATCATCCAGATATCTTTTGTTTTTACTGAGATATGACAATTGAAGTTTTTGTCTCACCGATCTACTCAAAGTAAGCCAAAAGCAGAGTACAATGTATTTCTTTGAGCGTATTGTTTTAAATACTGTTGAATTCCTTGTAAAAAGTTCCGTAAAGAATGACCTTGATATTCTTGAAATAGCTTACCATGCATTCGCAATCAGAAACATCCTTAATTAATATTTTTATGAAATTTTTGCTTGTCATATTGGATCTGACATTTTGAAATTTTAGAATCTGACAGTGGATCTGTAATCAACGACAACGACGAAAATGTTTATCCAGTAATTTAAGAGTATTTAGAAAAATACGCTCAAAGAGGTAGCTTGTGCTCTATTTTTGGCTGGCATTTGAGTAGATTGATGAAACACAAAATGCATTAGAGTAGATTGATACTGCTACAAGTTTTGTGAAAACAATATACCTTATGATGTTACATAACCTCAAATATGTCAAAAAATTGTGTTTTTTGCACATTTAGGTTAGGATACCTCAAAAACCTGACGTGATGAAGTAATTCTGAGGCCAGATTCGGATTCAGCGCACCGGAAACCTTCGGAAAAGGATACTACAGTTTCTGTTTCCTGATCCTTGGTGGCCTGTGAATTTATTCATTTACGCTGTTACTTGAGTATTTTTCGCTCCAGGCGGTTTCTGGCCTTGCAGCATCAGCTGGATCTCCTCCAAAGACTTGCCCTTGGTCTCGGGTACAGAAAACACTGTAAATGCCGTTATCAAAACGGCGCAGAGAGCGAAGAAGTAAAACGGCACGTGAATGCCATAGAAACCGGACAACAATTGGTATATCTGTAAGGCCACGATCCCCCCCAACGATGAACATTGCATCCGCCAGGGTCATGCCAATAGCTTTCAGTTTGGGAGGGAAAATTTCAGCGGTAATAACGATGGGCACCAGGCCGATGCCTATCTTGAAGGCAGCTGCGTATACCATGATAGAAACTACCGGTATCCAACTGATGTTTAAGATGTCGTAGCCTATGAGCTTTAAGTGGAAGTATATGGCGATGGAGAGCAAGCAACAGCCTGTCAAAACGCTTGAGAATATTAGTAATGCCTTCCGTCCGTACTTGTCTATGGTGAACGAAGCAACACAGGCCGCCCCTAGCATTATGGCCGCAAATAAAATGGCGGCTAGAGAGGATTCTAGATAGATCGACCCAGCCGATTCTAAGATCAAATGGAGATTCATGAGGATTACCGTGTAGGCGCAGAGATGCTGGCCACCGTTTAAAACGGTCATTATGAGTAACCCCTTTCTGTTGCTGCTGACCAGTATGAGGTCTATTATTCTTCCCTTTTCGGTACTCTGTCTTTCTAGTGTTTCGGATATATCTTTCAGTTCCTTTTCCACGTCGCAATTTTTCTTGAAGTACTCGATGGACTTCTTGGCTTGTTCTATTCTGTTCTTGGACACGAGATAATGCGGAGATTCTGGCATGAATGAGAAAGTGAGGAGTTCAAGTGCTGCCACGGTCCCTCCGATTATAGGAGAGACGTAGAACGGTAGAAACGGACCTACGCAGTACACCACCAGACAACCCAGCAGCATCATGATGTAGATGATGCTGGAGAGGAAGCCCCTGATCTTCTGGTCGGCTATCTCGGCCACGTACATCGGCGCCGCGACGAAGGCCATATTCCCGCACATCCCGCAGAAGTACCTCGCAGCGAAGATGTACTCTATTCGGTTACCTAGCGCTATGGCTATCCAGGCGAGCAGAACGACGAAGGAGGCCAGCAGCAGGGATTTCTTCCGGCCTATCCTGTCCACCAGGTATATCGTCAGCGGAAGGCCGGAGAAGGATCCGAGTAGCAGCGCCGTCTCGAGCCATTCCGCTTCGTGCTTGGTGGTCTGGATGTGGCTCTCGTCGCTGATGAGATAAGGGATGTAGGGCGCTGTCCAGCCGTAGGTCATGCCATCGGAGATGGCGTAGAGGGTGCCTAGGAAAAACAAATAAATTAAAGTTTCATTAAGAAGCTCTTCTTCGAGTTCAATAGAACAATAATGTCGTGAAGTGATAAAAGTTTACCTGGAAGAGCATAAATATCTAAAAATAATATCTAAATAGATAAGGGACGTTCCATGTCAACCGGGACACCGTTCTCTCCAAAAGTAGAGGCAAGGAGAAAATACGTTAAAGGTCTCAAAATGTTCGTATACTCAAGAGCTCTCGAATAAACGATGGCCATTTTTGAGAAAATTTCTAAATTCAAAATGGCGGCCATAAAATGGCGACTATAATTAGAAATAAAAAAAATAGTTCAGTACCTAGCTTAAAATCATGGAAAATACCCCGATCTAATAGTAAACTCAGACTAGACTTAAAGTCCAATTATTAATGGTAGGAGTATTAGTATCAGCCATTTTTGACCATTTTTTTGGTTTTTAGACCACATCTCTCTGGAAAAAAGGATTTTTTGTCTAGAAGTAGCTGCTTTTATGTTTTTTGACGTACTGACTTTGTGTTATTGGAGTATGAAGACTAAAAAAAATTAGGACAATTAAAACGGGCCATTTTTTGATAATTTGTTGTCACCTAGGAAATTAATTAGGTTTAAATTACTATGGTTCCGATTGATTAGCCAATTAGGCAATAAAAACCAGATATGTTAGATTTACAGTTGTTACGTTTGGTGCTAATCACCTTAGGCTATGTTAGGTTTAAAGTTGATAGGTTTTAGTCTTGATGCCAAAAAAATGCCAAAAAATTGTTAAAAATGGCCAGTTCTTACAACACAAATCTGTACTTTCGGATCCCAATAATCGAAATTATGATGTCAAAAAACATAAAAACAGTTTTTTCTAGACAAATACCATTTTTACCTGAGAAATGTGATAATGATTTGTAAAACAAAATGGTCAGATCTCATCACCCAACTTTTACTAGTCTTCAGAATAATAAAGATGCTTATAGAGAATTGTCCTTTTTTTTCGAAGAAATATGGTCAAAAAGGCCAAAAAAATGTCAAAAAATCGCCAGTTTTAATTGCCACAATATTTTTAGACTTCATAATCCAATAACTCAAAGTCAGTACGTCAAAACACATAAAAGTAGCTACTTCTAGAAAAAAATCATTTTTTCCAGAGAGATTGGTGTAAAAAAAAAACAAAACAAAAATGGTCAAAAATGGCTGTTACTAATACTCCTACTACTTTTGGACTTGTCTTGTTTGAAATTCGGATTCAGCATATATCCAAAATCGTAAAGTTTATTATTAGATCGGGGTATTTTCCATGTTTAGATGATTTTATAGAACTATTTTTGTTTTAATTTCTAGTTATAGTCGCCATTTTATGACCGCCATTTTGAATTTCGAAATTTTCCCAAAAATGGCCATCGTTTATTCAAAAGCTCTTAACTATACGAACATTTTGAGACCTTAAACGTATTTTTCCTTGCTTCTACTTTTGGAGAGAACGGTGCCCCGGTTGACATGGAACGTCCCATAAATATAAAGGGCGTGGAACAATATTTACATATTTCACTATTTTTTTTTTACAAATCGGATATTAAGAGACATGAAACATTGTTTTCATATGGAAAATAGTAAACTGAATCCAATAATCAGTTATTGTTTTTTTTGTATTGCTGTTTGTTTTTTATATCGACTCAATACATATTTATTAATAAGGGTGGCTTACGGCCACGCGACACAGGCAAATCGTGCAACATATGATGAGGGTTACCTCAGTTGAATTTGATTGCAGTACTCCTGTGTCAGCTGGTGTTGTTGTACTGACGTTGTATGAAATACGTTGAATAGTGTGATATAATTTTATAGCAGTTCACTCGAATTCATCATTAGTTACTTGTACAGAGTAAGTATTATATATCTTAACCCTCTTTTACTTTTGTTATTTCTGGCCGATTTGGTTCGTTTAAAAAAGTGGTTTCCAACGATGAAATATGTAAAACACAAAAACGTTTGTTGTTGAAATGGTGGAGAAGCAGAAAACAAAGGAAATGGAGTTTATTGTTGATTGTATCCACCTGTACAGAGAGTTGCCAGCTCTATGGAACGTAAAAAGCAAAGAATATCATGACCGGGATAAAAAAAATACTGCGTATGAAACATTACTAGATAAATATAAAGAAATGTTTCCCGACGCAACCAAAGATGATTTGAAAAAGAAATTTAACTCTTTAAGAACTAATAACCGGAAGGAACTTATACAACACCTAATCAGGGTCTGCTGCAGGCGATATACATACATATATGAATCAAGTTTATGGTATTACAAATAAAAGGTTTTTTTAGAAGCCCATGAATGCGCATTTTTTTCTCAATCAACGGTGTAACCAAGTCTAGTAGCTCTTGAAACTTTGCCAAATCCAACTTGCAAAATCCTTAAAATCATCTAACACAGTTTACGCCAAATCTCTTAGATGTTCGTGAGTATATTTTTGCCTTTTTTTGAACCATTCTTTGGACCAACGACGTTTTCGCTTTTTAAGTTTAAGCACCAACACGACATCTGCAGCCAAATCTTGGTCAGACATTTCCAACAGTGAAACACTAAACACTAGGTCCTGCTTTATCGAAAATATTAACATTTGTGAGCCGTCAATATGATTGAGCAAAAAATATTGATCGTTTGTGGAAGCGGGGTCATACAATGATATTGCCCAATTCGTAATATTGTGCAATGTTATTGACCGTTTAGGGGCCGCCTAAGAAAGAAAATTTTAATTTTTTATATACGTCAAAGAGGTTAAAAACTATTTCCAATGTCTAAAATTATTTATTGGTAAAATATTTGTCAATTTATTAATTATTTATTATGCATAACTAGCGGTTATCAAGATATACAGTGAGTCCCAAAAAGTTGGAAACAGTCCCGCAGAGTCAAAACTATTAGTATTTCCGAAAAAAAGGTTCCTACAGAAAACATTCGCCTCATAAACCGCCATCAGCCAGTCAAAACGACGTCGACATTCCTCTACAGGGGTGTTTCAGAAATAAGAAAAAACTGTTTCGGTTAAATGGCAACACCGCTTAATTCGCGTCTAATCAAAAGAAGTTATTAAGAAAAGTTATTCAGAATGCCGAAATATGGTGATATACGAAAGCTCGACGCGGTAGTATAGTTTTGACTGCGGGCTTGTTTCCAACTTTTTGTGCCAGCAGCGTTAATTCGTAAACATTTGACTATCACACCGATTTTTCGTATACTCCCATACTTTGGCATTCTAAACAACTTTTCTTAATAACTTCTTTTGATTAGACGCGAATTAAGCGGTGTTGCCATTTAACCGAAACAGTTTTTTCTGATTTCTGAAACACCCTGTAGAGGAATGTCGACGTCGTCTTCACTGGCCGATGGCGGTTTATGGTGTGAATGTTTTTTGTAGGAAACTTTTTTGAAAATACTAATAGTTACGATTCTGCTGGCCTGTTTCCAACTTTTTTGGGACACACTGTATATTATATATTTAACAAATGTCATAACAAAATATAAAACAAAATCAGACACAGAAGGATACAAATAAAACAGAATTATCAAACTTACAAACATTAAGGATGTGAAAAGGTTTATATTTATTCCCTTTTAAAAATTGCATAACGCTGCTCTGGCTTAAATTTAAATCTTTAGACATAGAATAAGTAGACCGACTTGGATCTTCTATGACCGATAATAAAATATTCATCTGTATTTCATCATTAATAACATTCCTCGTTTTTCTTCTAGATGCATTATTTAATGAATTTGTATTACAAAATGTATTGTAAATTTTCTTGAACGTCACTTTAGCAGGCACAGTCTGATCAGGATACCGCCTTCCAAATTCCCTTTGTGAAGCAGTCATGTTTTTATTGCAATATAAGTATATTTCTAAAATTTTACGCCTATTTTCTAATTTATGATAAGGCATAATACGTTTTTTCTAGCACACAATATTAAATTAAAGAACCCCAACAGAATAACTACTGGCTAATGTTAACCAGTTTCACGTTTATACAAAATAATTTTTTTTTAGTTTCCATAGGCTACTTCGTAAAATAGAGTAAGGTTTAGATTTGTCATTTTACATATTTCGTCAGAAAAATCTTTATCCAAATACCAAATACTTGTGTAAATCTCGTGAATTACAAGAATGTAATAATTATGTAACAATTCTACGTGAATGAATAAACAAGAATGTATGTAATAATTCTACGTGAATGAATAAACAAGAATGTAATAATTATGTAACTTGATCTTGACATAAGAAAATCTAAAAAAAAAAGTATATATTTTATAAAATAGGTAAATACATCTACACAAGTAGATCTCGTGACAAGCTTTTATATCATATAAATTGTGGAATATAATAAATTGATGGGTTTGATTCAATTTAACATTTATTTTCTTCTTTTTTAGAGCATTTAAATAAAAGCTTGTTTTTAATTTTTTTTATTAATAATTCATTTTTTATTTTTTAGTTATCGTCGTGTTTTTGTATCTAAATGTTTCTCAACCTGTTCATACTATCCCTAACCTATACCACGTTATAACTCTTTAAAATTGGTATGGTGGTCATCTTGTTTTTCGCCATTTTGAATTTTTTTCACCACCGCTAGAATTTGCCTAGGGTATAGGTTGATATTAGTTAAGTCACGACCCCGCTAAGTCTTACTGTTTAGCCGGGCAGTAGTACACCATCTCCTCGAAGGGTTGAACGCAGACGTTAATTTATTCGTATTCTTCTTAGCAAACCCTTTCATTTGATACCCATATCATGGGAGTGCACAAAAAATAACTTGTCCGCCATATTGGATTTAGAGTAGATTGGATGGAGAGTAGATGGATTTTATTATTTTTTTCGTATTCTCAGCAAACCCTTTCATTTGATATCCATATCATGGGAGTGTGCAAAAAATAACTAGTCAACCATCTTGGGTGGTCGGCCATATTGGATTTAGAGTAAATTCATTTTTTTTCTTATTTCTTCTCAGCAACCCCTTTCATTTGATACCCATATCATGGGAGTGCACAAAAAATAACTATTCCGCCATCTTGGGCGGTCCGCCGTATTGGATTTAGAGAAAATTCATTTTATTTTCTTGTTTCTGCTCAGCAAACCCTTTCATTTGATACCCATATCATGGGAGTGCGCAAAAAATAACTATTCCGCCATCTTGGACCGTCCGCCATTTTGAATTTAGAATGACATAACTTAGCTAACCATGCATTGTCATCCAAACTAAACATGTATGCAAAATTGCATCTCAATCGCTTGAAGATAACTATTTTAAAATTCAGTTGCAAAATTTGACCCGAACATACATACATACAAACAAACATTGCAAGTTAAATAAAAGCTTGTAAAAAATAAAAGGGGGGAAAATTTATAATACTATAATACTTACTATAGTATTATAAATTATAGTACTATAATATTATAAAACATTTATAATACTTACTCGGTACATTACACTTGTGATGCGTACACCTCTGAGGCGCAAATCGTTTCTGCCAACTTTTTTTTATTAATTTGATATTTATGAAAACGTCTTTATGTTTTTGACAGTAAATTAATACTGTAAAATATTGCGTCAAATAAAGAAATACGAAAGAGATCAACTCGGTCGTTAAGCAGATCATTTTTGGGATTGAAGTTATAAATCGAATTCTAACCGATTTAATTTTGCGCCCTCAACCATATAATAAATATATCTTTCTATATTTACCATATAATAAATTCTAATCCCAAAAATGATGGCCAGGTCCGTCCTTTTTGACACACCTTTATTTGATGCATTTAAATGCTTATGAAATTTTAATGGAAAAATATTTCTTAAAGTTATCCTTATCATCTTGGTAAATACTAGTATCATTTTGAAGCGAAGGCAAATAATAAGGTAGATATCCTTGAGATGACTTCTGGGGTTACTCTATAGAGTAATTATAAGGTGAATATTGTTATTACTATTATTATCTTTCAATATATCAAGTGATTCTTATTATCTCATAGTGATTCAAAGGCTTATCCCCATAACTTTAGTATAGAGACATCCAAAAAAAAAAACGTCATCAAAGTTGGCCAAGAAAAAAAAGACGTATTTCTATTCTTATTCGAATTTATAACCTCATTTACTCGTCAAAACTGTCACATCATATGACAGCCATTGTTTATTTTATAAATTGTGACAGTTACTTGTCAAAAGTTTGACACAACCGAAAAGCTTAGACATGACTGCTATTTCTATCTCTCTCGTTCATAGCCAGAGTTGATGACGTTTTTTTTGGATGTCTCCATATTTTCAGAGATAATTTATAGAAATTTTAGAATTCAGTATTCTGTATTTATTTACATAATCGGCAATTTATATTGATTTCCGGTATAACTGGAAATAGCTCCAACTTCCGAATCTTTAATGGCACGTCATATTTATTTTCACTTGTTTTCATTTGAAATGCAGTTCTGAGCACAGTGATAGGGTACCCCATGTCACTTTTTGACATTTTATGTCATTTATTTTGTGATTTACAAATTTTGATCTAGAGTTCTTCGAGTTTACCTAATAAAATGTTCTAGATTGAGTCGGGTAGACGTAGAATTATTATTTCATTTTCTATTGAAAGTTTTCATTTTTTTTAGTGTTTAAATGTAGAGAATACAGTTCCCATTTGATAATATTGAGTTGAAATACTCCAAGTATTTTGTACAAAATGTATTGTAAATAAAAAAATAAATGATTTGATTTGTCAAAAAGTGAGAAATGAAATATTATTGTGCTCAGAATGGCAGTTTGAATCAAAACAAGTGAAAATAAACAAGACGTGCCGATTTGGAAGTTGGTGTCAGTTAAACAGAAATCGATAAAAATCGCCGACTATGTCAATAAATGCAAATTTATTGTAATATTTAATACCCATCTTCGTCATTTTTTCTCTGAAGTCAATATGTCAAAATGTCGCCAGCTTGCCTTTTTTTGCACAATTAATGTTATTAATACAGTAATCAAGTTTTAGAGAATATAGTGATACGAAAAAAAGTAGTTTTATTTCTTTTTTTATCGTTCATTAATATACACACACCGTCAAAAGTCTTGGACCCCCGATGTTTTGTATTAGTAAATAATTGTTTTTAAATATCGTATTTGTTTTTCAAAGTATGTCTTTTCTAGATGTATTTTTTTGAATATATCAATAATTTTTAAAGATCTAGTCAATTAAAAAACAGTGGAGAAAAATTTTTTTAAGAAAATGTATTATGACACAAATTAACAAAACATATGTTTTAACAAAGTAAACTACAACTTAATCACCTCCCGTGTGAGTAGTCAGTATGACCTCCCCTGTTTTTCAGTAACATATTAACACGCCACGTGCACTGACACGATCAAACGGTTGATAATTTCTTGAGGAATATTATTCCATTCCTCTATTGCTGCTACAGTCAAGTTTTCCGCATTTTGGGGTGGGTTCATGCGTTTGCGAATTGCTCTAGAAACAAAATACCACATGTTTTAAATGGGATTCATATCTGGGGAGTCAGCTGGCCAATCTAATCGTGTAATATCTCCCTGTTCAAGTACCTCTTGGACCGTTCTTGCGCGATAAGGGCTCGCGTTGTCGTCCATGAAGATGAAATTGTCACTTAATTCGGCGCGTAGGGGATACATAATGGGCCTGATAACACTTTCAATATAAACTTGACTTGTCATATTCCGATTTATGGGAATTAATGGCGTATGGCGATTGAACATGATTCCTCCCCAATACATTACTGTCCCACCATTGTAGGGAGCAACCTTACGGGGAAAATTTAATCTCTCTTGACGACCTGGCTCTCTCCAGACCCTTTGCCTATTGTCATCACTCACTAGTCCAATTCTGGTTTCATCTGTGAATAAGACCCATCGCCACTGCTGCAAAAGCCAATCACTACGCTCCCGTGCCCACTGATAGCGGGCAGCTCGATGTCGTGGTAGTAGAGTGGGTACCCTTAAAGGCCTTCTTGCACGTTAATTTGCACGATGGAGTCTTCTTCGAACTGTAGAGGTTGATATAACAAAACGAAACGTACCTTGAAGGTGATTCCTGAGGGCTGGAGCTGAGGCACTTCGGTGTCTACGGGCATATTGGACCAAATAAAGCTCCTGCCGTTTATTTGACACTCGAGGCCGCCCACTACTTGGTCTTTTTTCTACCTTGGTCTTTTTTTCTACTGTCCCCAATTCTTGATACCTATGCACTATTCGAACAACAGAAGATCTAGGAATGTCTAACATCTCGGATATCTGATGTTTGGAATGTCCAGCACAGTGGCGCAGCCAGGGGGGGAGGGGCGAGGGGCCAGGGCCCCCCAAGCCAGCCAGCAACCAACAAAAAAATCATGGTCGTTTTATGCATCTTCATACTCAATTGCATACTTTTTGGTTTTTTATACGTTTATCATTGTTTAATAGACCTTAATAAAAACACTTTTCAAGATTTTTGTTTTCACGGAATAATATCATATTGTGTATGCTACTACAAAGAAAATAAAATTTGACCTGCGCCACTGGTTCAGCATCATGCAAAGCAATAATTCTTGCCCTATATCTCACAGATATCTCACGTCCTGGCATTATAATGAAAGAAAAGTATCAAAGTCGCTTTGCTAAATTGCATATTTAGGAAAAATAAAACTGACAAATATTAAAAAAAAAATTATAACCAATCAGCAATATTTTATCTTGCAATTTATTTGATCTTGTTTGACAGCTAAATAACTCAACTTTGTTGCCTAGTAACGAAAACAAAATAAAAATAGTCCAAATCCGTAATAACGGGTCCAAGACTTTTGACGGTGTGTATATTACCTTTGTGAGTAGTTCGATGTTTTAAAAAATAATCTTCTCGAAAAATAATTTAACAATTCATGACAAAACAGGCAATTTTCCAAGAAACGAGTTTAAATTACAAATTTAATTTTCTTTGTGGTTTCTATACAACAGTTTATCGTAATCATTCATATACAGCGCTCTCAGACTTATTTACATATAATTTATAACACAGAAAAATATTTACATAGTTTACAAGTAACATAATTTACAAGTAACATGCACACATAACTACACATCTAATTTCGATGATCGTACCTGTTATAGCTGCAAATAACTGTGGAAAGGTCCCTTTAAATTTATCAGTACGAAATCCGAGAGTCATGTTTTCTTGATGCTCTACACGGCAGGAATCGAAATGATGGCCAGTTCATTTTATTTTTTGATAAGGTTTTTAATTTTTATATCCTCATATCGTTATTATTTGTAAATCAGTGTCGCTGGGGTCTATGTTACTAAATTTAATTGCGTACAAGCTTAAATGAAACAACAAAACTAATCGCCTTAAATCGTTTTTATAGTATTGGAACTTTGGAGTGGGTACTGGAACCTTATTCGGCGTAGAAACAAAAAACGACGTTTTCCACGAAACACCGAGCTACTGTACTTCTCGATGCGCATGCGCATTTCGCCAACCAAGATGGCATCTTCAGGAAAATATATCCTGTTTTTTTTTTATTGGAACTTTGCTTCACGTTATTATTATTTTGAGACTGAAATTTTTCCATGACTGTCAAGGAAAATTATAAAGTCAAAACAGTTGAAGTATTGTACATTTATGCAAATAAACTACATTAACAATAATTTCCTCTTGTACACGGGTTCATAAAAAAGAAGTTGGGCTGCAAGATTCAAGAGGTGGACATGTGCATTAGATGTTAGGTGGAGGTGCATTAGATTTTTTATGGAATCAAGGATAAAAAAAACATATAAACAAGTCAAGGAATCAAAAAAATCTATATCTTATTTTAGACCATAACGAACAGTACTACAAAGTGCACGAATCTAATTAGTTTTAATGTTTTTGTTAATATTTCCTTAATGACATTTTGAAATTTTGAAATTTTCCATGTCATTAAGAATGATATTGTAGAGATTTAAGTCGGTAGCAGTCGATACTGAAGCATGTTGGCAATGAACTGTTGGTAGCAGTTTCCAGTCAATGATTCCTTTGCAGTTCCACCAAACACTTATCATCACATCACCTTCTGAGCATGCAGATTAGGGGGTTGGTGTCGAAATACCAGGTTTCTGGAGCGTCGGAAAGTCAAAAAATGCATGGATGCATCTCTCCGCACTGAAGCTGGTGGCCACTCAGATCATGAGGTATCCATACGCCATATTTCCATGTCTTCCGAGGCGATGCAAATGAACGGCTATTCTATCGTGATGACACTGGAATTCTTCTGTCAGCTCACCGGTATCACACGGGAGATTCTGTTCAATAAGCTCCAGGAGGCGCTCATCATACACTTCGACTGGCTGACCAAGGTGTGTCCTGTGGCTCAAGTCGAAGTCGCAGTTTTTGAACTTGCAGAAATAAACTTTTGCCATGTCATAAGAGACAGTTGCGTTGCTGTATTCCCTGAATTCGTAAAGCAGATGCAGTCAAACTTGCTTGGACTTAAGGACGATTTTTGCAGCCCTAATCTTATAACAACTATGATAAAGGTGTCATAAGCAGTCTATCGGCCAACCTTTATATACGTTTTAAACAAAGTAAGTTCCAGAACAATCCCATAAAATTTGGCGAGATACAGAATTAAGTGGCTAATTCCCGGACTATATAGTTCAAAATAGGATGTCATAATATTATTTCACAGAGAAGATAATATATGCTGTAAAATAAGGTAGGATTGCCAAAGTTAAATAATAAGTTTTCTGAAACCATAGGCGGGTATTTTCAATGAATATCATTATGTTATTAGTAAAAAAATTGGAATGGTCGATTTTACAAGAAATAAATACACAAATACGAGTATATACATATACAGGGTGTCTACTTTTATTTCAAGATAGTCGATTAAACTTCTTTTTGTTTTTAAAAAGCAACGAAAACTTTTTCTTTTGACCCTATCGTGGCTTTTAAGATGATCTGTTAGGATTATTTTTAAAGCCCCGAAATTGAATTAAACCATTTAGTGTGTTTTTTTTTTTTATTTAAAATTGGTGTCCAGAGCATCAATCAGAAACCCCCCCTTAAAATCCCCGTATGCGAAATTTGAAAAAAAAAACTGTACAAAATGTTTCCTTCTATTCAATCTCAAAGTTGAGCAAATTATCCAATTTGAAAGCCGTTAGACGAGTCAAGTATGCTATGGAATAATGTCAAAACAGTTGAATGTTATCTGGAATCACTTACTTTTGACCTTTTATTTGATGTACATCCAGGGCTAAGCTATCTGGTTTGTCAAACTTAAAACAAAAAGCAAAGCAAAGTAAAGTATTGAGTCGAATGGTATTTCGACTGGTATTTCGACCCATACTAAAACGCCATTTTTTGACTAACGTAAGGAAAGTATTAAGTCGAAAATTATGATTAAGCGATTCCAGTTAACATTCAACTGTTTTGTCAAGTGTACCAAGCAAGTTATTCTTAATTGACACACTTGACTCATCTAGTGGCTTTCAAATTCGATATTTTGCTCAACATTGAGGTCGAATAGAAAGAAACACCTTGTATATTTTTTGTTCAAATTTGGGATGTTCTGCGGAAATGAGGAATATATGCATTAGTATGTAAGTAAAAGTAGACCCTGTGTATCGACAGAATTGAAACTTTATCTTGCAATTCTCAAGCGCATTATGATATCAGATTCAGTTTGACTCAGCAAAAATGAGTCAAATTTAGTTTATTGGGGTTGGGAAGACAAAGAGCTGTTATTTTGTCAAACAAAATGCTTCAGTAAACAAACTGAACATATTTTTTACGCAGTAGCGTAAAAATACACAATATATATTGTATTGTACACTTAATATAATATTGGAATGCATACCAAGCTTATCCTATATTTCAATATAAAAAAACGAGTTACGTTCTAAATGAATTAAAAAAAAAATAAAACAAATAAAGACTGGTTCATCCTACCTTGATAAATCAAAATAAATGTTATATAGGCTATTTATACAGTTAAAAAAGACGAGAATTGTCTCAAGTGGAAGGTTAAAGTTTAGTATTTTTTTGTAATCCTCAGGTAATAAGAAATATTCATTAATGTCTACAAACTTCTTCAAATTTTTTCACACTGAAACATTACATTTACATAACTCGTGCGTTTCATTAACATAGGTCATAGTTCATTAACCATCACGAGAAACTTAAAACATGTTAATTCTATCTACCTCATACACATATACTGACTGCGACTTTTTGTGTTAGAAAATAGTAAACTAGTGAATATATGTGGCTGCGGTTATCGATAATCTTTTACAATTGATATTTTTATTAGCTCAATATACTTTTATGGTTACATTTAATGTTACTTTTATTTACCGCCTGGCGAAAGTATGTTAAAATTTGTGTTTATCGTTACGCCAAAGGTTTCAATTCCCCCTCTGGTAGCCAACTTGTTACGCCTATGGTTGTTTACGCACGTGGGGGGTTAAGCATAAATCTACATGTACATACATATATAATTTCATAATTCCGTCTGTTGAAATGTTATCTTCAAAAGAGTCATGAGGTGATAAATGAAGTATTAGAGACGATAAGTTTACGCTGTACTTTGGAAAAAATTGTAAAAAAATAAAATATTTGCATAGAAACAATTGCATACGTGTTACACAAAGGATTTCAAATGAATTAAAATAGGTCTTTATTATTTTAATAAAATGAGTAAATAAGGCCTATTGTGCAATTATGCTTATCTATGTATGTATAGGGTGAGTTTTAGTACGTAATTGGAGGGTGAGTCAAAAACCCATATATCTAAACCCAGCGATTTCGGATATATTTCATGTATAAAACAAATGACACACATATGTATATTAGGGTTTGGGACCTTCATTGGACTTTCATTTAATTTTTGACACTACGGAAAATTCTTGCAATGAAAATAAATTCGAAACTAATAGACCTACTCAACGTTCAATTTATAGTGAGAGATTTTACAACTTTAAATCGAGATAACTTGTTAATTCAAACGGAACACCATATATATTTTCTGTCCAAATTATCTAACTTTTAGTCTACTTTTTTCTCATACGATCATCACAGGAGTCAAAGTTTCTAATTTCAAAATTGTGTGCCCTTTCCTTATATATAGGGTGTTTTATATATAGGCTTTTCGTATATAGGGTGTTCCATTTAAAATAAGGAATTTAGCCAACAATTAACGATTAGAAGTATATGAACACCCTGTAAAGTCAATATTTAAAAAAAATGCAGAAAAGGATGTAAACAACAACATATTAAAATATATTTTAGTATTTATTATGACACAAAGATGTACTAAAAACTCACCATGTATATGGTTAATTGTAAAGTAAATATATTCCAGTACATAATAAAATAAGTTCCTAGAAGAAGTTCCAGAAGTACATAAAGTTAGGAGTAAATATAAAGTAATAGTTTTGCTCTTACCTTTTTTAAAATATCTTAATAATTATATTTGTATTTTTGTTAAACGCCTTATTCGTTAATTTTAAATTTTTTCACTAAATCTACTTTGTTTATTTTTTGTACTCAAGTTATGCCCTATATATTTCTCTTAATCTTTATTATCTTTGAGAGTATACACTTTTAATAATCCGGGAAACTAATCTTCAATTAAATTTATTGAAACTGATTAGTTGATTACGTTTGAGACGGTGTCAGCGATCACTCATTTGTTTGGGTTAATGATAAAAATATTAATCACTTGATAATGTTTAATTACATTTCACAATATTCTTACCCAGTGTACTTAACAGTTTTATATTTTGTAGCTTAAGTTTGGAAGATGACGGATTTTTGGACATTCTGAAATACGTGTTCAGATGGGTCGCAACTTCAACTTTAGCTGCAGATTTCCTCGTCTAAAAGGGTAGATTGAACACACCATACGATCGGACTTAAAGGACAAGAAAGCGTGGGTAACTTCAGACTAAACGATTGACAGAAATGGCGATAAAATAGAAAATGTAATGTGAATTTTAACACTACAACAAGCAATATTGGCCATATATCAATATCGAAAACCACTAAAGAAGGCCTCATAATGATGTAAGCTTTTCAGGTTCAGTATAATAAGAAGTAGATAAATCTTTTTACAAACTACTTCATAATGTAATCGTGTTGAAACTCCGTTAGTAATATAGTTTTAGTACGTCATTGGTCTAAAATATTGACAAATCCCCAGGGAGTTCACAAACTTTTTTAAGCGTTAACTAACTTTCTTATTTTAAATGAAACACAATATTTTGAGTCAAAAACCCATATATCTAAACACAGCGATTTCGTATACATATATTTCATGTATAAAACAAATGACAGACATATGTTAGGGTTTGGAACCTTCTTTGGACTTTCATTTAATTTTTGACGATAAGGAAAATTCTTGCAATGAAAATAAATTCGAAACTGATATACTCAACGTTCAATTTATAGTGAGAGATTTTACAACTTTAAATCGAGATAACTTGTTAATTCAAATGGAACACCATGTATATTTTCTGTCCAAATGATCTAATTTTTAGGCTACTTTTTTCTCATATGATCATCACAGGAGCCAAAGTTTCTAATTAATTTCAAAACTGTGTACCCTTCCTTATATAATAGGGTGTTTTGTATATAGACTTTCCGTATATAGGGTGTTCTATTTAAAATAAGGAATTTAGCCAACGATTAATGATTAGAAGTATATGAACACCCTGTAAAGTCAATATTTTTAAAAAAATACAGAAAAGGATGTAAACAACAACCTATTAAAATATATTTTAGTATTTATTATGAAACAAAGATGCACTAAAAACTCACCATATATAGTTAATTGTAAAGTAAATATATTCCAGTACATAATAAAACAAGTCATACCTAGAATTAGGAGTAAATATAAAGTAATAGTTTGTGAATACAAGGTGTTAGGAATTAACGTGAATTACATATGCGGATAAAATAGATTTGTTTCTTTCAAAATTTGCTCTTACCTTTTTAAAATCTCTTAACAATAATAATATTTGTATTTTTGTTAAAATTAAAAAAAAAGTTAAAAAAAAGTTAAAATCAACGAATAAGGCGTTAAAATAACGGCGTATTCGTTAATTTTAACTTTTTCACTAAATGTACTTTATTTATTTATTTGTACTCTATTTATTTCTCTTAATCTTTGTTATCTTTGAGAGTATACACTTTTGATAATCCGGGAAACTAATCTTCAATGAAATTTATTGAAACTGATTACATTTAAGACGGTGTCAGCGGTCACTCATTTGTTTGGGTTAATGATAAATGTTAATCACTTGATAATGTGTAATTACATTACACAATATTCTTACCCAGTGTACTTAACAGTTTTATATTTTATAGCTTAAGTTTGGATTACACAACTTCAACTTTAGATGTAGATTTCCTCGTCTAAAAGAGTAGATTGAACACACCATACGATCGGACTTAAAGGACAAGAAAGCGAGGGTAACTTCAGACTAAACGATTGACAGAAATGGCGATAAAATAGAAAATGTAATGTGAATTTTAACACAACAAGCAATATTGGCCATATATCGACATCGAAAACCACTAAAGAAGACCTCATAATGATATAAGCTTTTCAGGTTCGCAATAATAAGAAGTAGATAAATCTTTTCACAAACTACTTCATTATGTAATCGTGTTGAAACCCTGTTAGTAAGCCTGATGAGACGCTCCCGAAATACACCAAAAAGTGCAGGATTCAAAAAAAAATGTCAAAAAAGCGTTGTGAAAATAGGTGGGTAGCAGTTTTTTCTATTCTACGCTAACTATTGGTATTGCGTGCCTATAACTGAAGTGGGGCCAGCAGGGTGTGCGATTAATCAACCCAAAAAGTAAAGCGGTCCAGACGGTGCTTTCGACATTCCGTTTACGTAGTGGAAGTAAATGAGCCTTGAAAGAGTTTGGATTACGTTGCCTTCACCTGAGTAGATCATCCCGTCTGTTTCAGAAACGAAGAGAACGAACTAGCCAATGGCATAAAAATAAAAAAAACTGCAAGTTCGTTAGAGAAACTAAAGTTAATACATTCGGCATGATCTGTAAGTTACTCTGTTTATAGTAAGAATTTTAATTCTGAAGCCATTTTACAATTGTGGGAAATTCTTTGGGGGTACTGCAATTTTTATTTGTTATAGAACAGAGATAAATATTAACGTTAGCAGTAATATGATAAATATACTCGTATACAAAGGCAGTGAGTAGTTTTTTAAGTAAAAAGAAGTTAGGTACTTCTTTTTACTTAAGTTTTAATTAATGGTACTTCTAATTCCAAAATATTGGAGAATTTTTTTCTAAATTTGTTCCATTGATTTGGTACTACTTTAGTGTCTACAATGCGTTTCAAATGAATTGAGGTCTCACTTTCAATGTTAATTGCAAAAACGGTCAATTTTTTTTTAAACATTAAAAACAAATTTCATTTTTATAATCCATTCCTTTGTTGAGTTATGAACTTTTTTGTTAGAAAATATTTTGTTATTTTACAGCTATTTGGCGGTACATTTAAACGGGAACATTAACTATTCATAACTTCATAAAATAAATAAATATTTTATTCAAATTCGGAGTATTAATACAGTGAAATTCATGTTTCTAGGAGACAAAGCTTTCCACTAAAAAATACCTTTGTAACAAAAAATATTTTTGTATTACAATATTTGCTTCTCAAGGTTTTTTTTTTAACAAAAATGGTTTAATTTTCTCAGCACCTGTTTTTTATATATATATATATATATATATATATATATATATATATATATATATATATATATATATATATATATACAGGTATATATAAAAGATTAAAGTGAGAGACTAAAGCGCATGATAGCAAGAAAAAACGGTTACCTAATCTTTTTATAAAATTTATTAAAGAAATAATGGATTAATAAATAAAATTAGCTTGCCTTTTACGATACAAAAAAAAAAAACAACAAATTAAAATTTACTAAAATCTAAAACTTTTTTTCTGAATTAAATGTTGTTATATGTGTTCATTTAATAGACCTAATATAATTCGAATTCATTTAGTCGTCAAATTAAATTCTATTTAATGAAATGTTTTAATTGCGACCGCTATAAATGTGTGAAAATAAACTTATTTGTGCAAGAGCGTGCTATTATTTTAATTCCTAAATAAATGAACAATAAAATTTTATAATTGTGAAATGAGTTCTCTGAACGCGTTTGATTAAAAAAAAACAATTGGCTAGAGGCTAGAGTGATAAATAAATTTGGAATAAAATAAAGTTGTGGCTATTGAAATTACTGGCTAGCACGTTAATTAAAGTTAATATAAATTGAGGGGACTTTTTTGTAGTTTAGGCGTGTAGATAGTGCTGTTGTCTGAGTTTTTAATTTATATAGGGTGTTTGGTCAGTACCTAGATGGCAAAAAGCATAAAGGGGTTATAAAAATAAAACTAGTAAAAAAAGTTCTATTTTCTTATATATCAGGCCCCTGAACTCTACTTTTTGGCAAGAACTTTTATATCTATCTGTAGATTTTAATAAGTTTTTGCCTTTTTCATGTGTATCATAAACACTCATAAAATATTGTTATTAAGGACCTTTCAAATCAACAAAGTAGCCAGAAGTAGACTGAGCCAAACAAAAAAGATGTGATATATGTTATAATAAACTGTTCGTCGGAATTAGCGTAACACTTTTTAGATTAGCGTCACTTGCGTTCTATTCAAGTTAGAGATTTGCGGTTTTTAATATTCGGTAGTCTATTGGGTTGGTTTTAATACGCAGAAGTCGCTACGCTGTGCCACAACTCGCTTTCACCCTTTGAAAACCCAAGTACGCCTCCAGGTCACACCTACATCGCGCATTAAGTTCAAAATCGCGCATTAAGTTCACTACCCCTGGAAAATGTGTTGAAAATAAAAATGAGTATAATTATATATTATACATATATTATATATGAGGACATGTATATATAATTTTATTCATTATTATTATCATAATTTGAAAAAATATATTTTATATATTTTTTTTAAACTTTATTTTATTTTCCGTTTCTGCTAATTCTAATGTTAATTCTAATACACTATAAAGAAGTTATACATAATTTTTACATTTATTATAACAATCACAATTTTTTGTTAACACCAGGAATCTACTCCATAATCAGATTTATTTATACACATCACTTACTCGTATTCACATACATGCCGATATGTGTTCATGCGCGTAGCGGGAAAACCGGTCTGTTGCGATTGAGTTTCCTGACGGTCTAACAAAATGGTGAACACTAAAATTCCCTACTGCCTATCCAATTAGTATAAAGATCAGTTGGTATATTCTAGATATTTATATAAACATGTTGCAAAATGAATTACCGTTTATGAAATGTTGGTGAAGTCCCCAAACATAATTTGTGATCGAAAATTGTAAATATTTCAAAAACTATTGGATATCTATAAAATAATTATTGAAAAAATCTATAGGATGTTATACAGACACAGAATATCTTTAGAATTACCCGTAGAATCCATAAACGACACAATTTGCACGGTATTCCATTTAAAACAAGCAAGTTGGCATACATATATTTCCTATATAAACACAGGTCCCAGATCTCTCATTTTATTTAAATAGAATGTATCAACTATGTATATTCTGTCACCAAATTTTCAGACTTTTTGTCGCTTTAGTTTTTGACATATCGATATAGACCCACCGCTGTGGGACATTCGGTATAATTATTAAAGTGAAATTTGTGAAATATGTCCATTAACTGCCCTAAATACACGCAGTTGTAAATCTTGTAACAAGATAATTAGAAAGAAAGAAAAAATAATATTTCTCCTGGCCAAACATTCACTCTATGGGTTCGTTCGTTGTCATTCACCATCAGATATACCGCACTGTTGCCACCCAAACACAACATAAGGAAGACCAGCAAAATCTCTGGATTGTCGGCGCTTTGAAGTGAGTAAGTCAGATTTCGTGACCTCGGACTACTGGTCAGTGCATGTATTCTAACGATTTGCAACGAGACGAGGCATATTTGCCACCAGGGTTGCACTAGGAATTTTAAAGAAACTATTTTTGTGTTCGTTTTTACACGATGAATATGTGACAACAGTATTAAATACGTAAATACACAATCATTTAACCCTTATTAAAATATTCTTGAGAATAACAGTAATTTATATTAGCATTATTCATTCGCAGTAGTGTTTTCTAATAGTGCTACTTATGATTTTGGATAGAGTGGTTTTGCTGGTCCTCCTTATGCTGTGGTCCAAATCCGGATCTGCGGTTACTGATGGCGAACAAATATTAACGGAATTATTCTCTTGCATTTGTGCATTAAAATTCGCTTACCCTTTTCGTTGTTTCGTTTCTGCGAACTTTAACGCTTGTTTCGCGCTATTCTCTTTGCGTACGGCCTCGGTCGAGGGTGTTTCCCCCGTTTTAAATCCCCGAGTCCCAAGAAGCCGCGGTTAATTCGGGCGGATTTGGGTTAGACGTCTGACGTTTGAAGCGATAATCGGTCGTTACCCTCACTTTTACAGGAACGAGACAGCAAACAGACCCGTAAACTGCAAAAAGCGAGATTTAGGTTGTATGGCATTGTGGACCCTTCGCCGATCCGGAAGATTTATTTAAAAGTGGACATTCCACTTTTCTAGTTTATACAAAAATACTTTGTCAAATCAAATCCAGATCTGCTAGAGAAATTAAAGTTCTTAAAAAAGACCTGCAATTACGCTGTTCTATATTTTGAAATTTTTTGTCGCTTTCTGTTATTTTTTGGGTTTTGGTGTCTACTGTAATGCGCTGAAATCAAATATACCAAAGTTAGGGCGAAACCCTAACCATAAGCAATCTAGTGAATTTTCGAAATTTAAAAAAGAACAAAACCACTTTCTTTACAAAATACACTTCATTTTGTGTCGATAAAAGTATACTTTTATACAATCACTAAATTATTTTGTTGTCTTTTTTCGCTTGTATTCGCCGGGATCGGTTTCACATTTGAAAGTTCAACAGTAGTCCGCTAACATGTTTGGGGTCAATTTTCCACTATACCACTTCTCCATTTAAGCAGTTTGCCGGTGAAATCTTTCGCCGTGTTCGTCTGAAACTGCACCTAAATTGTCAGGAAACAATTCCAATTGGGAGTGAGTAATGTCTTGTATTTTGAATAAGTTCAACTAGATCTTTGTAGATTTCCGATTCATTGTTACCTAAGAAGTTGCTACATATATTTTTAAAGGCAGTCCACGCCCTATTTCCTTTTCTCGAAAGTGTAGTTTCAAAATTTGCGTCTTCAAAAAGTTATTGTATTTACGGCCCAACGAATATTCCTTCTTTACTTTGCCTCTCTTATACGCGCGAATTTTCGTCTCGAATAAAAAAAAAGCTTTTCCTTCTGTATTTAAGGCTTTAACAATTTTTTATAAGCCCTAGTTTTATGTGCAGAGGAGGTAAATACCTGTAAGTACATCCTTATACCTGCTTTGCAATCAATGAAAACATGTTGTTGATGTTCTCTAGATTTTGCTACGTGTTACGATAATTTACATGTCAGTGTAGGGATTACATAAGCAGAATAAGCAGAAATTATCGAAATAACACATTAGTATGGCGGGGAGGACTTTCATGCAGAACAGTGTTATTTTACTTTCAAATAACTTGGAATAGAAGTTGGGAACATTAAATAATTAATTGGAACTACCAAATATGCTTTATGGAGGTGTGTATCACCAAAAGAAAATAAGAGAAAACATTCATGTTACATTGAAGGAGACTTCATCAGCTGAGACTATTCATCAGAAGAGAATACACCACTAACGAAAAAAAGGCAAAAAAAGAATATTACAAGTGTAAATTAAGTAACAAGACTGATTTTTTTAGGTTATTTTATTCGAATAGAATTACAATTCAATATTGTCTCCTTCAAAAATAACTTTCTTAGGAAGCCACACAGCACTGGAGACAGTTCTTCCATTCCTCACAGCAGTGCTGGAACTCATTTACTGGAATAGTCTTCAGCTGGTCGGTTACAGCCGATTCTATGCTCCCAAAATGACGTCCCTTGAGGTGATTTTTCAATCTCGGGAAAGATTGAAAGAGAAAAAAGTCACAAGTTGTTTACTGAAATGGCTATGTGACAAGGCGCATTGTCGTGATGGAACATTCAGTTGTTATTGATGTTTGGTCTCACACGCATAACCCTTTTTCGAAGTTTTGCAAGAATCACTCTGTAAAAGTTTTGATTGACTGTTTGGCCTGGAGGCACAAACTCTTTGTGGATAATTCCCTGGCTATCAAAAAAGCAAATCAGCATGCATTTGATCTTCGACTTGCTCATTCTTGATTTTTGAAGCTTGAAGTGTGCCATTCCGTGCTTTGTCGCTTGGCTTCCGGGTCGTACTCAAACACTCAAGTCTCAACACCAGTAATGACACTTTCCATAAAATGGGGATCACTTTCAATCGACTCCAAAAAAGTCAAGACACCTTTCTCTCATGATGTCCTTTTGTTCCTGCGAAAGGTTTTTTGGAACCATTTTTTGCGCAGATTTTTCTAATCCCGAATTCATTAGTCAAAATCTGATGAAGAGTGGTGCGATTCAAATTTAACTCTTTCCCGATCATTCTTGTCATCAACCGACGATATGAACGCACAAGATCCAGTATTCTATCGACATTTTCATCAGTTCTTGAAGATGAAGGTGCGTGGTTAATCTTCAATCAACCCTCTCTTTCTGAGCTTGCCTTAAACCACCGAAAAACCTAGGCTCTTGAAAAAAACACTGTCTCCGTAGGCGTGTTGAAGTTTTGCAAAAGTATCCGTTGCGCTGTGTCCAAGTCTGGAGCAAAAACTGATAGCACACCGTTGCTCAAAATTAATATGACTCATTTTTAAAACGCACTACAAAAAAAAACGGTTCACGAAAACTGTCACAAAGAACAAACAAATGATTGTAACAAGGTCAAACTTATACTGAAGGTGCATTATACTATGTTAACCTACAGTCCTTGTAACTCCCGTCTCTTCAGTGTTGCTAGATCGGGCGCTACGTTGCCAGTTTCATTACTTAATCTACACACCTCGTACTACCATACATATAGGCGAAAAAAACGAGAAAAATATTCAAACATTTTGTTATAGTCTTTACTGAATCTTTCTATCTAACGATTTTCAATGTTTGTATGTTTCTGTTGTAGACAAAATTATTCATTAAGAAATCAGATATCTAATAACTTGTGTTAAATTAGTTAACAGGTCTGTTAACTAATATTAAAACTGTTATATAACATGTACGGTGCAGCAATAATAAGTTTGCCCTTGGTCGCCGTAGACAAAGCGTGAAATTGTGCTCATTTCTTCTGTAGCTGCAGCCGTGAGCGCTTCGAAAAGTACGATATGTTATTGTTTGTTTTTTGGTATCTTTATACAATCCCTGTAATGTGGGTTGCCTAATCTCAGGGGTATACAAGTACAATATAATGGTACACAACACACAACTACTTTTAGGTATATGCCAAAATTATTTCATACTTACACAAATTATTGTTTTGTTAGGAGTCTAGTTAGCAGGTATATCATACATATGAACATATATATGTATGTATGTACCCGGTGATTGTTTTATCTTGGCCAACTCATTTTATTCCTCAACAGGTAAAGTACATTGTAGTCTGCAAAAATTATTATGTTCCTACCATCTGAGACTAGAATTTGTACGTATATATGTATATAAATAAAAAGAAACTTGCACGACGCTAGGGGTCGCTACGCTTCGAACAATTTTTTTTTCCAGAAACATATCAATTTTATTGCATCATTGGAAAGCTGGGAGATTATTTTATAAACACCATTTTTTAATATTCCCGTTTTTTTTAAGCTATGATCCAACACGTATGCTTTATTCTAATATTCTTATGTTGCAAAATATTAGTAGCCATATTTTTCAATGAATCGGTAAAAAAGATCATTTCAAACTATAAGAAGATATTAGCACTGCGTAGAATTACTGATGTTTTGTTTCTACCTTCATTTTGGGTAACAATTAGTAAAACTTTTTTTATGGTTTATGATTTTTTCATCGCTTCATTGAAAACTATGTCGCTTCATTGAATAATACTGTTAAATATTTCCAATATAAGGATGTAAAATCACATGTATTGGGGTCATAACTTTTTAAGAAATATGAACATTAAAACATTGTATTTGGAAAACAATTTCCAAATTACAGGAGCTTTCCAGTAATTCCATAAAACTGGTGTATTTCTGTAAACAAATATTGAAGCGTCACGACTCTTGGCCTGTTGTTTGTGTGTACATTGAATTCGGCCCCTGAGATCTCTGAAGCTGTTTGTGCCAAAATTGATCATTCAATTAAAATAAATCATTAAACTTTGGAAGCTGCAAAGTAAGACATAAAAAAATCCACCGCAATGATCTGATATTGAGTTGCGCATAATACAATTCTTTTAAGGAGAGAAGTATTAAAACAGGCGTGTGCCAAGTGACGTCAACTGAACAAAAAAAACCAACTGTTCAACCGCACCAGACGTCAGACGTAGTCGTAGGTGTACGAATCTGAATTGAAAGTCCCATACATAATCGAAAATTATTCCTTTCTAACAGCCTTCCGAGGCCAGGAAGTGACCCCTGACCTTGGTGCGGCTCTCGCGATATCCTTCCTCTAGCTGAAGGTGGAATTTCACTAGAAGTTTTTCCGTTTAACGTATTTTTCTTTGCCTCACGTCATCAATCAGGGGAGAAAAGTGGGCACAGGGCCAATGTGAACGTCAGATTCTTTATTTAGATATTTTTTTTCTCTGGGTAATACTCGTATTCTGAATTCGAATTTGTTCGGTTTACTGGTAAATGTACCTATTGTTTCGCTATGTAGTTATGTTTGGAAACTGGAACGATAAAATAAGAAATGGAAACTAAAGGAAACTAAGAAATTTCCTTTTTTGTCACATGATTGTATACAGGGTCCTGCAAAAGTCAAGAATAAGGCCTATATAGATTTAACCATGTGTTTTATAAGAAACGTGTTGTTTGATTTTTTGCATGTTCTGGCGATGTTCATTTTTTTAATTTCTTCCATTTTTTCCAGATATGGCATCTTTGTTTTTTTTTATTATTAACAAAGTAGACCGAATTCGCCGGATACCAAACCTAGATTTAGTTTTAGCAGCATCTCTAGTTTTTACGTAACCCCACAGAAAAAAAGTCACACGGAGTAAAATCAATTTTTAAATGTCTACAAAACGTTAAGTGATATTTGGAATCATTTTCTAAAAAATATCAGAACAAAAACGTATCTGCAGTAAACCGCGAGTATTCAAAATTTACTAGTACAACTTGAAGTTTATGATTTAACCTAGTCATACTGTTGTATTTTATTTTACATAAGATTCATATATTTTTTGTTTCAGAATACGATTACATCTGTTTTCATCTAAGTAACCAGACTGATGAATGGGCTTTTATTATTTATTTTTGCTCTTTAGGGGAAATTAGTTGTTAAGGTCTAGGCGCTTTTATATTAATCGTATTATTAAAATTAACAATCGTCAATCGTTGCGTCACTAGTATAATTTTGCTATTGATTACTGCAAGATGGGAGAGGAGTTTTAGAAGGCTAATTCCCATAATATTCCAACAGTAGATGTTGTGATGGTGTCTGACTTTTTAACCGCATGCAAACTCTTGAGCTAACCTCAAAAAGTGGAGTGAAGTCTACTCAGTAAGTTTATATGTGCATGTTTTAACTAGCCTAACTTACGTTAAACCGATCTTCACATAAAAAATGACGCTTTTAGTGATGCATCTCTGAGTTCTCTTCTTGCTGCAGTCGACAATTTATTTTCTTTGAAACATTCCGTGGTACTGTTATAAGTATCTTCTGCGGATTATTCCTTGACGTATTTATACATTTAGGAACAAAACATCATTTGTTTAAACTGATTTTACGTTAAACAATCAGAGAAACTAAGGAAATTTAGGGAAACCGACGGCCATAAAAATGGTTTAACATAAAAGCATGCGGCACCGTATGCACGCCTACCGACAAATCGAAGCAATGACGTCAAATATCTCTAGCCTTGCGCAGGACAGGTTTTGTAGCCTCGCTAATGTCGACATATTCATTTTGAGTTTATTTAATAAAATTACATTTTAAACGTTTTTGTGTTGGTTATGTGCTTTCAGACCATTGTAGCTGTCGAATTTCATTATAGTTAGAAATTAGTGAACATGCCTATTGAAGAAATACAAGAGTGAAGATCGCTAGAACATGCAAAAATATAATTCCAACAACTTTTATTCGAAAAAGTTTCTACAAAACAAATGGTTAAGGACCATGGTGGACCATGTTCACATACTTTAAAAGTGACCTGTGCCGTGGCCACTTTGTACTTATGATTACATGAAGGCTGTAAACGGACTCTTTCATTAGTCGAAGCCCAAATTAGCAGGCGAGCAAAGCGTCCTAGACGACCTTAATAAATACCTTTAGGGACGGAACGTGTGGATATTATTCCCATCAGGCGTCAGTAACTAAGAGCAGTTATTATGGCTCTAGATGAATTATTAGAGTGGCGAGATTGTACCCAAGCAACTCGGATGCTTAAAATTAGTTATTTCTGTAAGAAGATATTTATCTACGAGGTGTGTAAATTAAGTAAAGAGACTGGCAACGTAACACCCGATCTAGGAACACAGGAGAAACGGGACTTGGAAGGGCGGTACATTAACATGTACCTTCAGTACAAGTTTGAATTTGTTAGTCATTTGTTTGTTCTTTGTGACTGTGTTCGTAAAAAATGAGACATCTATGTATATACTAAGAAATATTTTAATTTCAATTGTTGTTAACATAATTTTATACTGCCGGCAATACTAAAATTACGAGTATTTGTAACGTCACTGGGTCGGTCTTGTTGGTACTGTTTCATCAAAGACAACCAGCTTTGCCGACTTTTTTCATGTGTTCCAATTTATTTTGGATACACTGTACTAAAATCACGAAGCTTTACGGAGGAAATAATTTTGTTTGTATAGATGGATACAGATACCACGTGACAAATCATACACACTACAGTAGAGAACATATACACTCGAACCCCTCTTATTTCACCTTCGCTTAATTCACATCCTCTGTTATTTCACCACGTTTCCCCCTATTAGGTCGCGAAACCGTCCCGGTTAAGTCGCCGCCTATAAAAGTTTTAGAACTACCTTTGGAAATTGGATTCTCGCATGAATATGTACAATTTTTATTGAAAAAAATGATTGTGTAATACATTTATTGATTTAAAATAGGTTAGGTGTCTTTTAAAAATATTTAATCTTTAAAATATTCATTCAAGTGGAAAATTGAACTTTGTCACGCACGACTGGGTATACGTACATTGATTTTTCGTTAAGTTGGCTCATTTTTCGTTATAACAAGTGCTGTGGCATATCTAAATATTTCTTTTTGCAGCTAAAACACGAAAAAGTTGAGGTTATGATCGCGACTTAAGAGAGGATAAATTTCGTGACTTAAGCGAGGTAATGATGCACGGATTTGGCGACTTAAGAGGGGTTCGAGTGTATAACATGTAACACTAATACACAAACACGCAGGTATATCTAAATTTGAACTACTAGATACGTGTATAACTGATTTAATGACTCGGTACATTTTATCAGTCAATAAATTGTAACTTTAGAAACACATTATTAGTGACAATACTCATGAATAACACATATTTTGCTTATCCGGAAGAATTGTGACACATCTCGAAAACTAGAATTTGTCAAGAAACGTATTGAATTGTGAAACGTATTGACAATATGAAAATTATTACAATCTTTCACTGAGCAGTATAGTGAAGTTTTTTTTCTTAAATTTTATTATGTCTGTGTTCTTATAGAAAAATGAAATTCAACAACTGACAATTTTACAAGCAACGAGAATTAAGCTATCGTTTTTTAAAAAGTTGTTTGTGTTTTGCTAATACAGTTGTGACACTTTTCTAGAATACAGAGGATATTATTTAGGTTTAGTTTACCGTTGAAAAACTCACAGCTCTAAATAGGTCATTATTCTGGAATATTAAGGCGTTAATATTAAGACACTAAATAAGATATGTCATTATTTCCACTAGTTAATAAAAAAGTCAAAAGCACAACTCCAAATGTGTCTCTTTTTTAGATTAAACGCATAAGCTCTACCTTTCGAAAAAAGGATCCCTCTGAACGTATTGATGGAATCACATTCATTTTCAATTTAGTAATTGCTAAAAACCTACAGAGCTGTAAGAATTTTAAACATGATAAGTATTATATATTTGTATTTATATAATATGTATATGTATGTATGTAAGTATGTGAATAAATCGAGTACCTAAGTACTGATTAAAATCAAACACGTGGCTGTTCGCGATTAGCAGAAGATATTTCACTGATCGATAACTAGCAGAAATACTAGTAATTCCAATAACAGGCAGACTTTCGCTAACACTAAGTGGATTATATGGTTGAGGCAAGATCGATGTCGGTCGCCATACTTCACTATCCCTAGCCGCGTACCGAAGTCATAAGATCAGACACGAACCGGATAGTACGACCGAAGACATATTTCTGTCAAATATTTGCATGTTCCAAATCTTATGTTATATGTAAAAATCATACGTAACCAGCTAACAATATCAAAAGTTAAAAGTTAAATAACGTGCTTTGAGAAAATTGGAATCAATGTCAAAATACTAACGCAATCTTGCTGAGATATTTGCCAAATAATAAATTGTAGTATACGAGGTGAATTAAGTAATGAGACTGGCAACGTAGCGCCCGATGTAGCAACACTGCGGAGACGGGACTTGGAAGGGCGGTAGGTTAACATATAATGCACCTTCAGTACAAGATTGAACTTGTTAGAGTTATTTGCTTGTTCTTTGTAACTGTTTTCGTAAACCGTTTATTTTTTCTAGTGCGTTTTAAAAATGAGTGGCATTAATTTTGAGCAACGGTGTGCTATCAAGTTCTGCTTTAGACTTGGACACAGCGCAACGGATACTTTTGCAAAACTTCAACACGCCTACGGAGACTGTTATTTCAAGAGCCCATAATTTTTGGTGGTTTAAGGCATTCTCAGAAGAAAGACAATCGATTGAAGATGAACCACGCAGCGGAAGGCTTTCATCTTCAAGAACTGATGAAAATGTCGATAAAATACGGAATCTTGTGCGTTCAGATCGTCGGTGGACGACAAGAATATTCGGGGAAGAGTTACATTTGAATCGCACTGCTGTTCATCAGATTTTGACTAACGAATTGGAGATGAGAAAAATCTTTGCAAAAATGGTTCCAAAAAACCTTTCGCAGGAACAAAAGGGCATCAGGAGAAAAAGGTGTCTTGACTTTTTGGAATCGATTGAAAATGATCTCCATTTTATGGGACGTGAAATCACTGGTTATGAGACTTGGGTGTTTGAGTACGACCCCGAAGCCAAGCGACAAAGCATGGAATGGCGCACTTCAAGCTCTCCAACACCCAAAAAATCAAGAATGAGCAAGTCAAAGATCAAATGCATACTGATTTGCTTTTTTGATAGCCAGGGAATTATCCACAAAGAGTTTGTACCTCCAGGCCAAACAAGTCAACACTTTTACAGACAAATTCTTGAAAAACTTCGAATCATACGTGTGAGACCACACATCAAGAACAACTGGATGTTGCATCACGACAATGCGCCTTGTCAAACAACCATTTCAGTAAACGAGTTTTTTGCCGGCAAAAACGTTCCAGTGGCTCATGAGCCTCCTTATTCGCCCGACTTAAGTCCTCAAGGGACGTCATTTTGGGACCATAGAAAACATTCAAACAGCTGTAAACGACTAGCTGAAGGCTATTCCAGTATATGAGTTCCAGCACTGCTACGAGGAATGGACGAATCGTCTCCAGCGCTGTGTGGCTTCCCAAGGAAGTTATTTTGGAGGAGAGACAATACTGGATTGTAATTCTATTTGAATAAAAAAAAAAAATAAAAAAAACAGTCGCATTACTTAATTTACACACCTCGTATACAGTCACATCGTAAAGTTTGAAATTGACACCTACTTATTACTTGATGTTGTGAATTTTAGGATGGCCCAGAAAATGTGCACTTGAAAAGGGAGGATCAGAGTGAAAAGAAGATTGGTCCTTACGGCAAAAAAACAATTGCGTTCCCCTTAACTATATTCTCCACCCATGGACAGTTGGAATTTTAGTATAAAGTTGGTAACATTCAATTTATAAACATAAGTCTCTTAGAGACACTTGACAGCACAGTATAGTTGCTGAATATGATCGTAACATTTATGTAAGATCATTATTATGTAACTCATTGATAACGGGTTATAATAAACAATTCATTGCGATGCCTTTACGGTTTGGCCTAAAAATATTTGTCCGATGATTCGCCTTCTCGAAACCGCTAGTCAAAGACAAGTTTGTAGTGGAAAGACAAATTTGACGTCTAACGAGTTTCCAAAAATTCATGAGATCCTTTTCGGACCATGTTCACATATCTTTGTTATTTAAGTATCCTGAAATATGAAACCCTTATCGAGAATGTCATCTGTTCAAAAACCACTCATATCTGAACTATCTGAAATGGTAAACAAATTTAATCGTTCTACTCTAGATACTAATTTTTCAAGCCAGATTTACAAAACAGAATTTTATTAAAACATACATATTTATTATTTTCAGTTCATTGTTTTAATTGTTCTTATGTTCTTAACATGCAATTACATTTGTAAAGAAGTAAAAAAGGAAGTATGTGTTACACTTTATCTGAAAGACAATTATTTTGGAACAAATTATTCTTATTATGCCAGTCTAAAATAACATATAAGAACTTTAAATATCTCAGATATTTATTTTTGGACATATGTATTACTTTTTAAATTGCTACATGCAGAACATTCTGCTATATGGCAGAACAACTCTTTCCGAATCCTTTGAAAACAAAATAGGGTAGTTTAAGGGGTAACGCCACTCTAGAATTTTGAATTTTTTTTCTTAGCTTAAACAATACTTTAAGGTCTCAAAAATGATATTCACTTGGTCTTATAGTGAAAAAAATAGTTTAATTCTTGATTTAAGTGTCGCAGCACCTCTGAGCGTGCGTTGAGCACGACGGGACGTCCAGGCGGCGGGGACGGCGATTCAAAAACTTTTAAAGGTATCCTAGATGTACAACCTTATAAAGATTGTACAATGAATGGGTAAAATGAGAATTTCAAGGATTTAAGTGTTCGTAAAACTTTAAAAGCGTTTTTCTCGAAATCACTTGGAGAAAAGATTACTCAATATCTATTATTGCATGGATCTATTTGACAGTAGTTTCTCTACCTGACATCTCTATTGAAGTACGTAGCCGTTTTTCGATTTGATGTATTTTTTTTATAAACAATTTACGACAAATTTTTTTGTCCAAAAATCGAGGTTTTTTTTTTCAAAACTGCACCATTTTTACAAAAATTGGTTTAAAAAAAATTCCTTCGTACTTTTGGAGGCAATAGGCAATAGTATGTAGATTAGGAAAATGTTTGGTTTTTTGTTCCAGGTCCGTAGTTCGCGAGAAATCCTTTCTCCCGCGAAGGCTTTTAAAAAAAAAACACGATTTAGAAAATTCGCTTTTTCGCCGCCATTTTGTAACAAAATGATAATTAAAAAAAATGTATACACTTCAACACATGCTAAATGAACTATTTAAAAATAAATTGCATTAAGCTTCCAATACTCCCACAATAAATTATCAAAAATAATCCTTTTTTGATTCGCTAGAGTGGCGTTAGATACCCCTTTAAAAAAAGTGACAAACGACGTCATAACCCGAAAACAATGAATGATCTGAAAATGGCATTTAACGTAAAATGCGTAATAACGTAAAGTAAAATGTGTAATCTTATAATGCCTTAAAGTTAATTGTTAAAGTTGGTTTTATGAAATTTATTTCAATTTTTCCTTGTTTTTTTTTGTGACTTAAGGGTCGGCGGCGGTCTCTTCTATTGTTTTTTGTTTTTTATATATTTTTTCTTGAATATAAATAAATTAAAACAAAAATATTAAACATTTATTAAAAGTTTAGCAACAATAAAAAAAGTTTGCAAAACAAAATAGGTTGGTAACTATTATAAAACAATGACAAAATAAGTCCAAAAAAAGAAACTAAATGCTATATAAAATATTGCTATATATAATAAATGCTATATATAATAAATATTTAACACCTTATCTTTGTTTCTTAGGATTAAAAGGTCCCGGTACAGCATTATCATCCGCCATTTTTAAATACGTATAACTACCAACCGCAAAACAAAAAACCGTAACCGCCGGCAAAAACTCGTAAAATAATACCTATCCTCAGTGCTGACACAACCTACGCACCCAATGTCTCACGCCGACTGAAATATCAAGCATAACAATAGCGTTAAGCCGTGGCTCTTTTTAAGAGCCAGCGGCACAGACGCATGCTAGGCTTTGGATCTTATAAAGCCGCGTACTGACTTGAATGTGCATGCGATGAGTCGAGGCGCAGGCACATGCATATGCGTGTGGATCGACTCAGTACATTTGTTTAAATATATTTCCCCGCACGCATGTGTGTAGTTTCAGGTCTTTCCAGCCATTCGTGTGTTGAAAAAATGGCAGAAGTCATTATTGCAGGTGCTGCGTATATAGTGATTACAAATGTATTAATAAAAGAGACAATCAAAAAACCAAAGCGATATTGGATCCACGAAATATAGAGAACCCGAAGTTGTTTGGGGCTCAAAACTTTTACGGCAGTTGCATTCTGAACAGTTCGAAAAGTAATAGTTAATAGCATCGGACCAAAAATTGCCATTTTTTGTTTTACATTATTTACATATCGCTTTAACTTTTCCGCTATTTCATCCCAAGCATCTATCTTTTTATTTTTAGAGAAGTGGAAGCAATGTTTTGCATCCCACAAAACGGGATGTTGTTCATACAAATCAATTAACTGCAAGCAAACTATGTTAGACCACCCCATTTTTGTGAACACTGTTAATCGTGCGACGCATGCACGCAGACAAGTGTAAACTTGTAAAAACCCGTCCACACTGAGCACATACGCACGATATATTTCCTTTGAGCGGAACAAGAAACCGACAGCCGACGGCCCAGACCATGTGCATTCGCGGTGACTCGCGAAAACTTAAGCATGCGCTGAGTCGTTGCGAATGACACGTCCAGATTTGAATGTGCATGTGCATGCGCCTCGACTCAACGCATGTACATTCAAGTCAGTACGCGGCTTAAGAGCCACCGGCAGTGAACGTGTTAAGCCTCGTTTTCAGAGCTTCGTTGTGTCGTTGGCTAGACATCGTTGGCCAATAAAAACATTTTATTTAATTTTCCCTACCAAGTTTATTTTACTGTCGCTGCAACTGCGCTGTGTGGTTGAAATATTTCAACTACACAATCTGTCGCCAGTGTCGCCTTCTTGCTTTGTTTATGTAAATGGCCATTTTTCCATTGTTTCCGGCGTGATATTTTATGACAAATTGCAATATTTCCAATTCAAACTGTGGAATTCCGTGTCGCGGTGACTGCAAGTAGTAAACATTTTTTGAAGTAGCGGGGGAACGTCGCTATGACATGACGAAGCTCTGAAAACAAGGCTTTACAAAGTAAAATTTCTTCCAACAAAATTGCTTCCCAAAAAAAGACATTGAATTTATTCCAAACCTTCCGACCTTATTGTATATTTCATTCATATAACTGACAACATATTGTACTACCAAAATAAATATATTGCAACGTGCTAGTCAACAAGTTATAAACTGTGTCTTACAAGTAAATCTTACGTCAATGAAAATCGACACGTTAACCCTGCGATCAATTGGATCATCATTGATGCAAAAGATTAGATACGTTGGTGTTAGTCTCTTTTATTTTCATCGATATCGAATATCGAAATAAATCTTGTTCAAATTTTTGACATCAAAAGAGAGCTGTGTACGAAGTAGAAACAAAAGGTTCGAATAATGAATTGGTATTTTATATTACAGAGCGCTGAACAATTGTTTGCTATTTTCCTTTGTGTTTGCTTTGCGTTAATAGAAAGGCTTCAATGAATAATCATTCATTTTGATTAAATTAGCCTGGTCAATTAAAATGATTTATTTCTTGAACAGAATGTATTGTTATTTGGTATCTTTTTATTTAGAATATTTTTTTCTGGATTTGATTTCTTGCCTATTAAATTATTCAACTAACAAAATTGAAATAATATGTCGGAAAGCAGCATAAAACTGCTTACAGCGGAATTTTTAACTTATTTAATATTTTTAAATTTCCTATTAAGAGCCGAGTATCCAGAAAAAACATTTTGACAACGAGACGCTCGCTACATTATATGTATAAATTGCATACAAACCATTCCTCGAACCCGCCACGGGAGAGTCCCAGCGTGTTACCAGGCACAGTCAGTGGCGAACGTGTTTACGGGCCAGAAGTACACGCGTACCTAATTTACAAGCCTCTTAAAATATACGGTTTATACTTTAATTATCATAGAGTTTTACAGTGCTAACCCCGTGTTGTAGCACACTTTCTGGACCCTGGTAATAATCATATTTGGTCCCGGAGCACATTTCACATATTTATAATTTATACCATGCCTTTTGGTGGGTACTGAAACCTTCGGCGTAGAAAAAAACCGGACGGTTTCCACGAAATCGAAACGAAAAACCGAACAGCTATACTTTTCACAGCGCGCTTTTCGCCCACTAAGATGGCATCTTTAGGAGAACATTAAAACTTCTTTTTTTTGACGCGCGTTTCGCCAACTAAGTTGGCATCTTCAGGAGAAGGATAAAACTAAATTCTAACCTACACACTTGTTCTATTTATACTTCATTTGCCGCCACGGTTCATTGAACCGTAAGATTCTTCTTTGTTTATCAGAGCGAACATTGCACTGTTGGGTATCGGACCATTGTCTTTATTCATATTACTGTTACATTTTATGATTTCTAAACTTTCAAAAGCATCCAACTGTCTACCGTCCGTTACATTTCTAATTAATTTTAAATTATTTTTGTCTATCCTATGGTTGTTTTCAAAAGCATGTTGGGCAACACAAGATTTTTCCGTTCTGTCATATCTTAAATGGGCCATCTGTTCTTTAAATTTAATCAAAATAGATCTCTTTGTTTGCCCAATATACTTTTGATCAAAATCCTTACAACTTATTTCGTATATTCCAGACTTTTCGTTATTGTCGACTTTATCTTTGAGATTGCCCAAAAGCGTCTGTTGTTTATTTTTATAATTATAAACTAAATTGATATTAATATTTTTAAAAATTTTATCTAGTTCGCGGGTGAATTTAGGTTCATATGGTAACGAAACAAATTTCGAATTGTCAGTATCTCTACGAAAAGTCGTATAATTATACAGAGCTGTCTTAAATATATGCTTCCTTATTAACGTATCTATTAAATGGACTGAGTAATCGTTATTCTCAGCTATATTCTTAATTAATAATAATAATTTTTCTCATGTTCAAACATCTCTTTTCTGAGGGGCAAACTTAACAAACGGTGAATTAGAAAATTAAAACTTGCCATTTTATGTTGAAAAGGGTGGTGTGAATCATTTGGGATATATCTAAGAGTTGCGGTTTCTTTCCTATATATATATCAAATTCTAACTTATTTTCATTATGTCTAATAACTAATACATCTAAAAATGGTAGCTGTTCATTGTGTTCCATTTCATATGAAACGGTTATTTAATTTAGCAACAAAATTGTCTAAACTAATTGCTTTTGAATCAAATACCGAGAAATATCGTCCACGTATCTGAACCAGACTCTATAGAACCAGACTCAGTTTTAATCTTCTCTTGAAGATGCCAACTTAGTTGGCGAAACGCGCATCGAGAAAAGTATAGTACCTACTTCGGTGTTTTGTGGGAAACGTCCGTTTTTTTGCCCTTTAATTGTCTTCTGATGAGACCAAGATGACTGTTTGAGATTTGAATTTCAATCTCTCAAAAAATAAATCGTGTATATTCTTATATTTATTTATTTATCCGCTGCTCAAATATGTACTCATTTATTACAAATACGTACTAGTTATACAAATCTGTTGCGGATAACGTATAGCATGATTCTTTTTATTGTGCTGTCAGTTTCACACAAACCATCCTTTATCACATAATCCTTTCACAGCTGCATACGTACATACATACATACATATGCAACTGGATTCAGTCGGTAATATTTGTCGCTGCACAACAGTCTGCGTGAGGTGTTTGTATGATTTATATCACGGAATCAGGTGGACGCAAGGAGAGGTGCTGACAAGTTTTTAAATTCCTATCGGTCTCGTTCGATTCAACTTGTTTCGACGTGGTTAATTCCACTGATTTATTGAACTATTTAGGTAAACGCGATTTGCATTTACTCCAATAGTCCCAGAAGAGTTAAAACAGATTAAACAAATAATTAGAAAATATCTAATTATTTTTTGAAAAGCTGCCAGTTCACGTTTTAGTTTCTAGAACTCAACAGTGATGTAATACTTAATGTATAATTGATCAATAAAATTTAAAGAACTAAGAAATCGTCAAAGAGGCGCCATTTTTGGGTTAAATTTCTATGAATATAAACAATTCGTAATAAAAGTATTTAGTTGGACTACTGAAATAAATAACTTATTACGATAAAAAAAACAAAAACTTGTTTTTTTTTATTATTTTTTTAATTATCTGGAGGAACACAAATCTGAAAACCTTAGCACCAATCGCCAGTGGTATAACAACATTTACAGGATGTCTACGAAGATGAGACACATTTTATAACTTTTGAACAGAAAGAGATACGCGTTTCGAGGAAGTCTTTTAACGTTTTTGTTTTCAAAATATGATATTTTATTTTTAAATCTGGAGTTCTGTGGATGAAGCAAATAAAAACATCAAAACACATAAATTAAAAAAACTACTTAAAAATTGATTTTCATTAAAATTGCAAACTTCTTAAGAAATTCCTAATTTAAACTCCATCTAACTCATTTTTTCAAATTTTTTCAAATACGCCGGATATACATGTTTTGAAAATCACTGAAAAGTCCTCCTTTCAATAATATCAAACTAAGGCTAAGAACATAGTGGAGCGACGAGGATAGCGACTGGCCAACAGCGAGGCATCGCGCCGAGATCAAACATGTAGAAACAGGTGTGTCCGCACATAGTGAACCGATCACCTCGAGGGAGATTATCGAGCGACGAGATCGATTAAATTTATTTTGTTTTCGTCGCTTTGTCGCGTTGTGATTTTAAAAATGGAATGATTTTACAAATGTCGTGTTTGTAAGGCCTAGTTTATGGGATCAAAAAGATAAAAACCATCACAACAGATATATTTTGGACAAATTGTGGGATGAAGTGGCAAAGGAAATGAATTGTACTCGTAAGATGGTATTTTATTTACAGAAATAGGTTAAGATTTTCAAGATGTTCTTATACATTAAATAATTTTCATAAAAACGTTTAAATGTTAAATTGCATTACAATTGTAATATTATTTTTATTCATTGGCAGTTTTATTGTTTAGGTTTATTTAGGTAGGTATATCACAAATTTTAGTTAAGCACCTACCTAACTAATTTAAGTATTTATATGAAAAGCAATCTGTATACTCGCGTATACACATTAATAAATTAGTAAAACAAAGAGGCTACCTACCAGAAATGAAATAGGTATACACCATCGTTCAGAAATATTGGAACGATGATAATTTAATAATAATTGGATTTGTTAATAAAAAACAAATATAAGACAAAAACATTTTATTACATAATTTTTATCACCTAGATGCCCAGGTAGTGTACGCGAGTATACATATACAGATTGATTTTTATATAAATACTGAAATTACTTAACTAACATTAGCGAAATAATTATAAAAAGTTTTTTTTCAAAGCGCTTTATTGTTAAATTCTATTATTACACAAATAATCTTTAAATGTATCTCTAATATCAGTTGCATTATTCGTGGGTCTGTTATTCTCGCTGTGACGTTCTACAACTGATCTATTAGTTTGTTCTTGAATTTCATTTATCATTTGAATATCAATTCCTTCAAGGTCTAAAATTGTATTATGTAGAACACAGATACATTTATCAATTAAATCTGCAAATTCTGGATGAGTTTCTATAAATTTCTGGTCCTATATGCGTCAGATTGAAATTGGTCCAATTTTCTGTTAATTGATCTGTAACCATATCTAATATATAGTCAAACGTTGTTATTGTCATTCTTGTGTACTGATAAAATTTTCCAGAAATTTTCTGTGAACTATCGGTTTGTAATAATAATGACCCGAGTCCGCCTCTGTTGAGACTCGCCAAGATCTGAGGTAATTACCATGTTCATGTTAGTAACATCTGCGCATGTCAAATTCAAACTACGCCATCGCTCGGAGACTAGAGGTTTGTTGTCGTTTGGTTAAAATATTTTATGTTAGTATGCGAATAGTTGTTCGAAGGGGATGTACTGGCGTATGTGTTTTAACTTGCACACATACATACGTAAAATCATTGGCAAATGACAATATTGAATAATAATTTATAAAAAAGTTAATATGGGCCGAAAGATTCGGCCCTAAAAAAGCGCGTTATTACAAGTCTGTACTTGCAAATAACAAAATAAACAGTTGAAGTTCATATGCCTGCGCTAGCGACTAGATCGCGATTAGTTCTCACCTCATGTTTACATCTGCTTAGTAAAGAAGTTAAATTATCAATTGCACTTCATTCGGCTATGTACGCATTAGGGTGCCGCTTACTGTATAACTTCGAGAAGTGTAAATTAAGTAATGAGACTGGCAACGTAGCGCCCAATCTAGCAACTGCACATTGGCATCCGAGACTTGGAAGGGCGGTAAGTTAACATGTAATGCACCTTCAGTACAAGTTTAGACTTGTTAGTCATTTGTTTGTTCTCTGTTTTCATAAGCCGTTTTTTTTTCTAGTGCGTTTTAAAAATGAGTGACATTAATTTTGAGCAATGGTGTGCTGTCAGATTTTCCTTCAGACTTGGACACAGCGCAATAGATACTTTAGCAAAACTTCAACACAGCTATGGAGATGGTGTTTTTTCAAGAGCCCAGGTTTTTCGGTGGTTTAAGGCATTATGAGAAGGAAGAGGGTCGATTGAAGGTGAACCACGCAACGCAATTCTATCATTTTCAAGAACCTAATGAACCGTATTCTATGTCGATAAAATACGGGATCTTATGCGTTCAGATAGTCGGTTGACGACAAGAATGATCGGGGAAGAATAAAATTTGAATCACACCACTGTTCATCAGATTTTAACTAATGAATTGTGGACGAGAAAAAATCTGCGCAAAAATGATTCAAAAAAACCTTTCGCAGGAACAAAAGGACATCAGAAGGGAAAGGTGTCTTGACTGATGATGAGACATGGGTGTTTGAGTATGACCCGGAAGCCAAGCGCCAAAACATAGACCGGCACACTTGAAACTCTCCGAGACCCAAAAAAGCAAGAATGAAGCAAGTCACATGCACGTTGATTTGCTTTTTTTTTTGCTTTTTTACCCAGGGAGTTGTCCACAAAGAGTTTGTGCCTGCAGGCTAAACAGGAAGACAACACTTTTACAGAGGTTCTTAAAAATTTTCGAAAAAGGGTCATGTCTGTGAGACCAAACATCAAGAACAACTGGGTATTGCATCACGCCAATGCGCCTTATCATATAACCATTTCAATAAATGAGTTTTTAACCAGTAAAACATTCCTGTAGCTCCTCAGCCTCCTTGTTCACCTGACTTGAATCCTTGAATTTTTTTCTCTTCCCGAGATTGAAAGATTGACAAAATCTGATTGATAATACTGAGTTGTAATTCTATTCGAATGAAACATAGAAAAATCTCATTACTTAATTTACACACCTCGTATATTTCGAGCAAAGGCTTTGAGGACTAATATTTTTGAGAAATTTAAAAATGGAAATTGATATTTAAAAAAAAATCACTAAATTGAAATTAAACAAAAATATACATTGGGTGCTCCATTTAAAATTCACCTATTTATTTCTTGGATCTAGTCGTTGTGGAAAAACGCGAAGAACGTTATAAGACTCAAAATTAAATCAGTTATTTGCACCACTGAAAACTGTAAATACGCATTACTTTCCATTTAAAAAGTTATTTTATTGAGTGTACCCTATTTTCGTAGACACCCGGTATAAGGATTTTAGGATAAAGGAAATTAAAGTTTGCGTTAAAAATGTTTTGTATTATATTTTTAAGTTCTAGTATTTCTAGTCCACTTGTCACTCATAAAAACAGTAGATCTAACATTAACACGTTCATCCCGTAAACATTTTTTCAAGCCCACCTGTTCAGCCGTTATTTATTTCAGTTGATTTCGCCGTGCGCCACCGATGGTACATGCCGGCTGTTGATAATAACCTAAATGTACCACATGTGGTACACATCGTCGTGAACGTGTTAAGATACTTTCTAAATATATCGTTAAAACAATAGGTGTATTTAACTTTTAGATTTGCCATATACTTAAGTCAGTCATCGACCGCTTCTGTAAACATATCTGAGCTTCAGTTTCAGACATAGTTAACAACATACATAACCTATACTCGTATTTCGTTGTAATTTTGTAGTCGATTATGAAATATTCCTCGCATCAGAAATGTACGAATTTAATAATCTTATATTACCTACATTCTTCATATTTGGGGTAGCGAATTTTGACACCTTTACTTGAAGGATAGTTTGAAGAGAGCGCGAACAAGTACAAACTAAATGCACAACAACGAAGCAACTGCTGCCAACAAGAATTGCTACTATTCCTTGGATCACACTTGAACACTTTTTACCATCCAACACCGACACACTTGTTTGAAATTCGTTCGGAAACGTTGAGTGCAAAAAAAGTGATTCGGTGCTAGGTGGTTAAGAGTGTTCACGTGTGAATATACTTGTATATCTACGTCGATTATTCCCATTATCTTCTTATATTCCTTGGATGACGAATTAGCGACAGTTGTTGACAAGTTGACAAAACAAAAACTGTTTTGTTCCAAACTGGTAAAATATATACAAAAAAATTGGTAAAAGACTGCAAATAGGATTGAGCCCTCCTCTCTCTTCTTGTCTGATACCAGTTTTCTTATTTGTTTCTTACCATAGGATATACTCCAATGATGGGAAATACTCCAAAACAACGTCTGGAGTGTCTGTAGTTACTTAATTCTTATCTATCTTTCTCCTAGTATTAACTGTTAATAGTATTTTCATTCTCTGTTTACCTTTTATTTGCTTTACTATGAGCAAAGGCTGATACTGAATCTATCGTAGACTAGTTATACTTATCATTGAAAGTGATCTATTAGCATCGATTAGCGAAGTCTTCCTTTTCTATATTCCTCACTTTCTTCCTGATATATTCCATTTATCATGCGACTGAGACGCGTTGTAATTTTATTAAAAATCATTGCGGGTGATAGATAGGAAGGCACTAAAAAGGTTTTTAATGCTAACGAGGATACGAGGAAGTGAGGGTCTTATTCAATTTGCCTGCAATCTGTACCCCTATTAGGACCAATATTGGATTTTCCGGGTTTGGATTTTATTAATTGATTCAAAGATGATTTTCCGCTAGAACGAGATGTGAATGTGAATGTTAACTTTGAAAAGGGGGATCGTGTTGAAATAATTGTCCTTTCGCAATATCTATTTTGTTTTTTTTTATTGTTTTTATTGGTGCTATGAAAGTATCATGCATGTTTGGTAAATTTGTTTGTTTAAAATCGATGTGAATTTTGGTCAAATCGAATTCGATTTCATAGAATATTTTTATTGACAAGATCTAGAATTTCAGAAAAGTTTGAGTTAATATATATTATCTTCAGCAAACCTTTTGAACTGAAATACAAGCATCTGGTGATTTGAACTTAGTACGAGCAGTAGATGTCGTTAGCTAATAATTTTACTCCAGTAATATGGTTTCAAACTTGGCCACTTTGCCATCCAACTTTAATGACCGTTTAAACATTTCATGGCGTTGCTGATAAAGATTTCTGCAGTATTGTAGTTCGCTAAGTTTCATATTTGTCATTGTTTTATAAATTTATCTTTCAGCAAGATGATAACAACTGGAATCGCACCTTTGCCAATTTCTTTAAAGTGAACTACTTACTACAAACCCTTTTTTGTATATAAAAAAATGTTTTTCGTTGTTCTGCATTATATTACCTATTTAACCATACTATTGTAAATAATAGTTTGTTTTTATGTACATATTCCAGTCCAGTTACACCGATTACTATAATAATTATATGCAGACATCTATTACTACTTCAAAACGTATATAAATCAAATAACTGGTCATGGACAATGTATTCAATTAATTGTGAAGTTTTACAAATACCGAAGTAATTGATAGTGTCAGATTTAATCACTTACAATTGAGTTAATCTAAACAATACAGCTACGTACACTGTTCCCAATAATTTCGACCTAATACATAAGTAGGTAAATACATATTTGATTAAGATGTCACTGTGAGATCTAAACTTAGTAGATGGAACACATTGCATTTTGTATATCATCTAATTTACCAAAATCATTATTTGAACAATACTTTATTACATTACTGTGGGTATTAAATCACAAAGGCAAGTGTTATGTAATTATTTTGATACATAGTTTTAGTTTACATAAGCATTGCCATCTAATAAGATGGCAATGCTTATAACTATGTTTTATTTAGTGTATTCCTATTTATTATAAATATTACAACTTTTGTTATGAAATATTCAAAGAATCACAGACTGTACTAACTAAAAATCTTGGCCAGGTAACAAAAAATAAATTATATTTTCGTGAAAAGAATATTCTGCAGAAAAATGGCAATATTCGAAGAGTCAACAACCAGCAACAATCACTATTATCCGATCTATTCAACAAGTAAATTCTACAAGATTTGATATATAAACTAGCAACAAAATACTAGTGGCATGAGATTTCATAAACAATATCAATAGGTAATTTCAAGACAAACTTGACCATTTCATATTTCACCACAAGTACGTTCTCCTTTTAAAATTATCTGAATTTCGTCCAGACTCTTTCCCTTCGTCTCCGGTATAATAAGGACGACGAAGATGACAGTCAAGAAGGAACAGCAGGAGAACACGTAAAATGGCACGTGCATGCCATACCAGTCGAGCAACAGTTGGTATAACTGTATAGAAACAATCGCCATGGTGACGTAAACGGCATCGGCCAGCGTCATACCGACCGCCTTGACCTTGGACGCGAATATTTCGGCAGTGATCACTATAGGCACCATACCCAGACCAAACTTGAAGACGAAAGCGTACACCATGACGGAAACTATGGGGATCCAACTGATACCTAACACATCATAGCCGACTGTTTTGAGGTTGAAATATACGGCTAGAGATAACAAGCACAAACCAGTCAGAATGCTAGAGACTATCATCAGTTTCTTGCGGCCGAACTTGTCTATTGTGGAGGAGGCGATTATCACAGCCAGCAGCATCAACACCGCGAAGACGATGGCGGCGTACGAGGACTCGAGGTAGATAGACCCGGCAGCCTCTAGAATCGTGTGCATATTCATTAGTATAACGTTGATACTGCTCAATTGCTGGGCCGCATTCAAGACCGTCATTATCGTCAGGGCTTTGAAGTTGCTCCTCACCAAGAATATGTCCTGGGGTCTTCCTTTCTCTTTCTTTTGCCTCTCTATCGCTTCAGTAATTTCGACCAGTTCTTTTTCTACGATTTGCGGTGGTCTGAATGTTTGCAACGACTTCCTGGCATCGTTGGGTTTGTTCCTGGAGAGCAGATAGTACGGGGTTTCAGGCAACATGGAAAAGAACACCAACTCTATGGACAGCAGTACTACTGCTATCACAGGAGGCACGTAGAAGGGAAGAAACGGCCCGACACAGTATATCGTTAGAATTCCAATCAACATCATTATGTATATTATGCTGGAAAGAAAACCCTGACACGTTGGTGAGATATTTCCGCTATGTACATTGGAGCTGCTACGAAGGCCATATCGCCCCCCATGCCACTTGCTACCCTAGACGCGTAAATGTATTCTATTTTGTCGGCCACGGCTATGACGATCCAAGAGACTAGAAGCACGGAGGATGCGAGTAGCAAAGATCTTTTTCGTCCTATCTTCTCCACGAAGTAAATTGTCGCGGGCAACCCTACTATGGCGCCCAGAAGCAACCATGTTTCGAGCCATTCGGCTTGATGCTTGGTGATCTTGATATGGCTCTTTCACTTAGCAAGTACGGGATCATGGGTGCCGTCCAGCCTACTGTCATACCGTCTGATATCGCCATTAGATTACCTGAGCAAACAGTATTTCTTAGGTTATAAGAGTTAAAAAAATAACGGTAACACTAACAATTTAAAAAACAACATATCTATATAGTATTACTAGGTGAAACATTTATCCCAGTAAAATTTCAAGATAAACATTGGCACATAAGTTCTGGAGATACATGGGGGTGAATTTGGGCAAATTATGATTTCGAGTCAGGGTGTATTGCATAAGGAAGAATATGTAACTTAAGTGCACATAATATTGAGGGTATTTTTCTTAAACTCTCAAACTTAAATAGGATAAACCTAATATCCAATAGCCGGACTGCTCCTGCAGCTTTGAGCAGTTACACTGTAACATCTAGATTGGTACTGGAAAGCCAGGAAGTACTTAAAGTTTACTGTAGGACATAGTGGAATTCCTGGGAAGGAACATATTGACGAACTTGCAAGTAGATGTTCAGTAACTCCATGTGTTGGCCCGGAGCCAATCATCGGGTTAACAAAAACCACTGTCCGAGAACAAATGAAATTTATGTTTACGAATCCAGACTAAGAAACATTAGAGTAATGCTCCCCAAAGCTAGCACAAAACAAGGCCCTTATAAAGGATATGTGTGCTAACAGAGCTGGAAGTCTTCTTAAACTTTCCTAACTTAGCTGAAATCGGCTAAAAATAGTTACAGGCAATCTATACAAAATTGGGATATACTACGGAGATCTCAGCTGCAGATTATGTAATAATGAGATCGAGACAGTCTTCCATATACTATCAGGCTGTGAGGCATTAGACTACAGGAGACAAGAAATCTTTGATGATATAAAAGTGCCCCTGGTGTTATAATAGCACCCATCCTGTGGACGTATATCGTCTTTTGAAATACACCAGGGTACAGGAGTGGGTGGAGTAACATAAGAGTTGGGCACAATAAGCCAATATACTGTGACTCTCCTGGCATTAAGGATGGCTCCTAAAAAAGAAAAAAACACCCAAATTGAAATATAGATTCACATTTCACGCACTCACAAGTACTCTTGTAGTTGAAATATACCTTACTATTATCTGAAGTAGATTTCACAGATTGTGTGAACAGATAACCTTCATTCAGAAAGCACCACAATCCGTGAAAGGCAAGGGGTCTAATTTTGCAATCTATGAGAGGCTTGGGCACTTTAACACGATCTACTATTAAATAACCGAACTGCTGTTACAACATTTATTCGTTACCAATTGTTTCGCCTTCAATGTACTCTCCTTGGCGATCTCTACACCGCACCATACTATTTTTCCATTGTTGAAGGCAGTGCTGGAAGTCCGCTTCTGTCAGCTGGTTCAGAACCTCCGTCGCTTTTGCTTTAACCGCTTCTACACGTTCAAATCTTGTCCCCTTAGGTCTGGAGCAGCGTCAACGTTGTTTAGAATGTCAGCGCAAATGTTAATTCTTAATTTCTTTTGCTCTGGAGTGAAGAGTTTTGGCACCATTTTTGCGCAAACTTTGCGCATGTTGAACGATTCATGCAAAATCTGGCGAACACATTCTTTGTCGATTCATGTTATTTCAGCCCTCGGATGCTCAGGCGACGATCTTCGCGGAATGATTTATCAATTATTTCAACGTTTTCGTTCGTTTTTGACGTTGAGTGCTTCTGGACCGCGGATCGTCTTCGGTCGTTTCACGTCCTTCTTTAAACTGTTTAAACCATTCAAAAACTTGTGTGCGGGATAAACATTAATTCCCGTATACTTCTTTTTTAACATTGCATAAGCTTCTGTCAAAGTTTTCTCCCAGTTTAACAAGAAACTTGAGATTAACCCGTTGCTCCATCTGAACACTTAACATTTTTTCGAAGCGTCACTGGAGCGTAGAATAATTCAAAACGGCTGCTACAGTCAAACTGAGCGACCCACTGACTTGGTCCAATGAACTCAGGGTGGAGAAAGTATCACCAGACACAGATCTGTCCAAACTTGTCGTGATCCGCTCGCAGCGCGCTGATAGCAGCATCAGTTCGATAGTTTAATAGCCACACCTCGTATTTCGGGGAATTTTCATGTTAGATGAAAACTGAGGTCATATTTAAAGCCGCCGTAAAAATATTCATATGAAATAATATGGTTTACTTCACAATATCGTCGCATGAGTTCCACAGGGTTCTAAGTACACTTTTGGGCAAAATTGAGATTTTTGCTGCAACTATGTAAAAATTAATTCTACATGTTTGGGTGTTAAAAATATTGCCGTTGGAGTAAAGATGGGGCTATAATCGTTATTTCCATATAGTTCTAAGTACGTTCGTCTCAGAATATTTTTACAAGGTTCTTCTAAGTGCACATCCCGATTTTTAACGAATTTTGGCAGTGTTTTAAGTACTTTTTTAAAAAAATTATGTCGGATTATATGACCTGAAACATTGTGTGGCAGAACCGGTAATGGTAGTGCCAACGCCTTTATATAAATTCTAAAAAAAGTATGTGCCCTATACCCTAACGTGAAAAAATATAATTACATAGAGCGATAGTTGCGTTCCGCAAAATCGAAATTCTATTATATAATTTGCTATTAGTAGGTTTTTACAGCACAATCCTAATGTTGATAGTGTTACCATGAAGTACTCTGTACCTGGACATTCGTGTATACAAGAAGTCGATAATATTCACTCCAGAATTGAAAAGCAACTAAAGGTTTCAGACTTATGGTCTCCTTTAAGTTTAGTGCGCCTTTTACTTAAGATAGACCGCAGAAAACCTTTTCAAGTTATATAGCTGAAAAAAAAAACTTTCTTGACTATCATGCTGCGTCCAAAAATTTGAATTATAAAAAATTTGCATACACAAAGGTAAGAGAGTTACGTTTTAAAAAAGAATAAACCATTTTCTGTATTTTACAAGAATGAGTACAGTGATGATTTTACTTGCGTAAACATTTTATCTAAAGCATCACCAGCAGATCCACTGTCAATTTTTAATGAAATTAACCTAACTATAATCAACTATAATCAACCTGTAGTTTCAGAAGATAAGTTAAAGCATATCGAATTTTCTTATAAATACCGTACCGTAAATACCGTGAAGCGCAGAGATATTAGGATGTTATTTAAGCAAATATGTTTTTTTTCCATTCTGATAACTTGCTAATATTTTTCAATCTTTGTTAATAACTTCACGTACATTTAATTAAATAAAATCTATAAAAAATGAAATTTCAGTTTTATTTAAAAAGCCTTACAGGGTTACATGGTTTTAAGTACATATGTAAAACTTAAAAAAAAACCACATTATTTTTAATTGTAAAATATTTTGAGGTTTTCTCGAGGCAAATGGCTCAGAATTATAACACATTAGATCGTTCCAGATGAAAATCGTCATTATATAAATCAAACCAATACTTACATTCAACTATACACTTAAAATTGATTTCCTGTAAAATTATCCAAAATGTACTTAGAACTCTGTGGAACTCATGCGACGATATGTCATATTAGTCCCTGGTAAGAACACTTGAGGAGTTTAGTATACTTTTATAGATTATGAAAAATCATCATAGTCACCCCTTCACATCTCCGGAACCGTGTCTACGCTGTCTATTAATTTTTTCTGGGATGTCCGAACATATGGTACTATTTGGAATACAAATGTTTCAAATTCGAGATAAAAAAAATAGGCTTAAAACAAGTATTTTTGCTATCATCCTTTGACCGCTCTTGACTGTTTTATTTTTGGATTGTGTATAAGTATCATATTTTTCAAGCAAGAATAAGGCTTACTGCTATGCGTTCTCCAACTAACAAAAACTTTTTTGGTACTTATTTTGCTATAGCATTATTTAAGAATGACTATGCCTGAAAATGTAATGTTAAATGCAAAAAAAAACTTTTGGTTTAAAATATATATTGTGGTATTCGATATTAAATTCGTACGTTGTTCAAACTTACCTATAACAGAGGCAAGAAGTTGATATAATGTTCCTTTGTATGCATTCTTCCATAGCTGGATCTTCATAATTTCCTTTGACTTCTCCGAATTCAGTGTCCGAAAGGCAACGTACTACTATCTGAAAAAAGTAAGTGAGCATAAAAAATGTAACAGATAAGATATTTTACTAATGATACCCTTAATCTTATAAGTACATGTTTTATTATGTAGTTATTAATGCAGTGTAATCAAATCTTGAGTAAACCCAGAAGTGGCCCCCTAAACTTCTTCAAACAGTTGGCTATGATAAAATGTCAGAAACGCTGTGTGTGGTATAAACCACGATGTTTATCTATGACATAACAATAGTTGTTTTCAAATACTCCATAGAAACATTTAATTCTAGACAATACCAGTTTAATATAACTGATAGATAACTTTCGTCTACGGGCATAAAAAAATTTACCAGAGTTATCAGTTAATTCGATAATTACCATGAAAGATTATTTCAACATTTCATAAAGTGTCCATAAGTTTCTTCACTGACAGTTGAACCAGTCCGAGTCATTGAACGTTGAACCAGTCCCAGTGCGAGGACTGAGTTACAACCGAGGACAAATAAAAAAGATGGTTATAAATCCCGACTAAGAAACATTGGAGTAATACTTCGAAGCAAGCACAAAACAAGACCCTTATAAAGGATATATGTGCTAACAGAGCTGGGAGCCTTCTTGCAACTTACAATCAGTAGGAATCACCTAAAAATAGTTACAACCTACTTAACAGGGCAAGGCCCAGTTAAAGGCCACTATAAATAATGGTGATATACCTGAGATCTCAGCTGCAGATTGTGTGTGATCGCAATCGAGACCGTCCTCCATATACTATCAGGCTGTGAGGTATTAGACTACAGGAGACAAGAAATCTTTGATGATATAAAAGTGCCCCTAGTGTTATAACAGTGCACCCATCTTGTGGACTTGTACCAATTAAATATATTTAATAGATAACTTTCTTCTACTGGCATAAAAAAAACTACCAGAGTTAACTCGTTAATTACCATGAGAGATTATTTCAACATTTCATAAAGTGTCCATATGTTACTTTACTGGCAGTTGGTGTATGTTCCTAAGAACTGGAAGTTGGGTTATCACTAGACCCAAATGGAAGACTAGAATAGCAAGAAAACTTTAAACGAAACTTGCGAAAATTGTTTTCAAGAATTTGGCGCACCCTATATCATCGAAACGGGATGCAAAATATTTGAGAATTTTTTTTCTGAATTATCAAGTAAATACAGTCTTTTGATCCTTGTGTCTTTTTCGAAATTTCGAGATCTGCTAAAGTTATGGCAATTTGAATCTTTATTTTATACGCGCGTTGCATATCTGAAATTTTGTAATAGCTGGAGCTTTAAGAAAAATGAAAAATAAGAAAATAAGAATTTTATATGCACAATGTAATTATCAAAATATATAGATATATTTCACAAATATTTTGCAGCTTATTTACACAACTAATTAACTATGAAGCGAAAAATGTGTGTTGTCCGGAAAATGGACAATATGTTGATTTTAACACTGGTTTAATTGCCCAATTTAAATTACAACGTCTTTTTTATTTCTGTTTACTTACCATCCGCAGGGAGTCAAATAACGAATGCACCGTTGCACTATTATGTTATGATGTCTAGGTATATGTGAATTTATATACGTATGAAAGTAAATGAAAGATTACAATAGACACAAAATAATAATTGGTCAGATACACTGCGAACAAAAATTTAGAACCTTTACAAAAAACATTACATTTTGATTTTCATTTCTTTGTTAACTTTAATTCTCAATATTTTTTAAGGATATTTAGATACTTTTATTTGAGCGTGAAAAATGAAGATATTATTTTACACTGCAAGGAATTATTTTCACTAAAATGAAGATACGCTTCAGAGAAAGAAACGAGAGCTACGAAACATTAGCATACGGATTTCAACTACAATTACCTGAAACCAGTTTCTTATCAGTAAAACTTGTATTGTAAGTTCTCGGATGTATACAGTCTGTAGATAAATGTGTGAAATAAATTTAATAACTCACAAAATATAAGTTTGTAAAAGTCCTGAAACAGGTAATTTTTGTTTTTTGTTCTGCGTTATTCAATATATCAACCAGCAAAGATGGCGCAAACCATGATATGATGATGATATTTGTACAGATATTATACAGTAATATTTTACAAATATGGTAAGAGTATACCCATCAGCAGTGGCAGTTGGTGCTAGAGTTGAAAGTGTGCGTAATATCCAGAGATAAGTCTTAAAATTGTTGAATAGATTAAAATAGCAAATAATAACACCGAAGCAGGCTATGATCTACTGACAGGGCATGAAACCAACAGTAATGAGACTAGGTAAGAGAAAGAACTGATATTTTAATAATTACTTGTTTCTGTGTTGAACACGTATGTAGTTGGATAATTTGGTTAGATATTTTATTATATCTAAACCAGTAATAATCCATATGTTGCTAGAAAAGTGCGAGAATATTTAAGCGATATGTTTCTTGGGTCGTGCATGAGGTTTAACTGAATGCCCTTCTCGATCACAAGCTCTCACTCCATTGGACTTTTTCTGTGAGAATTTCTGAAAAAATTCGAATACAGTGTCATGAGTAAAATCGACCAGAATTTAAGGAATTAAGTTGAAGTTTTACGTTCTTATCCTGGAGTGGGTACTGGAACCTTCGGCGTAGAACGCTACGCTTTTTGCTTCTTACGCGAAACTTTTTTTTTACATTCTTATGTTTATTTAACCCTCTTTTACATTGGGTTTTTGAGTACTAGTTACTGTTGTACTTATGACTTACTTATTTCGCACACGAAGCTAGGCAAAGTTTAGTATACTACCGTACTCGTACAATGATATTCAGAAAATCGTGGGGTTACTATAATATACAATGCGTGTCAATAGTTCCGGACGGCTGGATAACTCGAGAAATACGCCTGCTAGAGAAAAAATAGCCTTCATAAAGTTGTAGGATTTTCTCCCTGGCAATTTAATCGTGCACCTTGAGTTTGACCTTGACAATAACCTTGACATGACAGGTCATAATAGATTGTAAAATTTTCTCTCTTTTCATTTCCGGTGTCAAAATAGGGGGCCTATTTTATAAAGCGGGCTTGACCCTGACAACCTTCAAGGACATTCAAGGTCAAATTCAAAGTCACATTTAATTGACAGGGAAAAATCATACAACTTTTATGAACGTCATTTTCTCTAGGAGGCGTATTTCTTGAGTTATCCAGCCGTTCCGGAACTTTTGACACGCACTGTATATATTCATCATGTCATATCCGGTTAGTGCCAACTTTTTGTCTGGTACCTTAGCAACCAATGTGAAACAAATAAAGAAAATTGATCTCTTCGAAGATTTCATATGAAATTGTATATTTTTCAAGATACTTAATTTATTACATACTGTTTAGTGTTGAAGACTAAGTTAATTTTGTTATACATTTCAATTGGAGACGGTGTTCTATTTCATCCGTATTCAATTGATGTATCCCTTGGCATGTGTGTTAGGAAGTGGTATCAGAATAATTCTTGTTCACTGTTATTCTTCGTTAGAAAATGCAAATCAGGATTTCGACCTTATTAGTTCTCATCAGTGCGATATATCCTACTAAGTTCGACATCCGGATCTGTGATTTCTTACGGCAAATAACAGTTATCAGAAATTATTCTCATTCTATTTAACCTGCCGTTAGTGGTGTGGTCCAGGGAGCGACATTGGGTGACAGGGACTGATTGCTGACCTTATTAGATTTTCCAGAATACGTCGAGAAACATATAATCCGTTTAGGTACACTAGAGGGCAGTCCCTCATGTCACCGCTGTATTATCCTTAGAGAATACAGCGAGAAATACGCCGAGACTTTCATTCATTGTTGTTCGTCGTAGATATATCACACTGATGAGACCTAATAACGTTGAAATCCGGATTTGCGATTTCTAACGACGAATAATAGTGGAATTATTCTTATTATAATTTCTCTTATGGACTTACCGTTAGTGGTGTGCTACCGGGAACGACATCTAGTGATTGATGACCTTGTCAGACCCATTGGAATAGGGCGAGTCTCATTTTGACACACTAAGGGCAACTTCTCTATATCACCGCTTAGGAAGCTGTGCCCAAATCTTATATTATAACATATAGATTATTTGAATGACGTTCGGAACGGGACGCGCTACAGAGGTGTATGCATCATAAATGTACGAAAGGCGTATGTATCCTAAAAAAACACGAAAGTAACTAGTAGCATTTCACATGTTTGCCATATTTTATTCTGAAATTAGATCACACTATTCAACGTATTGCATATAGCGGAGGTTCTATAACAGCACTTACTGACACGGGACTACTGCAATCAAATTAAATTGAGGCAAACTTTATTTATGACCAATATCTCAAAATATGTCTATTTTGTTAATTTTATTTACTTTGGCTAATCCTTTTTTTGTTATGATATAAGATAAAACACATATGTATGCCTGTATGAAAATCTAATTATGATTGCTACTTTAATTTTTTATTTTGATAATGTATATTTTGGTATCTATTAACATACCCGATATTTCTTACACTAATTTTTTGTACAGTGTATAACATCTGAAGGTAAGATAAAATCATATTTATTATGAAAGTAGATAGTGATTTGTGAAACGTAAACAGTTATTTACGCGTTCATTTGTTTTTCAGCTTACGCTTATATAAACAAAAACATTCAGATTCCCGTCTGCGCAATTGTGACAACTGACAACCGTCTGAACAGATAAATATTAACAGATACTTAATGGTTTTCTTAATAATATTTTTAAATGCAATCCTCTACTGTGCAATCCTCTCACTATTTGTTTTTACTGAAGAAAAACAAACAATTTCTTTATTTTATTTGGTATTAGTTATACCCAGGTGTTATCAGTGTACCTAGAGGTAAATATTCAAAATTAAATCTTTCGGCTTCAAATCCGATGCGTGTATCGATTTATTTAATTTGGTATTAGTGATCGCAGTTGCAATTAGTGTGAACATTCAATGCTCAGTCTTTCAGCCTCAAATACGATACTTGTATTCATTTATTTGTTTTATTACTCATACATACGAGGTCTGTAAATTAAGTAATGAGACTAGCAACGTAGCGCCCGATCTAGCAACACTGCGGAGACGGGACTTGGGCGGTAGGTTAACATGTAGTGCAGTACAAGTTTGAACTTCTTAGAGCTATTCGTTTGTTCTTTGTGACTGTTTTCGTAAACCTGTTTTTTTTTCTAGTGCGTTTTTAAAAATGCGTGACTTTAATTTTGACCAACGGTGTGCTATCAGGTTTAGCTTCAGATTTGGACCCAGCGCGATGGTGATGAGACTTGGGTGTAGGAGAATGACCCTGAAACCAAGCGTCAAAGCATAGAATGACACACTTCAAGCTCTCAAAGATCCGAAAAGCAAGAACGGGCAAGACGAATATCAAATGCATGCTGATTTGTTTTTTTTGATAGCCAGGGAATTGTCCACAAAGAGTTTGTGCTCCTAGGCCAAACGATAAATCAACACTTTTACAGAGAGGTTCTTGAAAAACGAAAAATGGTCATGCGTGTGAGACCAAACATCAAGAACAACTGGATGTTGCATCACGACAATGCGCCTTGTCACACAGCCATTTCAGTAAACGGGTTTTCAGTCAGTAGAAACATTCATGTGGCTGCTAAGCCTCCTTATTCGCCTGACTTGAGTCCTTGTGACTTTTTTCTCTTCCCGAGATTGAAAAATCATCTCAAGGGACCTCATTTTGAGATCATAGAAAACATTCAAATGGCTGTAACCGACCCAGCTGAAGACTATTCCAGTGTATGAGTTCCAGCACTGCTATAAGGAATGGAAGAACCATCCTCAGCGCTGTGTGGCGGCTACCCAAGAAAGTTATTCTGAAGGAGACAATACTGAATTGTAATTCTATTCAAATAAAAAAAAAATAAAAACCAGTATCATTACTTAATTTACATACCTCGTATGTTGTACATATAAGAATAAGATAAGAAAATAATGTGTATCAGGTACCTTCACAGATTTCTAATTAATAGTGATTCTAATCATTGGAATCTAATTAATAAATAAATCTGCATAATAATGCTATCTTATTATTTCCCTGACAGTTTGACATCATCAATGCTTTATTTTATTGGCAGAAAATTTTTGTCATACCTGTTATATCATACTCTGCGTTGGCAACAAGGGTAATACGGTGCCGAGATATTGTCTAATATTGAGCAAATAGACAGTATGCCAATTGTTTTGCGGCTTATCAGAAATCCCATCATAATATACGTATGTATGTGATTTAAAAATAATAATTGTATTATTGTAGCAGACACAATGCAAAAGTTATTCAAATGAGTGTCGTATACGTATACTATACTTATTTGTCAAGAACTGATTTGTATGATTATCATAAAAAGGTTTATATTGCGTTTTCAAAAACGGGAAAATAACTATTTGAGTATGTTTCACTATTCTGTTCCTCCTAGATTGTGTTGCTTGTGATAATCATATAATTACTCTGCATTTATTCATTTTTGGTTCTGTACCTTACAGCCAAAATGACAGTGCAGAGTAATGTTAGGGATATATTCAGGAACACTACCGCAGCTGTATGCTGCTGTTTTTGGTAAGATTTTTGATGATTTTTTGGGTACAGTTTAGACATATGTACAATGTTAGTTTTCATAATGTGACAAGTTATAGCGAGTTTGTTATTGATGTTAGAAAAAAAGTTCTAATAATAAGTTTTATAATATGCTTAGTGAACATCATAAACTATGAAACTGAACCAAATTTTTTTTTTTTTTTTTTTTAATGTAACTATATAATATTACATATTTTGATTCCACAAAGTTTTCCTTTCTCAAAAATATATTATATGTCTATATTTGCACGAGAAGGTCGCGACATATTTAATTTAAAAAATATTATTGAAAAGTACTTAGCGACAAAGGATCATAGTTGTCATTGACCACGGGACGTGGAAAAACAAGAACGTTAGCAAAATTGTCACTGAAAGAGTATTGAGCGTTGCAGCAGTAAGAAATTACTTAAACAATGAGCGGAACTGACCAGTGGCCTCCAAACAGCCCAGACCTTACCCCTTTGGACATAATTTTCTATGGGGCTATAAATATACTAATACACATTTGGATACACTGAGACATACAATTGAATAATTAATATTAAATGTAAATGATCTTAATCCCAATTTTATAATTCAATTTCCTAAAATTAGGTACCAAGGGCTAAACGAAGGAGGCCGTATCGATAATAGGCCTATTTTGTAATTATTTTTAGTTATTTGAGAAATTAGATTTAGTTCCAAAAACATTCCAATTTTTTTATACAGGGAGGTAGACTCGACTCAATCTGTACATTCCAAATTAACTTTTATAAAAACAACCCTTCTGAAGGGGTAATGAATATTGGTAAACAATGTAATGAATATTGTTTTTAGTTTAATTGATACTATTTATGTAAATGTTTCACTTTTTGGGTATTTTCAACCCCTAAATAGCGGTGATTTTCGAAAATTTTTAAAAAACTAAAAAACATAGACATATATGTAACATGTTACAGGTATATATTTTTAAAAAAGCGAACAATTCCAGGAGTCAGAATGTCTAATAATATACAGGGTGTTCCAATAAAAAAACACAACTTTGGTTCAGTTTCATGACTACTGATGCTCAATTGTTTTTTCTCATAGCATGTTATAAAAAATTATGCAAAAATCTATGTCTGAGGAACTTTTTTCTAGTTTCAATAACAAACTAGCTATAACTTTTCAGATTATAGAAACTAACCCTGTGCAGGGTGTCTCAAAATTTTGTTTCCAGAGTTAGTTGTGAATAAATTGTTGGAAAATTAAGAAGCTGGTAGATGTTTTGTTTATAAATTTTACGTAAATAGAGACACTGTTGACTCAGATCTAATCCTATTTGATTAAGATGCAAGTGTATCAAATATTTAACACACCGCATATTTACGAAGATAGGGTACACTCAATACTTTTAAATGGAAAAAGAAACGCGTGTCGGGATTTCACTGTTGCAAATAGCTCGAAATTTGGAATCTTAACGTTTTTCACGTTTTTCCACAGTCAACTCTATCCGAGAAATAAATAGGAACTCTGTTTTTTTTTTTAAATAGGACACTGTGTATATTTTTGTTTAATTTCAAATTGCAAGTCATTTTGAGTGTTGTAACTTTGGTAAGTACTGTATATCTTTAAAAAAAACGTTGAAAAACTGCAATACTAATGTAAAACGTCAATAAAAATATTAATAAAGGAATGCACATTTTGGAGAACTAATAAAACTTTATTAAGAGAAACAATGTTTCACAATGCTAAACAAAATAAAATTAAATTAATGTAAAAAACATAATAATTTTTTATAACAAAAATTCTCTAATGATGTCATCGTCATGCGCGTTAAAACAGTTACTTAATGCATTTCAATTAAAAATGATTTACTTTTTTAATGAGCCGACAACAATCTACTTTCGGAAGAGTCAACAACGGAAATTCATAACTAGAGCCCGTAGGTTAATAATAGATTCCAAGACCGGTCTTAACGCGACTGGAATATTGTTATAAGTTATAACAATATATAATTAACAAGTTTAGTAATTAATTAACAAGTTATAACAATGGCTCGTTATAACTTACAACAAGCCATCCAAAAAAACATCATCAAATCTAGTTATGAACGAGAGAAATACAAATAGCAGTTATGTGGAAACTCGAAACGAAAGATTGTTTTTGCCAAACTTTGCCAAATGACTGTCACAACTGTAAAAAATAAATAATGGCAGTCACATAATGTAACAGCCTTGAGAATTAAATAATATTATAAATTTAAGATCAAGAATAGAAATACGTCTTTTTTTAGTCGGCCAACTTTGATGACGTATTTTTTTTTTAGTATTAGTTAACCTGTGCTGATCAATTCATCATTCGTGTGCATGGAACGTCGAGTAAGTTTGTAAAAATGTCGGAGAGCGTCCCTCACATAACATGTGAGGTGAGGTGGAGCATTGGGTAAACACTGACTGACTATGGTGAACATTTTGCGAAATTGATCTTTATTGGCAGTGAACTGCATTGTATCGTGTGTGTCAGTGTACTGACATGCCATGTAAAAACAGATGTTTTTCAGCATGTTGCTACAGATAAACATAAAGCTCGTGTATGTGGTGGTGTGAGTGCGCGAGACAGACAATTTCACTTGGAATTAGTCAAAATGACGGTCTTATTCCATTCGCCAAATTAGATCATCCCGAATTCAGTTCAGTTGTCCAGAACGCTGTTAAAGGACAGAACATACCTAACGTAGTGGTTGAGGGAGTGAATGAGGCAAAAGCCATGAAAGTGCATTTGAAAGCTTCAAGGACATATGCTAATTTAATCCACATCACATGTTTGGCACACGAGCTTCACCGAATTGCCGAAACTGTTCCTCTACTGTTCACAGCCTTGAATGTGATACAAGTGAATGTGATACAATTGAATGTGATATAGGTATTTGTGAAAGCAACATCCGGAAAAAAACCTTTTCGAACGTTCTAACAAGGACACCACTACCAGCGTAACCTATTGTGACTCGTTGGGGCACATCTGTACAGGAAGGTATAAGTGGAGCTTAATTCCTGAGCATATGGAACAGTCATTGATAATTGTAGATATATATTAGATATATATATATATATATATATATATAGATATAGATATATATTATGACACGTTATAGCATCGGTTAGGTACTGTGTGTATGCAAGTTCTGTGTCTTGTGATTATGGTTACTTTGACGATTAGTCGGGCTACAACAATCATTATCACATGCATAAGGTAATACCTGTTTAACATTCCGGAACGCACAAATAGTAGTATCCTGGAGCCGCCCCTGGTAAAACACGGATCTATTATTATCATCCTACTATTAACTATTCATTCATATTTTAGTTGAACTCTTAATCAACAGATAATCGGCAAACGAAGATATATAAATGCATTCTAAGACCAGTTTCTAAGTTTCTTCAAAGAACATTGCATATCCCGTAACGTTTTTCCTTCGCTTAGTTGAGGCAAATTATTGAGTGAATATACACAACCCGAAATAAATTAAATGGTTAATTAGTCAACAATATGTGTGTAGAAAGATATACTAGGGAATATGGATTCTTAAAATGAATTTCCAAATTATGTGTTCTTTTTTCATCATTAATATATTTTTCTGCATAATTCTCAACGAATTAGAACATTAGACTAACAAGCAATTATTCATTTTGAAAGACTTCCAAATAGTCCTGTTCTTTATTTTGCTGAAACTTTTTTTGTGATCACTAACTAATTGTTTTTATAGGCACCTTATTCGCGATATCGGACGGCATAACCTCGGGATGGACAGCTCCGATGATTCCTTACCTCATAAGCGAAGAGAGCCACATCAAGACCACGAAACAAGAGGCGGAATGGCTGGAGACGGCACTGCTGGCTGGAGCGTTCTGTGGCCTACCCACCATCTTCTTCACCGAGAAGATCGGGAGAAAAAAGTCCCTCCTGCTCGCCTCGTTCGTAGTCCTAATCGCGTGGATCGCCATAGCACTGGGAGACAGCATGATCTACCTCTTCGTGGCGCGCTTCTTCAGCGGCATGGCGGGAAATATGGCCTTCGTGGCGGCCCCTATGTACGTCGCCGAAATGGCGGACCAGAAGATAAGGGGCTTCCTGTCGAGTATTATTTACCTCATGATGCTCACCGGTTGCCTTATTGTCTACTGTGTCGGTCCTTTCCTGCCCTTCTACGTCCCCTGCCTGATTGGAGGCGCTATCGCCGTCGTCGAGCTGTCAGTGTTTTCCCTTCATGCCCGAAACTCCGTACTACTTACTCTACAAGAACAAACCGGAGGAAGCGAAGAAATCCCTCGCCTACTTCAGGTCCAACGTCGGAGTGGAGAAGGAGATAAAAGAAATCGCAGAGGCGGTTCGCAGGCAGAAGACCGAGAAGGGAAGGCCGGTGGACCTGCTCGTGATCGACAGTAATCGCAAGGCGTTGCTGATAATGACGGTGCTGAACGCTGGACAGAACTTCTGCGGCATAACCATCGTCATGATGAACCTGCACATTATCCTCAAAGAGGCTGGGTCTGTTTACATGGAAGATTCCTACGTGGGGATCATCTTCGCCGTGATCATGCTGGTGGCCGCTACTACAGCCTCCTTCCAACTGGACAAGTACGGGAGAAAGTGTCTGCTGATGACGTCCGCTATTCCTACGAGTTTCTGCTTGTTGGCCATCGCCGTTTATTTTAACTTGAAATACTCTGGTTACGACGTTCTGTCGCTGAGTTGGATCCCCATAGTGGCGGTAATGGTGTACGCAGCCAGTTACAAAATCGGTTTGGGCATCGTGCCAATCGTGGTTACCGCCGAGGTGTTCCCGCAAAGACAAAGGCGATGGGTATGACGATTTCAGACGGCATGTTTGTAATTTGGGGCATCGCAAGCTTACAGATGTACCAGTGGCTTGCAAATTCCTACGGGTTGCACGTACCTTTCTATCTGTTTGCAGCTTGTTCGGCCGCGCTGGCGCTTTTCACCTTGGTCTATATTCCAGAGACGAAGGGAAAGACTCTGGAGGAGATACAATTCATTTTAAAAGGGCACAAAACCCGGAAACAAAGGTCCAGGAAACGATTTAGGAGTAAACGCTTAATTTAATCTTGGCCATATCCACATATCCTTTATCTGGTCATGTCGCGTTTAATAGTACTGTTAGGTACGGAAGTCACTACTATACGTTTGTGTAGTCGCATCTCGGAGAGACCGCCGCGCCATCTCGCGGATTCGCCTCGTCAATAAGTAAGTTGTGAATTTAAAATTTGCCCAATTTAACGTGTTATACATGTGTATTATATAAGTGATTTTGTGTAAAATTAAGGGTTATTTCTCCAAATAAAATGATAATTGAAATTACTTGTGGCTTTTTACCTGTAAATACAAGTATTTTCCGCAAAAAAAGTTTGAGCAAAGGGAAAAAATTGCTTGAAAGTTTTCACGTAAGTGACATGAAAGAAGTGGTTGACGGACAGAGTCGAGAATTAATTGGAACTGTTTTAAGGGAAACCCCAGGAGCTCATAGCACTCGAAAGCAGGAAAATACGTATACTCCGGTAGTACAGGTATTTTTTAAAGAAAAGTTTTCTTGAATAAATTTGTACTATTTGCAGAGCAACTCGAACTTTCCAGTTTACAATGCGTATAATTGTATGCCAAAGCAAAATATAAAGACAAAAATTTGCGAAAATTAGTTGCCCACAAGAATATTTATACAAGTATAAGGAAATCAAAGTAGACAAAGAGAAATGGATGGAAATCGCTTTCAATTCTATAGGCCAATCGAATGTGTGGTTGCAAGAACGACGCACAAGAATTGCCTGCAGTGAAAAGGCACACAGAATCAAAACAAGAGTAGCAAATTTTGACACATTGGCAGAACAACTCAGTAAGCAGAGAAATAAAACACTAAAAACCGATCGCTATGCAATACAGACTTGAAATGGAATCAACAGCAAGATTAATGTTTGAAGAAACATACGGATAGCATTTGGGTTCTCTTTTTTCCATGAAAATATCGTTGGAATATATGCCTCTTTTCGTGGATCATTAGATTTCTCTCCCCTGAGAAATGTGCACTACAAATCCTGGTATGTTTAGTAGGAGTCCAGGGTATCTTATTAATTCTATAAGAAATCCAATTATGCGTTATACATTAAAAAAATTTAGAAGAACGCAGAATTAAAAAAAAATTCTACATATTTTGACACGTATTAAACCTAACCTAAACTTACAAAATTACAGATGAACTGCATTACAGTTTTCTATTTAAAACCTGTGAATATTACTTACTCTTTACGTCGAACAGAAATGATTCATTTCTTTTTTCTTCCAGCTTCCCATGGGCGATTTGGAAATGCATAAAAGTGTAGTTCCGGGTTTGTGTTTCGGCGATTAGTGCAACCCGGGACGCAACAAGCTTGCCCAGTATTTTTTACACCACTTTTGTGCATTTTACGTGTTATGAAATGTTTATTTCACATGAAATTTTTTTTTGAATTTTTTGTTTATCGTAGTTTATCGGCGTGATGAAGTTTGTTTACCACTTAATTTTTGACACGTTGTCACCACTACGCGGCGCCACTATAGTGACTACACAAGCGTATATTTGAAATACATATGTAGTCGACAATATACATGTGCCTAATTATTAGGTATTATAAGTAGGTATGTTATTTATTTACTTAAATATATCGAATGTATTTAATTTGTAAATTTAATATTTAGTTAATAGACTTTTAAAATCGATACTAATTAAGCCAGCTGCCAGAATGACAGATTCAAAACGTTGATATGGAATTATTTTGACGGAACTTTAAAGGCAGTATACATACATATGGTGATATTATAAATATGTTTTGCAAAAAATAAAATACGGTAAAACGCAAGTCAAATGTGTTTGCCCTCAACACCTTTCCTTTATGTTCCTGAGTTGATTAAAACAGAATATGATTTGTCTCGATTATAAAATGAATATAAAAACCAGTAGGGGGCAACAGAGTGTAATATAATATTTAATAATATTAAATTAATAAAGGTGGAAATTAACAAAAAAACGAATGATTAATAAAATAATAAATGCTTAAAATATTATTTAGTTCTTAATAGACTAGAAAAAACTCAATAATTGAAAAAAATAATTTCAAGTAAGATACATCGCAATTTAAATTTTGCTTCATCAGAAAGTATTATAACGATAAAATATATTCAGGATGACTATATAGGGCAATCCTGGTGTGGGTACTGGAATCTTCGGCGTAGAAACAAAAAAACTGGACGTCTTCCACGAAACACCGAACTAATACACTTTTCTCGACGCGCGTTTCGCCAACCAAGTTGGCATTTTCAGGAGAAGATTAAAACTAAATTCCTAGCCTACACACTTGCACTATTTATACCAAATTTGTTGCCACGGTTCACTGAACCGTAACTGTCTTTGTTTATCAGAGCAAACAGTGGACTGGTGGGTATCGGACCATTGTCCTTATTCATACTATTGTTACACTTAATGATTTCTAAACTTTCAAAAGCATCCTGTCTACTGCTTGTCAGCAGTAGCAAACTGTCTACTGTTTGTTACATTTCTAATTAATTTTAAATTATTTATGTCTATCCTATGGTTGTTGTCAAAAGCGTGTTGGGCAACACAATATTTTTCTGTTCTGCCATATTTCAAATGAGCCATGTGTTCTTTAAATCTAGTCAATATAGATCTTTTTGTTTGCCCAATATACTTTTGATCACAATCTTTACAACTTATTTCGTATATTCCTGGCTTTCGTTATTGTCGATTTTGTCTTTGGGGTTATCCAAAAGCGTCTGTAGTTTATTTTTAGAATTATAAACCAAATTGGTTTATAATTACAACCCCAAAGACAAAATCGACAAAATCCGATACATATGTATGTAACGGAAGTTTGCCAAGAAATGGAAATTAATAAAAATGTATATAATAATAAATAATAAATGCTTTAAAAATTATTTCGTTTTTAATTTTAGATTAGAAAATGCTCAGATAATTTCAAGTAAGATACAGGGTATCGCAATTTAAATTTTATTTCACCATAAAGTATTATAACAGGACATCAGGAGAGAAAGGTGTGTTGACTTTTGAATCAATTGAAAATGATCCTCATTTTATGGAACGTGTCATTACTGGTAATGAGACTGGGGTGTTTGAGTACGACCCGGAAACCAAGCCCTAAAGCATGGAATGGCACCCTTCAAGCTCTTCAAGACCCAAAAAGGAAGAATGAGCAAATCGAAGCAAATGCATGCTGATTTGCTTTTTTTGATAGCCAGGGAATTGTCCACAAAGAAGTCTGTGTCTTCAGGACAAACAGTAAATTAACACTTTTACAGAAAGGTTCTTGTGAAACTTCGAAAAAGGGTCATGCGTGTGAGACTAAACATCAAGAATAACTTGATGTTGCATCAAGACAATGCGCCTTGTTACACAGCCATTTCGGTAAACGAGTTTTTAGCCAGTAAAACATGCCTGTGGCTCCTTAGCTTCCTTATTCGTCTGACTTGAGTCCTTGTGACTTTTTTCTCTTCCCGAGATTGAAAAATAACCTCAAGGGACTTCATTTTGGGACCATAGAAAACATTCAATCGGATGTAACCAACCAGCTGAATGCTATTCCAGTATATGAGCTCCAGCACTGCTATGAGGAATGGAAGAACCTTCTCCAGCGCTGTGTGGTTTCCGAAGGAAGTTATTTTGAAGGAGACAATACTGACTAGATTCTATTCGAATAAAACAATTCAAAAAAAACTCTCGTTACTTAATTTACACACCTCGTATCTAGAAGATTTTTTAACGATTTAATTTATGTCATTGCATTACTTGAAGGCTTTCGAAGTTGGCAGAGCATACTGCGGGCGGCCGATTGAACGCCAAAAGTGATATAATTGAAAGTGATAGAACTCCAACCCACGCCCTGAAAATTTGCCGCCATATGGGGTTGTAAGCAGGTCTTGTGGATGAAAAATTCCTGAAAGAGGACTGGTTGGGTAGGTGAAACCTTCATTTGCACTTGTGTGCAAAGCAAAACAAAATAAAACAGTAAAGTTACAAACCAAAAGCTAAACCAACCCTATAGTCTATCGAAAATTAACAACCGCAACTCTAACTCGAATAGAACGCAAATGGCGTAATCTAAAATGTGTTACGCTAATTTTGACGCAGTTTATTTAATTTTGTATCGTATTTTGTCCTTTAAATCTGCTAAATTTTGTAGTCTGGCGGTATAAACTGTTGCCTTCAAATATCGCCAAGGAAAATAGTTCAGAGGAGTAAGATCTGGAAATCTCGGTGGCCACTTTATTGGCCCTCATTAATAAAATTTTCCTGGGCGCTGGAGTGGTAATGATACGATAAGTCATATATTTATAATAATAATAAAAATAGTTTTAGGAAACATCAAACGCTGAAACCATGGTCAACCAATTTTCTTTTGATAATGGAATGGCTAGTTGCGTATGCGTTGCGTGCACGTTTCTTGTAAATATTTTTCAATTGAATTCACGTTATTAGAAACTGTTATAAGCATCACTAATTACGGCCGCCACCTACCGAATCAGGCGCTGTAAACGCCTTATCTCAATGCTCCTATTCGATTGCCCGCATTTAATTCTCTAGTCTCGATCGGTCATTTTCTAAACCGGTAGCACGATATGTTCATGTTCCAGGGTACTCGCACCCAGTGCCTCGGAGCTATTTGCGGTAAGAGAATCCTGCATGTTTTTCTATTTTATTTCGATCATAAGGCGGGGGCAGGGACGGATTTGTGAATAGGCGCAAAAAAACACTCTGTGTGTAGCGCACAGTGAGGTATTTGGCCGAGCTGGCCAGATTTCTTAATTACTTGAAAATCCCTTTTCTTTATTCCTTTCCCTATTATTTATTATAGTTATTATTATAAATTTATTTGTTTTTTAAGAAAAAGCACACAAAATATTCTTTTCAGAAATGTGGAATTCTCACATCTAATTTGAAAATAAATTAATAGAGAGTTCACCTACAAAGTTGTTGGGACGCACCATAGAGGCACATCATAAATGCAATACACGAAATTAACTAGTATCCTTTCACATATTTACCATATTTTGTTATGAACTTATTTATATAACTTATTTGTGGATAAGGCCAGAGAAAAAAAATCACAAAGGGTCAAGTCGCAAGCTCTAACATGGTCTGCGTATTCAAACTAATTATACGATCTTCGAAAAAATTCGCCTATATAATTAATTATTTATTTCCCTAGTAGTATGCGCACGAGCTCCATCTTGTTGCATAGCCCGAAAGATGGATTATTTTTCTGGTTAAATCGTCAAATAACCATTGGCAGACCTGTAGCCTTAGAGATCTCCGCTCTGAGAATTCGGTGTGGATTGAGAAATGGATGGAGCTCAAATTTTCCAAAATTCGTTGACATGTGAAAAGGCAGATTCACTTGTTAGCTCAGATGACTAATATATATTTTCTTCTGTCCTTACTTTGGGCTGCCTACAAATTTAGGAAATGTTTTCCTGACCGGTTAAATGGTCGAAACGAATAACTGCGTCTAAAACAACTTCCTTGAAGTTCTCATATGCAACTCTCATCGAATAAATTGCATTTCTATTGATTCGACTGCCATTTCTTATATCATTTTTAAGTGAAGTAGGTACACCTCTGTTCTTCATTAAAAATGAATTTCGTTAATTATTTTACAATTGTGACACAATTGTCCCAATTCAAAGCAAACAGCAAAGCTTCGTTTAGAGCTTCGACGATATAACCTCTATTTCCATCTCTCTCGTTCACAGTGGCGGTGCGTGATATTTCAGTTAGCCATATCTTGAAAACGACGCATGGGACCCACTTCATTTTTTAGTTGATGACTATACACCTCTTACAGAAAGGATTTATAGTGAAAAACCGTCATGCAAAGTTTGCGAAAAAATTTCAAAAAACACTGGAGCACTCCTGGGTTCTCAGTAACGCTCTGTGGAATATTTGCAGTATATTTTTTTTCATAATCTAGAAACAAATATAAGGAGACGTTTTTCGATTTGTTGCAAAATATTTTTTTTCAAAAAGTATGGCCATTTTAATTTTGGGAAACAAAATGCTCCTATAAAATTAAAATTAAAATGGCCATAACTTTTTGAAAAAAAAAAAATATTTTGCAACCAATCGAAAAACGTCTCTTTATATTTGTTTCTAGACTATGCAAAAAAATATACTGCAAATATCCCACAGAGCGTTACTGAGAACCCAGGGAGTGCTCCAGTGTTTTTGAAAAATTTTTCGCAAACTTTGCTCACGATTTTTTCACTATAAATCCTTTCTGTAAGAGGTGTATAGTCATCACCTAAAAAGTGAAGTGGTTCCCATGTGTCGTTTTTAAGATATGACTAACTGAAATATCACGCACCGCCACTGCTCGTTCATATCCAGATTTGATGACGTTCATTTAGAATGTACAAATATACTCGGTGTTCCATTAAAATAAAGGTACGTAGCGATTACATGAAATGGAGCAAACTGTATGACTAGGAATGATGGATATTTTATAAACACCACATTATTTTGGACAGCTTTTATTTGAAACATTTTTTCTTAAATTTACAATAATAGAGTTATGGAAGAAATTGAATTAGGTGGAACACTCTGTATAATGTAAATTGTATAATTTAATTTCACTACAAAAAAGTTACAAACCGTATACCCGTAGGTATATATTTCATAAAAAGGAAATTAGACTAACTGAAATTATGAAGGAGATAACTGCATTCTTAAAATCACTTTCTATTGACAATGGGTTTCAAAAGGGTACTTAAACATTTTTAATCTGGGGACGACACAATTGTAAATACGCTCCTGGATCGAGGTAAATATAAATCTGTGTCCAGTACGTCTGATAGTCTTGCAAATAAAAATAACGTTGACGGGTATTTGATCTCAACTTTTGCTGTTTTTTACAGGATTTAATTCTTTGTGTTGATAAATTGACATATTTTTTTACCTATGGTTTTGATAAGAGCTTATTTGTTTGTTGGTTTTTTATCGCGACAACTTATTCGTGTTTTGTCCCATTTATATATATTTTACAGAGTGGATGATATATAACATATGACTGACTTGTAATCTATAAAAATGTATTTATATATGTACAGTTGGTGCCATCCAAATGTGAACGGCAAAATTGTATGGTGTAATTTAAACTTTATACTTCTTTTTTTTTTTTTTTTTTTTCTTTTCGAATTTTTTTCCGCGGGGGATTTTTTTTTTTGGGGGGATTTTTTAAAAAAATATAAAAAACCACGTTTCTCCTTAACCCTCCCACATTGGGCCGCGCCCCCCCCTCCTTTCTACCCCCCCCCCCCCCCAAACAACCCCCCTCCCCCCTTTTTTTTTCCCTTTACCCCCCCCCTTCCCCCCCCCCTTTTTCCCCCCCCCCCTTTTGGTGGGTTTTTTTCCCCCTCCCCCAAAAAAATCCCCCCCCCCCCCCCCCCCCCCCCCCCCCCCCCCCCTTTTTTTCCCCCCCCTACTTCCCCCCCTTTCCCCCCCCCCCTCTTTTTTCCCCCCCCCCCTTTTTTCCCCCCTTTTCCCCCCTTTTTCCCCCCCCCCCCTCTTTCCCCCCCCCCCTTTTTCCCCCCCTCCTTTTCCTCCCCCCCCCCCCCCCCCCCCCCCCCCCCCCCCCCCCCCCCCCCCCCCCCCCCCCCCCCCCCCCCCTCGGCCCCCCCCCCCCCCCCCCCCCCCCCCCCCCCCCCCCCCCCCCCCCCCCCCCCCCCCCCCCCCCCCCCCCCCCCCCCCCCCCCCCCCCCCCCCCCCCCCCCCCCCCTCCCCCCCCCCCCCCCCCCCCCCCTCCCCCCCCCCCCCCCCCCCCCCCCCCCCCCCCCCCCCCCCCCCCCCCCCCCCCCCCCCCCCCCCCCCCCCCCCCCCCCCCCCCCCCCCCCCCCCCGCCCCCCCTCCCTCCCCCCCTCCCCCCCCCCCCCCCCCCCCCCCCCCCCCCCCCCCCCCCCCCCCCCCCCCCCCCCCCCCCCCCCCCCCCCCCCCCCCCCCCCCCCCCTCCCCCCCCCCCCCCCCCCCCCCCCCCCCCCCCCCCCCCCCCCCCCCCCCCCCCCCCCCCCCCCCCCCCCCCCCCCCCCCCCCCCCCCCCCCCCCCCCCCCCCCCCCCCCCCCCCCCCCCCCCCCCCCCCCCCCCCCGCCCCCCCTTTTTCTTTTTTTTCTCCTCCTCCCCCCCCCCCCCCCCCCCCCCCCCCCCCCCCCCCCCCCCCCCCCCCCCCCCCCCCCCCCCCCCCCCCCCCCCCCCCCCCCCCCCCCCCCCCCCCCCCCCCCCCCCCCCCCCCCCCCCCCCCCCCCCCCCCCCCCCCCCCCCCCCCCCCCCCCCCCCCCCCCCCCCCCCCCCCCCCCCCCCCCCCCCCCCCCCCCCCCCCCCCCCCCCCCCCCCCCCCCCCCCCCCCCCCCCCCCCCCCCCCCCCCCCCCCCCCCCCCCCCCCCCCCCCCCCCCCCCCCCCCCCCCCCCCCCCCCCCCCCCCCCCCCCCCCCCCTTTGGGGGGCCGCCCCCCGCCCATACCATAGTCGCCGTAAATGCAATGACATGGGTCAAATATATAATCGCCGTTCTGTGTCGCCGTTAATGACATATCAAAATATTAATCATTGACAATAATATCAAACATTGTAACTTTAAATGAGGCGCAAAGAGCAAGGGCTATAGCTAAATTAGGAGAAAACTGGTCGTTGAGTGAAGTGGCTGCTGAATTAAATGTAAGTAAAAGTTACATATTTTACATTAAAAAAACGCTGGTAAGAAGAACAGCGACTACAAAGGCCTATCAGACAAGGTATAGGAAAGGTTTCCACTGAGAATGAAGATAATGCTCTGGTCGAATTTATGTCATAATCCATTCGAAACCGCTGTGAAGGCTCGAGAAGAAACATTATTTCCAGGGTCTCTCAGAACAACACAAAGGCGTCTAAAACAATGCGGCTTTAAGAATTGCGTTGCTGCTCACAAAGTGTTTCTAACCGAAGAGCATACACATAGGCGAATCCAGTTTGCAAATGAATGTTTACAAGGAAATGAATTTTGGAACAATGTCGTGTTTTCTGACGAAAAGACGTTCCAATCTTCCAAAAAATGGAAGACTACGTGTTTATCGACCCAGGAATACAAGATTTGAAGATAATTACATACACCTTGTGTACTACCAATAGTGGCCTCTTTTCGGTCAATGTTTGGGCGTGGATAAGCGTTCACAGTCCTGGAGAGTGCTGGCATATTGATGGCGGATTAACATCCGCACGTGAGAATTCATGTTTCAGATTTCAGCACGTGAGAAATTTTACTTAGTAACTAGGTATACTTTAAAATATAATAACTACACATTCGTTACAGGATAATTCTCCAATTCATACTGGATATAACCACAACATCAATTTCCGATGTACTACGATAAAATTCAGGCATAATTTTCATGACTACCAAAAACCGTTCACATTTTGATCGCACCAACTGTACATATGTATATGTATGTATTACAATTGATGTATATCCATGTGGGTATTTAATTTGATTATCGCTGACAAACACTTACATTCACATGGTTTAATAGAACTGACTGCAAAATGATTCACTTGGATTTCTTTTACTTTTTGTGGTAATCCGAACAAATACTTTTTGTAATGTTGGTGATTAGAGTATAATCAGAACATCTTTACCTGTGAATTGCGCATAACGCATATACCTGCTGCACTGTACCTAATTTTTAATGACATAAAAAGAGATCACTCTTAAAGTAAAAATCGTTTGAGAGAATTAAATTTTATTATTGCGTACACACTATAAATACACATACCTTATACTGATAAGGTATGAAAATAGTTAAATAGTAAATATACTGATACTAGCGACCCGCTCCGGCTTCGCACGGGTGCACGCGGACTTTTTTGTAGACCTTTTTAAGGTGTACAATACTGTAGTACATTATTTTGATCTATCTCGTAGGGTTCAGCCAGCGTTTGCAATGTCAGCGCAAAAAAATGTGTTTATTTACGACATCACATTAGAAACCTCTAAAATTATCAGTGTTTGTCTACTATATTATGCATGTATTATACATATAAACCTTCCTCTTGAATCACTATATCTATTAAAAAAAAAACGCATCAAAATCCGTTGCGTAGTTTTAAAGATCTAAGCATACATAGGGACAGACAGACAGCGGGAAGCGTTGTTTTATACTATGTTATGATTTACTATTTAAGTGAAAACTTGTCAAAAAGTGTCAACATTGTTTTTAAATGTTTTTAATAAATATAGGTATGAATAAAGGTAAATAAATCCTTTGATTTCCTTTTCCTGCGGAATTAGAGTTTCCAGTTTTCAATAGTGGTTTTTCATTTGCCCGTAAGTTTTTGTTTAGTGTTCGACTTTTTCTTCTATTTTTTGTCAATAAATATAGTATACTATTTCTAATGTGAATGTGAAGAAATAAAAAGAAGCAAGGTTGTCAGATATGTATATTTTCTAAAATTGCTAAGCTCATATGTAACAAATGTTACTTCATACTTCAGTACACTGTTAGTTCGAGACGTTCTTAGAAAGCTAGTTTGAAAATATTTAAAAAAAATACATGGATATAAATGTATTAGTTTTAAATTAAATTAAGGCGTTTAAAAAAGCTGGAAAAAAATAATTATAAATTAAAACAACTTTATGTATATTACTATACTTAAGAAAATTTTGAAGAGCCGGCAACAGCTCCCAACGACTAACGAGTTACAGTGACCCAATTAGAGTATTTTGCATTGTATCGAATACGTTAGTTAGCTATTTCTGCGGTCAACTGTGTCGTTAAAATGATTTACGACATTAGTAATTTCCTTTTGTTTACGCCAGTGACGTGTTTGTGTTTTATTTCAGATATGTAGGTTTATTAAAACAGACAATTTTTTCAGATTGTCTGGCTAAATGAGCATTATTTACAGAAAATTATATTACAAGTATTATGAGTTTTGTATGCAGGCTAATTTTAATCTCCTATATTGATTTGAATGAAAAAAATTATTTCACGATTTTCGAATTTATAAAATATATATGCACGCCATTGGGCGGCGTTAGCCATCAAAGGAATTAAAAATATATCTCTTCACATTGAGTTTAGAAGGACTATAATTAACGTTAAACAACATTTAGTTTCGGAACATTTTTTATGAATAATCTTGACATAAACGTAAGTTGGTATAAACTTCTCTCTCTTGGTATAAACACTCGTTATATTCGGCATTCTATATAACAAAAATGACGTTCAGGAATTCTCTGACCTTCGCCAAAATTAAGGACTACAGTGGTACATTTTGTCAGCTCTTTACTGTGATAACTGGTGAGTCATTTGTTTTTTATTACTTGGAAATATTTGTTATCTGGAAGCAAGCAAAAAAAAATACGCTAAAAAAGACAAATGACGCATTTGTTTAGATATGTTAAATTAAATCGCTCTCATTATAACAATATCATTGTCAATAAAAATGTTGTTTCAACGCTAAATAAAAGTTAAGTCTTCGTGTTATTCATTAGTAAGGTTGGTTTACCGCGACATATAGGCAACTCGTAGAGCATGTGTGGTGGTCACCTGAATTTAATTTGATTGCAGTACTTCTATGTCAGCTGGTGCTGTTGTATCACCTCCGCTGTATGCAATACGTTGAATAATGTGATATAATTTCATAGTAAAATATGGCAAACGTATGAAAGGCTGTTAGTTAATTTTGTACATTACACTTTTCACTACACTACAGGGATGTGGAAGTAAAATTGAGTGGTTTATGTTTGTTAAAATAATATTATAAGATATTGAGCTTTGTTCTGGAGTTACCCAATATGGAGAATATACGATTTTAAATAACGAAAAAGTAGAAACATGTATTTATCTACATAATATAACTGTAAAACTATCTAAAACTACTGTTTTTTTTGAATTTTGTGCAATATGTCTGTTTGCGTACATTTTTATCGTCCCCATTTTATAGATGACGAGATATAACTTAAGCCATTACACGTTCGATTAATATACAGTCTATACCTAGATTTTCTGGGAGTGAGTATCAATAGAAACTTCTTGTCCTGGGGCTTTACACAACATGGCCATAAAGAAACGAGTATCATTGTTGGCATTCATTCTTAGTCTTAGTAGAGATGTCGGCGTAATTGATTGATTCTTAATATTTTTTTTTGTTATTCCTGAAATATTATTATTATCCTGTATTATTATATTTGAAGACATTACTTATATCTTTCTTAAAAAACTGCTAATGTGTCGCAACCTCTTGCATGTAAAAATAAAATATGATCTTGGCGCTTTGGATATGAGTTTAAAATGCCAAGCCGACAGGCAAAAACACTTGCCCATGATCCGACCCGAAGCCGACGCCCCTGAAAATGAAATGTGAATCTGAGTTCTACTTATCAGCCATTTATTTCTTTCTTTTAATTGGAAAATGATTGTAGGACGCTTTATGTTATTTTATGTGGGATATATGTAACACATTCTGATTTCATTACTATTTAACCATTCTTATTGTTATGGAGGTAACGTGGATTAAACGGACAACGAACTTAGTCAGTTTAAATAATTTTAAACAGTTACTGGGTTACTAAGTAGTAGATATTTAACATAAACTATTTTTTTCCAACGCTTTTTAGTTTCTTAGTTATCGTTATTTTAGAAAACTGCGATATTATACAATGTAATACAGATATAACGGTGTTATGTACATACGTATCATTGACGAGAGATTATAATAATAATGAGTGAAATATTAACTTTGTGCTTATCTTAGTAACCGGTAAATAGGACTTTATTATATACCCTCGTTAACACTAGGTAATTGTGCTGTAAATGAACATTTTGCTGTAAATTGCACTGCGAAAATGACTGCTCAAAAACTCGAAAACCTCACTATATTCAAAGGGACCCTAACTCAGTTGGTGGCTGTTATAACAGGTGAGTTTCATTTGAAAAAGGAAGGGCGAACAGTTTTAGGAATTTAATTTAGGATTACATAAGATTATATAGAATCTAATGTTTCTTCCACTCCTATAGCAGACGAACCAACAAACAAATCTCATACCATATTGAAATATAATTTTATAGCTTCATTGAATGAATGTTACTCGTATTATTCAGTCCTTCATATTTAATACATTTCTAAATTGGTGTTCTGTAACGTAATAATGTATATTGAAAAGAAATACTTATGTCTATCCGTGTGTTCCTTAGACTGAATACTTGTTTAATTTTCTAAATTGTACACCCTAGTATGTATTTTGGTTACCAGTTTAACCATCAGTAATCTAAAAACAAAATTCATCAGAGCTGGAGACAAAAAAACTGCTGGTGCTCTGTAAAGACCCATATTTCAATACAGTGTTATATTAAGGGTGAGATGAGTCAGCAATAACTCGCAAGGTCGGGGATCGGGACAATTAGTGACGGTGGCGCGCTGTGAAGTATGAAATAAAACAAAACATATCATAAAAGCGTTTTGTGAAGGCCGAAAATTTATACGCAAACAGTATATAGAATATAAATCTGCTACAAAGCGGTTACTGGTCAAACAGCGCAGTTCCAGAGAGTAGTGCAACAGCATTTGATGTGAATATAATTTGTTTTAAATAGGTGTTTTGTAAAAGCTCAAACTTTGCACAATGTTCACGAACTCTTGGGTTAAAACTACGTTAAGTGACAGGCTTAATTAAAATATTTGATTATTAACGTCTTTGATGAAGGAACAGAATAAAGTTGTTGCTTTATTTTAAGGCTCTCTCAAGTCTGGAGATGATTGTCTAATTTCTGAAATAAAATGAAAACAAATAGAAATAATCTGAGAGTTGAGACGACATTCTCTTATGTTTTTAATAATAAAAATAACAAAACATTTGCAAGATAAATTGAAGCAATCGAAATTAAATTCCAGATCTTCAAATTCCATTGTAGCTATTTATTTATAATTCGAATTTCGTTCATTCATACCAAAAATGTTGTAGACCACTTAAGTTGCCATAAGGTTCAATAATGATACGTAGTAGGATCGTAAACTATATGAATAATAAATAAATCATAAATGATATACATATATAATACGAGGGATGAGGAAATCAGGTATAATATTCCAATCGATCGACCAAATGATTAAATGAATAGCTGAAAGGATTACATAGGCCCACAAAATTTTAAGTAACAAACTAGACTATATTTTTCCGAAGTTTTGATGCATTGATGCTCAAAACAAAACATCAAAATTCCTCTATGATGACAGGCTATCAAATTAACCTCAAAAAAAAGCGAAAAAAAAAGGGTGTCTCCCCCAGGGCCGCTCCGGGTTTTTTGGGGGGGGGGAAAAAAATTTTTTTAAAAAGATTTTTTTTTTTTTTTTTGCGTGTTTGACAAATTTTATTAATATCCCCCAGGGGGGGGGGGCCCCCCCCCCTTTACATACAAAAAAAAAATTAAATTTCCTTTTAATCCATAAAACCATATAATTTTTTTTTTTCCCCCCCCCCCCCCGGGGGGGGGGGGGGAGTCTCCCCAATTAAATAAAAAATAAAAAAAAAAAAAGAAGAATTTCCCAGGAACCCCCCCTTTTCTTGTTTTCGTTTCTAAATAGATCACTTTCATAATATTTTTGCCTCAGATGTGATTTTAAACACAACAAATAGGTTCCTGACGAAGGTTTCAACTGAACGAGATAAAGTTTTAAGATTTTATCAAATCCAGACTTTGTCTAAACATCTATCTATATAATATCTCCTCTAATTGAAAATAATATACACGACCAACACAATCATTTATTCAAAGTTAAAGAACTACTTAGCCCTTTGTATTTATCATAGAACGTATTAACAAAACTACGAGCCGGCTTACCCTGATTAATTAAAGTTTTACTTAGATCTGGCAGTGGTACTCTTAAATATTTAACAAATAATTTATCCTCATAGGACAGGCGACTAAATTTGTACTGTATATGATACTCAACAGTATCATTGCAGGTTCGAATATTTATTTGAGTGTCATGACAACTCGTATTGTTATTTTTATGAAACAATCTGCTACACTCGCCAGTTATATGCGTGACAGACGTCCATTATAATTTTGTATAGTTAATTCAATATAAACGTTCAAATAATGACTTACGTAAGTAATATGGTACACTTCCAATAATTATTACCCTCCTATACCACTCAAACACCCAAAAAAAAAACGTCAAGAATAATGGCACTTTCCAAAGAAAATTTCCAAAACACAGAACAATAAAAGATATTAAATTTTGTTGGTTAGGTTGTTAGGTTCATGAAATAAATTAACTCGCTTTCTGCGCTGTCACGTATGAGAGGTGGGAAGTGGGCGTGTTTGCCTCCGCTATGCAGTTTCTTAAATCACCTTTAATGCCACTGGAGTAAGGGTTAAATTTGTTAGTAACGCAGCTAGTTGCTAGCCCTGAAGCCCCCTATTCCGAGGCATTACCTCCTCTGCCTCCCCTGACGAGCCGCCACTGAGGTATCACTATATTTGAGCTTATGCTACATCACGAGGTACTTTTTCCCCTTAAAAATTGTTAAGCAAATTTCGAAGCTAATTTTTATTTGTAATTCAAAGTGGCTTGGGTAACTTATAGACTTATACCCCCCTCTAACGTTTTCACGTTTCGTTTTAAAACATATTATTTCTCCAAAGATATTTAGTTATGTCTCTGCTATATATTTCACTTTTTTTGACTAGGAACTACTCATTTTTTTATTTCTTCTTGGTTTTAATATGACTTGATTTTGTGATTAGGTACTTCGTTGCGTAAAAATTACCTCAAATATAGTGAAAACCATGTTTTTTGCGCTTTCAGGTTAGTACATTTTGAAAACTTGACGTGATGGACCAATTCTGGTTCAGGATGTCAAAAACGTTCAACATTCATTCCAACAAGGCGTCATCTTAAATCCTCTAGATGAACTGGTTGCTTAAGCGATGCATTTTCATTGAATTTTTTGTTTAATATCCTATACTTATTTACAGGCTCGCTGTTTGCTATATCGGACGGTATGACGTACACTTGGACGGCGCCGATGATCCCCTACTTGATCAGCGACGAGAGCCACATCAAAACCACCCTCCACGAAGCAGAATGGCTGGAGACGACTGTCATGGCGGGGGCATGTTGCGGTCTTCCGCTTACCATATACCTCGTGGACAAGATAGGCCGGAAGAGGTCCCTTCTGCTAGCCTCCTCCACAATGGTGGTCACCTGGACCGCCATAGCTCTCGGCACGAACATGATCTACCTCTTCGTGGCGAGATTCGTCGCGGGAATGGCGGGCGACATGGCCTTCGTCGCAGCCCCCATGTATGTCGCAGAGATAGCCGACAAGAAAATCCGCGGCTTCCTTTCCGGGTTAATCTACCTGATGATGCTCATCGGCTGCGTGCTGATGTACAGCGTGGGGCCCTATCTTCCCTTCTATACTGCTCCGGTAATCGGAATTTGCGTCACGCTGCTGGAGGTGGTCACATTTTCCTTCATGCCAGAGTCGCCCTACTACCTCTTTTACAAGAACAAGCCCGAAGAGGCGAAGAATTCGCTGCACTTCTTCAGGCCAAAAGTCGACACCGACAGGGAGCTCAAGGACATCTCCAGAGCGATAGAGAGACAGAAAACCGAAAGAGGGAGGGTACAGGACCTGATCCTGGTAGACAGTAACCGAAAAGGCATCGTCATTATGACGATACTAAACGGTGGGCAGCACCTATGTGCCATCAGCGTTATCCTGATGAACCTTCACATGATACTTGAAGCGGCTGGATCCATTTACATGGAGTCGTCCCTCGCGGCTATAGTATTTTCTGTGATAATGCTAGTGTCGGCTGGATTCGCCTCATTGCAAGTGGACAAATACGGCAGAAAAGTCCTCCTCATCTCGTCCTCGATACTTACGGGGCTCTGCTTATTAGCTCTTGCTGTTTACTTCCATCTAAAAGCCCTTAGTTACGACGTGTTGAGCGTGAGTTGGATACCCATAGTTTCCGTAATGGTGTACGCTGCAGTCTTCAAGGTGGGGCTGGGTATTGTGCCGATCGTGGTGACTTCGGAGATTTTTCCGGCGAAAATGAAGGCGATAGGTATGACCGTGGCAGACGCGATGTATGTGATAGGGAGCATAGTCGGTCTGCAAATATATCAGTGGTTGTATGGGAGTTATGGACTTTATGTACCCTTCTACGTCTTCAGCGTGTGTTGCTTCCTAATAACATTGTTCACCATCGCCATTGTTCCAGAAACAAAGGGGAAAACGTTGGAGGAAATTCAGGTAATATTGAAGGGTGAGAAACTACCCGATAAAAGTGCACAAGAAGGCCAGTGTTAAATAAATTAATTATTTAGAAAATGTTTCACGAGGACTGAAGTATGAGACCAGTGAAGAGTGATTGGTGATGTACACAGTAAAGTATTTTTATTGTTGGTGAAACGTGGTCACTTTTTCCTCGGTTATTGCAGAATGTGACGCAAGATTTTGAACATTGTTCTTTTCTACATAAATAAGGTATGATAAAAAAAATGTATGTACACTGTTAATGTTTCAGTTTCTTTCATACGATTTCTATGTTGCACTTTTTTAAAAATATCTTGAATAGAGGTTGAACTAATCTCTTTAACCTAAGCTCATGTTAAAATGTTTTATAAAACATTATGAAAAGTGTATTACATTTTTTAATACAAATAAAACTTCATTCTTTATGTAGCTTTTTTTTCAAGAATATTACAGAGGAAGTTGACCATTCCAAGCTTAATACAATAAAGAAGTTGAATAAGATATTATAAATAAAAAAATAATAGTTACTTATTTAAATATTTTTAGCCACGGAATGGTAAACATTTATTTTATCCTTGTAGATGTTTTTCTCTTTGTGAAAAAGTGTAAAAATAATGTTTTTTTTTTTGTGAAACATTCAGTGGAATTAAATGCTAGAAATGAAATAAGGGATCATATTTATTTTTTTTTATTTTGGCAAAAGTTTATTTATAATATGTTTCTGCGGAAATATAAGAAATGCGAATTTTTATAATCCTTTCCTGGAATTTAAGGCCTTTAGAATAGAATTGTGATAAAATGTACTACTTTTGCGTACGTAAGTATAACAGCACGAACATTTTACGTTAAACTTTTCATACTGCCCACAATACTGAAAAGTCTTTCTAAGAGTCACAAAATATTGTAAAATTGAAAAACCCATTTCATTTATCGCTGGGATATATGCTTTACCAATGAAATTAGAAAATATCATATCATGGGTGCTTAAAGTACCATATGAAATTAAAAAAATGTCATATCATGGGTGACTTTTTCTGAACGAACATTATATAGGTAGAACAATTTTCATAATAAGGTAAGTACTTAAACTTTGGAATTCTAACACATCAATTTCTCGCGACGAATCAAAGTGTCCAAACGGCACGTCTATTACTTTTTTTTTTGTTTAGACAATATTTAGAGATAACTAGAGCGTTGTCTTTTTCAAAAATAGTTTAATAAATCCAAAATGGTGGGTTTTAGGTACCATGTGTGGTTATTAAAGTTGACCTAAAGTTTATTGGGGTATCCAAAAATATAGGATGTTTCATTTAAAATAACGAAGTTCTTTAGCGGTTACATGAAATGGAACACCCTATATGATTATAAATATTTTACAAATATGCACTATATCATTCTGGGCAACTTTTATTTGAAATATTTTTTTTCTAGAATTTACAGTAACAGAATATGGAAGAAACCGCCTTAGGTGAAACACCCTGTATAATATTTTAGATATATAATATATAATAAAAATAAAAATTATGAATTAAAAAAAAAAACATTTTTACTGATTTAAAATAGTTATTATAATAATTTAATAAATACTACCATAATTTAAATACTTATATATAATAAAAAATATATTTACAAAATTAACGCATTTTCATACGAACTGGAGAAATCATTCAGTAGTCAGTTGTTACCAAAATATATTAATTGTTCGTTCAAATTTTATGTCATTGTCACTGTAATTTTGATATTGCGTTTTCTTTTTACTGCACCTAAAGCTGTGATACAGGGTGGTCAAAACCGTTCATTAAAAGTATTGGGTTTGTAGAAATTATTGATTTTTGGAAATTTGGACACAAGTTAATAAGCCTATGGCGAACTTGATGAAAATATTTTCAAGATGGCTGCACTTCCGGTTATATTGCAAGTCGGCATATACTTCCTTATTTTAAAAGGAACAGTACCAGGACTATACCGTGTGTGTAAAGCCAGTTGTAACGTTATTTTTTTTACTTTAAAATAGCTACAATGGATGGGGAAAATAATAATAATTTAAATTTTTTTTTTTTTTTAGTTTTTTTTTTTTTTTTTTTTATTGAACCTCAGATATTTTTTTATTTTATCTAAGAAAACATATTTAGCATTAAAGACTACCTCCAATTTTTAAAATATTAAATTTTATGGGTATAAAATTGTATAATTTTTTATTTTAATTAGTTGTTATTTTTTATTTGATTTTATTTTTTAATTATATAAAAAGTTAAATTTTATTTTATAATTTGGTATTTTTATATAAAATTGAAAAAAAGTTTAATAAAAAATTATAGTTTCTTAAAGGTGTTGCACAGTTATGAAAAAGGTCAAACAGAAGTGAGACGACAGATAAGAAGCAACCGCACACGCATCGAAGGTAGTGAGGGAATAAGACCGGCCTCTCACCACCTGTGCTTGGTGTTAGAACGAGAAGGGTACCATTTGTCCTTTTTCACAACTGGCCGATGTCGGCTTTACACAAACTGTATACTTCGATTATACACGTTGTTTTGGGTATATCTTCATGAGGTTTCCCTATACTATAAGTTTAGTTTCTTAGATTAAAGTTTAGAAAACTAGAGCCAGAAGCTTCTGCCTTTTAAGACAGAAATTAAAAATATAGATTGCTAACGATGTTAATAGAAAACGATGCTAATGCTAACGATGCTAAACTAAACGATGCATCGCGACGCCTCGATTTTTTTTACAATAAACCTTCTTTATAATTCGTAAAAGTTTTTGATTTTTTTGAACTCTGAAAATTTTTGAACTCTTTTATTTTCATTATTTCAAAAATTATGTCCGTTACCCAAAATCTCATTTGATCTACTAACATATCCGCTTAAAAACATTATCAATCTACTAAATAGTCCATTTCTAAATTTCATAAAATAACAGTTTTTGGCTTAGTAATAACCGAAAGTACAGCTATCTTGAAAATATTTTGATCAAGTTAGTCAACCTTGGTTACCTTAAATCATTTCTACGAGTTCTAATACTTTTAATGGGTTTCGTATCAATCATCCTATACACTCTGTTTCAAAAATATAGACACCCCTTAAAAATGTCTAGTTTATTTTTATTTTCAAGCTGATAATTGAGCTGATATTTAAAATATAAATTGATTTGTAATTAGGTTTAATGTTTTTGAAATCATTTTTCAGTAAAATAAAAATAAAACTGGGTTATGTTGTTTTAATTTTTTCTTTGTTTCAAAACTATAAAAACACTAACAAATTTTGGACAATTAAAGCTCTAATTATTTAATTTGTCAGAATGCCGCGAGTAAAATGTTACTAGAGAAGAAAAAAATAAAACTGATGCATTCTACGAGTAGGTACTCTAATCTAACCCCCCCCCCCATATTCTTTTTTTTTTTTTTTTTTTTTTTTTTTTTTTTTTTTTTTTTTTTTTTTTTTTTATTTTTTTGTTTTTGTTTTGTTTTTCGATATATTCGTTAGCTAGCTGAGACTACGAGTAAAGTGATAAAGCAATTGGACGATAAAGGGGCAAAGTGAACAATTTTCTGAAAAATACCAGTCCAAACAGCAAAAAAATGCCATTCACGAAGGTCGAAAGTGTAGACACGGTATGATGAAAGCCAAAGGAAGAGAGTCGATTTGGGTGGTTTTTGCCCCAAATTATTTTTGGGTGAAAAAAATCATAAAAATATTTTTGTCATAACATGTCTACTAACAATAATAAGTCGATTTTGCCCTAAACGGACCATCTCCCACCCCCTAGCCCCCTAACCTGTCTAACAGCGTTCTTGGGGAGATATATCGTTTCCAAACTTATATTTGCTTGATAAAATACTACACTATCTTCCTTATAACTCTATCCGCTCTCATTTATCACTTTTCCCTTTTTACTCCCTCCCCCTAGGGGGGTGGAGAGGGTGGTTTTACTATATATTCGTTTGCGGAAAATATAAATGCAAAATATCCAAGCTTGCTCACCAGACTTGACCAGGGTATCCTCGGGTTTTTAGGGTTGCTGATTCCGAACCCGAAGTCCGTTAACCTGTATCACATCAAGTTCAAGGTTATTTGAAGGTCAAATTGAAAACAAAAGCTGACCTAGAATTCCGAAAAATAGGTAAATACTTTTTTAACATCTCTGAATAATTCGATTTCAGGCTTTGTGAATCGTTCGCTCTCAATTAGGGGTCATTTCAAGGTCAAATCAATATTATGCTAGAGTGAAGTTGAAGAAAATGAATGAAAATGTAATTAATTTGAATCACTTTATGTATAGGTTTATGAGGTAGCTGTAGCCAACTCAAGTAAAAAGGGAAAAAAATGATAAATGAGAGAGAATGCAGTTAAAAGGGAGTGTGGTATATGATCAAGCAAATACAGTCTGTGTAAAACCGACATCGGCCAGTTATGAAAAAGGACAAATAGAAGTGAGACGACAGATAAGAAGCAACCGCATACGCATCGAAGGTAGTGAGGGAATAAGACTGGCCCTCTCACCACGTTAGAACGAGAAGTGTGGACTTTTTCATAACCGGCCGATGTCGGCTTTACACACACTGTATAAGTTTGAAAGCGATATATTTCCCCAAGAACGCTGTTAGCATATTCATAGTTAGCATATTCAGGAGGGAGGCTAGGGGGTGGGGGATGGTCTGTTTAGGGCAAAACCGATTTATTATTGTTAGTAGACGTTAAAAAAATGTTTTCTGATTTTTTCATTCAAAAATAATTTGGGGCAAAAACCACCCAAACCGACCTCCTCTTTTGAAGATGTGTTGAATACAGCTAAATCCGCAGCTGCCTTTGCGCCTCGGCACAGTAACTTCTAGGACTACCGTACGGCATTCCATGAAATGCAGATGGCACGGCACTCTTGTTTTCAATTATACTTTTGAAACAAAGAAACAATTAAAGATATACTGTTATTATCTTTTTTTATGAAAAATAATTTCAAAATCATTTAACTCAGGTAAAAATCAATATGTGTTTTAATTTTCAGCTTAACTGAACTATGGGATAACAAAAAACTTTAAATTTTTTAGAGGTGTCTACATTTTTTAAACAGAGTGTATACGTAATCGTTGTGCGCCTATCGTAATAAAATTGACAGGCGCTTTATAAGAACCATAGTGAAATGGTTTTATTTTTTAGTAAGAGTTTTGTCTCCTGTAGAAACGAAATGGTAGCGAGATATTTTGGGGCTGTCGAAAATTTCAGAGGTGAACTTCTTCAACTAGTGGCGGCTTTAACAAGTAAGCCTCATATATTACACAGGCCAGTGGTGTAAGACGTTTTTATACACAGGATTATGTTTGAGCTAGAACATATTTATCATTTATTTCAAGCTGTAACTTTTAGTTTTTACACTGATTGATAACCTCTTTAACTGATTTTTTACCTTCTTAAGTGGAGCATAAGTATGCACGTATATTAGTAAAATAGATACATATATTTTCTATTCGTTGAAATGTTGAATTAAAAAATGTTATCTAGTTTGTGTGTGGACCACTTTTGTATATACAGTGCCGGTTAAAAATATAAACACAGTAAGGTACGGAAAAATAACCTTTAATTATAGAAGAGACCAAATTAACAGGAGGAGATTAATACATAAGTAAGCTTAGTGCTTGATATACACTAGACACTGGTTCAATTACACTTTGATTGATACAATTGATACACACTTTGTTCGATTACATCAACAAGTAATTGAACAAAGCACTCTATTATCTCTAATGAAAGAGCAATCTGTTATAGCACAGAAAATACCTAGTCAAAAGTATAAACACATTTACATTAAAAGGGGTTACACCTATTTGAATTGTCTGAAATTAAACTTTTTGGGATTCTTTTTTTAAATGATTCAATTGAGCATTCAAAATAGAATGTTTAGGGTGTTGAACAATGTTTTATTTAATTGTTTCTTCTAAATAAGTACAGACGTCTAAGAGCATGTTTTTTATAGGAGGTTGTGGCCTAAAAAAAACTTTTCCATTACTAAACAAAAATAATTTTTTTCATATTATATAAAATAGAGAAAGTAACACTTAAGAAAGAGAAAATTTTTCGTAAATTGAGTAATTTGAGTTTTTTTTCTTTTTTAAAAAATTTATATTTAAAGTTTATAAAAAAGTGATTTTTATCAATTGTAATAATCGTGTGTACTTCTCTTTAAAATCTATATAAGAAGCTACAGTTAAAATTTGAAGTCGATCGGATGAAAATTGCAGAAGTTTTTTGTAATGCCGTGTTGAAAAAGATGGGTTTGAGATAATCGCGTTTAAAGTTTTGAAAGGTATAATGGTTATGCAGGTATAAACTGACTACTTGATTAAATTTTAGTACACCTGTACCAGCGCCATCTATACTTAGTATGAGTAACGTTTATAAAAGTAATTAAACGCGCCAAGAGTTCAAAAGCGTTTCGAAGCATCAGAAGTTAATTCAGAAATTTAGCTTTCAAAAGGTCATTTAAAACATTTTTTGGACCATGGTTGCTATTGGATATCATGTTTGGGTTGTTTTTACGTCATTTAAGCCAATAAAAAAATCGAAAAAAGAAAAAAATTTCAAAAAGGTGTAACCCCTTAATATTTGTTTGGCTGGCCTTTCCTTTTAAGTATTTCTCTTAAACACTTAGGCATGGAGTGTACTAGCGCTAAAGTAAACTGCGATTCAAATTTGTGTCACTGCTCTTACAGTTTTTATTTCAGCTTATCTTTATTCTGAATCGCATGTTGTCGGTTTCGTATCTCCAGTTCTCTCCGGACATGTTCAAAAGAATTTAAGTCTGAGGACTGTAATCTGTCCGTGTATCTGGTACATGTGGAACGTTGATAATCCAACGTTGGATAACGTTGGATGTTGATTTGTTTCATATTATTTCGTAAAATATTCAAGTAGAGGTATTTGTCCTGGTCTAATATTTGTCCTAGTATAGTGTTTTCAACAAAAACAAGTGATCCGATGCCGTTTGCTGTCATACAAGCACAAATTAGAATACCACCACCCCCATGTTTGTCTGTAAGTAGTGATTTTTTTACATCGATTTTACTGTTTGGTTTTCTACAAACTAATACTCTCCCACCACATTGCGATACTGAAATCTGGGACAAAGCCTTATGGTGTAATGAAAATAAAATTATTTTCCGCATATATGAGATTTGTTTTGTTTAATATATTGTACTACTGTATTTATCTTTTTAACCGGCACTGGAGTATAGGAATGTGGTATAGAAAATAGGCGGGGGGGGGTTTTTCTGTTTCCCCCTCCTTTGAACCGCCCCCCCCCCCCCCCCCCCCCCTTTTTGGTGGCCCCCCCCCCCCCCCCCCCCCGGGGGGGTTTTTTCGTATAGGAATATAGTATAGTAAGTAATACAGGAGTATAGGAATATAGTAAGACCTTCAATTTAATGTTTTGTTAGGAGGTTGTTGTTATTTTTCAAAAATATATTTTTTGATTGAAAAAATCGCCAGTTTTGACAGAAAACACAAATGACCTGATTACTTTACATTGCATGTTGTTTACTAATTCTTAAACAAATATAATTTTAGACAACTACTTAACAGAGAAAACAAATTGTTTGGAGATAAATAAGGAGATAAGTTTGTTAACGAGTCCACAGTATTAAATCGTATGTTCAAAATACTAACTGGATTCTGAGAATTTCTTCTGGGTATACCTATATATTTTCAAACCAATCGGATGGACTTATTCTGTATTTTTCTCATGACAATGGAAAAAATTATAGTAATAAAATATAAGAGATGCTATTTTATTTCGTTTAATTATTACTTATTAATTTTAACTTTCCTAACTTGCTTCAGTTCTATTAACAAATAAATACAACTCAGCAATGCAATAGAATAACTGATTTTTACCTAATTGTAGCTCAACTAACGATAAGCTTTCTCTAGGACAAACATGTCAAAATGTTATTACTATTTTTTAATGTGTTACCGATTCCTCTATATCCCAGATTTATGATTTCAATGAAAGATTTCACAATATATATGAAGAATGGAAGTTTTCACAATATTGAAAAACTTGAAATAAATTTCGAGGAATTTAAGTATTATGAAGATTAGTAGTAAAAACCACTCGTGTTCCAAAGCAATATGTGACGCCAGTTTAAACAATCCTACCCTTATATTATACCTAAAATTATGTGCAATTAAATATTTCAGTAAAAATAATTACCATAGTAACTGATACCACTACAAGTGCTATTTAACGTTCGTTCCTGGTTTATCTACGAACATTTCAAATACTTATCAAACTTATTATTTTAATAAGTTTGACATGATATTTTGATTCACCCTCTCTATTATCCTGGAGTGGATACTGGCACCTTCGGGATAGAAACAAAAAACTGGACGTTTTCTACGAAACACCGAACTACTATACTTTTCTCGACGCGCGTATGGTAATCTTATGAACCTAAATTCACCCGCAGACTAGACAACATTTTTAAAAATAGTAGTATCAATTTTGATTTATAATTCTAAAAATAAACTACAGGCGCTTTTGGGTAACCCCAAAGACAAAACGACAATAACGAAAAGTCAGGAATATACGAAATAAGTTGTAAAGACTGTGATCAAAAGTATATTGGGTAAACAAAAAAAATCTATTTTTGACTAGATTTAGAGAACACATGGCTCCTTTGAAATATGGCAGAACGGAAAAATTCTGTGTTGCCCAATGCTTTTGACAGCAACCATAGGATAGACATAAATAATTTAAAATTAATTAGAAATGTGACAAACAGTAGACAATTGGATGCTTTTGAAAGTTTACAAATAGTGAGTTTAATAGAAGTGTAACAGTAGTATGAATAATGACAATGGTCCGATACCCACCAGTCCACTGTTTGCTCTGATAAACAAAGACAGTTACGGTTCAGTGAACCGTGGCAACAAATTTCGTATAAATAGTGCAAGTGTGTAGGTTAGAATTTAGTTTTAATCTTCTCCTGAAGATGCCAACTTGGTTGGCGAAATGCGCGTCGAGAAACGTATAGTAGTTCGGTGTTTCGTGGAAAACGTCCAGTTTTTTTCTCTCTATTAGTTAATTTTCCAATAACTGAAGCATCTGAGATTTTTCCGATTGCCTAATTTGTTGTTGAAATTCACCAAGATACGACTAGGATTGCAAATTATAACACTTATAATATTTTAGTACATAAAATAAAACTACCAAAATATACCAGAGTACTCTCCGCAGGTAGCTATCGTTGGTTTACATTTACGTACTAAAATATTATAACTGTTAAAGGGCCGTAAAAGTAATAAATTACCAAATTATATGTAGACTGCGATGTAAAATATCAATATTATATTATAACGTGAAGTAAATTTCAGTCGGAATGACACACTCACGTGACTGGAACAGTGGTTGTATTAAAAAAGGAAAAAAAAGATGTCTCCGTAGTTCGGGTTCAATCCTCTGCAAGGGGACGAACAGCAAGCCTTGCACTGGATTCCTACTTCGGGGATGTAGGACTCAACCCCTGTCTTCGAAGGTTCGAACCAAGCGCTCGAAACTTGGCAGAACAGTTCCACACTATGGGGCTCGTCAACTCAGAACCCCTAACAAGGAACCTGTACTCAGGAACCCGTACCAAGGACCCGTACCAAGGACCCTCACTCTGAGGGCACGGCACTTCTCCACAAACACCCAGTACAGCGATATCAATAGGTGACACGTCCGGGGGGGGGGAGGTAACGTGATTAGTGTAGATTCTGGTAACCTCAGAACTACGGTCACAACGTACAACTAGTCCGATGTTGGAAGACAATAATCCTCTGTAACTAATTTTATATCCTACAGAAATGTAGATTGAAACTCGACTCAACCAAACGAAAGTATATGCCTCAAGTGTAATAGCTACAGGAAAAATGATCATTAATGATCATATCAGATACTCTACAGTAGTGCAAACTGAACACGTAACAATGTCCATTCTTATTTGAAAGTAGTAGTCAGAATTCAAGCATCTGCTAGAAGTGTTACTAGTCAATGTCAATTTTTGGGTTAAAAATTGAAAAACTGTTTTAAATAGAACATTATTTTGAAATAGACAATTTGCTCTACTAATTCTACCCTTTGAATTCCTTACAGGCTCCTTGTTGTGTCTGTCAGACGGCTTGATTTACACGTGGACGTCCCCAATGATCCCTATTTATTAAGCGACAGAAGCCATATCACAACCACCCTGCATGAGGCAGAGTGGCTAGAAATCCTCGATTCGGTGGGATCGTTCTTTTGCCTTCCGCTCACGGTATACGTTACCGCTAACTACGGTCTGAAAGTATCCCTCTTCCTGACTTCTCTCATAATGGTGATCAGCTGGACGGCTACGGCCTTAGGGAACAGCATGGTTTACCTCTTCGTGGCGAGGTTCATTTTCGGTTTCGCGGGAAACTTAGCCTTGGTCGCAGTGCCCGCTTACGTGGCAGAAATTGCGGACAAGAGGATCCGTGGAGGTCTCTTGGGGGCCACGGAGATGATGGAGCTCTTGGGATTCGTCATAATGTACAGCGTGGGGCCCTACACGCCATACTACACCGCCCCTCTAATCGGAGTTTGCTTCACGATATTGGAAATGGTTATTTTCTACTTTATGCCCGAAACACCTTACTATCTGCTTTACAAGAACAAACCCGAGGAGGCTAAAGAGTCGTTGCGTTTTTTCAGGTCAAACGCTAATATAGACGAAGAAGCTAAAGAAATATCCACAGCGATGGAAAGACAAGTCACCGAAGGGGGTAGCGTACAGGACTTCTTGTTGGGGAATCGAAAAGGACTTCTCATCATGACTGTTTTGTGTTTTGGGCAGAACTTCTGCGCCAGCACCGTCATACTAATGAACGTTCACTTGATACTAGAAGCAGCCGGTTCCGATTATATGGACCCGTCAGTTACAGCTATAATATTTTCTATGATGCAACTGGTGACATCTGTATTTGCTTCCTTAGGAGTAGACAGATACGGAAGAAAACTCCTCCTTATATCGTCTTCGTTACTGACAGGACTTTGCCTGTTAGTACTCGCTGTCTACTTCCATTTAAAAACCTTGGGATACGAAACAACCAGCTTAAGTTGGATACCCACAGTTTCGGTTATCTTATACGCCGTGGCATACAAACTTGGACTGGGTTTCATTCCTACGATCCTCGTTCCGGAGATTTTTCCAGTGAAATTCAAAGCTTTTGGGATAGCCATGGCTAACGCGATGTATGTGCTCTCAGCAATAGCTAGTCTGCAGATATATCAGAGGTTCTGCGACGTCCACGAGTATCACGTGCCCTTCTACATTTTTTCCGCTTATTGCTTCTCGATCATCGCTTTCGTTGTGGTCGTTGTTCCAGAAACTGCAGGAAAGACACTAGAGGAAATTCAGGTGATGATGGCGGGAAAAGACAATATATTGACTTCCAAAGCGTAATTGCTAGATGCATAGTTATTTATTGCATATAAAAACTGTGGAATGTATGTATGTAAATAAGGTGATATGAACAATAAAAAACGTATACAAATAAAAAGTATCCACTTCCGTAATTTCAGTTTGTCAAAATCAGTGATTGATCGGTTACAATGTAGCAAAATTATAATAATGAGTAGGGTCCGGAAAGTGTGCTACAACGCAGGGTCGGACTGGTAATCCGGCATGTCGTTGATGGAAGGACATATGAGAGACCAAAGACAGGAGTAAAAATGGGTTAATAATGTGCATACCTATCGCTTGTGTCATTCAGAAACTCCGACTGTCTTCAGTGTTTGAGCGTACGTTGCCATAACCAGTAGTCTTTCTGCATTCCATGTCGCTAAACGTGAGCGATTTGGCCTGTACATATGGGAAATAATGTACATATGTAGAAGGAAAATGACAAATTAGGTTTAAATAAGACAAAAGTAAAATATTGTTTTGATCTAAATTCAATTGTCAGAACTAAAACATGTGTATTTGTATAGATCAGTGTAATAGTTCACACAATCCAGTGCAAATATGCACAAGAACTCTCAGTCAATAATAAATGATGTTGTTTTTTACAAATTACCAAGGGTTTTGCCAAAAGCAATCACTGTAACACTTATTTACTTAAGTATTTTTTATTTATTCTTTAATGTACGGCAAAATTTAGGTCCCCAACTGATTTTCTTTAACTGTTTATCTCCAATTAAAAAGTGAAATAAAAAAAATCCACTATCCAATTTTTATATATGTATGTACATACTAGGGCTAGAACCAAATGGTACATGCCAGGGTCGACCTTGAGCATGCATGCTGCAGTGAATAAATGGTGACTTACCAAGTAATATTGTTTTCTCTTACTTTTCCCGCGTCTGTTGTCACACTCTTAGGATTAGAAAGGATATTAAAAGCAATATTACAACTACACCGTAGCAAACATAAGTCATATAGGAATTCACTTCTTGGGATTCCATTTTTTATTTTCTAGGTGTTTTAGCGACTTTACGTGCTTTTCACACTGTCCTTTTCTGTAAACATGTAAGTAACACCCGCATATTTCACAGTACCCTGTGGTAGCTTTAACACTTAAATCTGGAAAACCCTGCACAATTTTGTTTAATTGATAAGCAAATGGGGCTAGCGTTTTAACCATCATTATAATATCAATTAACATAGTATAACAATCAGTAATGCAAGGTTACAGGCGCGCGACTTTCAAAGGACTAAATAAATACGGAACCTGTTTCGCGTCACAGTCGCCCCGGCCCCCGCCACGCTGGCCTGGCCGCGGCCGCCTGGAATAGGGATACGGATACGCGGCCGCCTGGAAGACGGTCGGTATCCGAGAATTTTGTTCTAGCCCTAGTACATACATATATTCAGATAGAGAATTATACTAGGCGATAGGCGATAATTAAGTGTATTACTGGTTGCACGATTTTTATAAGATTTGGGTTTGGACCGACAAAGAAAAAAGAGTTTCCCATCTAAAACTTCTATTTATTGCTTATTACTTCTGACAGTCGTGATATTGTTTTCAAGAGTATACATAGGTTATTTGTATATTTAAGAATAGCAATAATTATCACAGAAAAGTTTTTTTACAACTACATAAATGTTGACTATTAAAGAAAATTACTTCAATACAGACTATATTCATACAGAAGTTTAACAGATATATAATAATATAGGTGGCACTAAAGCAAGATAATCGCTCTTTTGAATAACTGATTAGGTATCTGCATTATGTTATTTTAGCTAACACGAATAAATAACAGTTTTTGTTTTGACTATGTAGGTAGTAGTTTTTCAGGACACAACCAAAGATGATCTGATCATAGTTCGCCGTGACTTCCAAAATTAATTTATTTTTCGAGATTTAGAAATTAGGCATTTTTTTATAAAGTTTATATGAAACTACTTGGTTATATCGTGAAATACTCGAATTGTGTCTTTATAAATACGTATATCAAATACATACATAGGTGTCTCATCCTACATACTACATAAGTATTTACAGGTACGCACATTACATACAAACGTAATAAAATCGTATAAAAATAAAAATATATTAATTTACCACGACAAATTTGGTAACTTTCTGAGAGTATTTTGGAGGGCAGGTATAATAATAAAAAATGCGACAGCAAATTCAAAACAGCAGATGAAACTAATCTTTTTCAAATTTTGCAACTGAAATAAATAATACACTTAAAAATAATAATTTTGCCGTCTTTATATCAAAGACGGTATTATCACTTTTTTGTTACTTAATTATAATAATTAACGATCAGTATTATTGAAATATACCTCCGCTTTTTGTTTACATACTCATTTTTCCCGAAAGTTACACCAAGCGTTTGGCTAAGCCGAAGAATTCCCTGACTCTATCAAAAATTACCCAAATCCACCCTTTACGGGACGAAAGCTTCATTTTTATAGACTTCAGTGGACTCTTTTGGTTTCGCAGTCGCTTCATTAGGGTCCTGGCCCTTCAGGATGAACTGAATCTCCTCCAGACTTTTACCTTTCGTCTCGGGTATATACAAAACTGTAAATATGGCCGTGCAGAAGCAAGAGATGGCGAATATGTAGAATGGCACCTGGATGCCGAAGTAATTCTTCAGTTCTATGTACAACTGCAGAGTGATGACGGCAAACGCCACGTAAAAGGCGTCGGATAGCGTCATACCGATCGCCTTCGTCTTGGCGGGGAAGAGTTCCGCAGTCAGGACTATCGGCACCAGACCTATTCCGAACTTGAAGCATGCCGCGTACAGCATCACCATGGCCAGGGGCAACCAGCTGACGGAGATGACGTCGTACCCGTTATTTTTCAGCGTGAAGTACACGGCCACCACCATCAGGCACACCCCCGCCATGACGCCCGAAACGCTCAGCAGCATCTTCCTCCCGAAGTTGTCGATGGCCAGCGAAGCCGTCATCGCCGAGCAAAACATGACGCCCGAGAAGATTATAGCGCCCGTCGAAGCCGACACGTATACGGCCCCAGCCTCGTCCAGGATTGAGTGCAGGTTCATCAGCATCACGCTGATGCTGCTCATGTGCTGGGAGGCGTTCAGCACCACCATTATGATCAGCGCTTTGCGGTTGCTCTTGATGCGGAACAGGTCCTGGATCTTGCTGCGGTCTCCCTCGTTCTTCTGACGCTCCACGGCTGTCGCGATGTCCTTGAATTCTTCCTCTACGTCCTCGCTGCGGCGCAGCATGCGCAGGGCCGCCTTGGCTTTCTCCGGCTTGTTCTTGTAGAGTAGGTAGTAGGGCGAGTCAGGCTGGAAGGGGAATATGATCAGGCCTATCAGGTTGATGCAAATCCCGATGACGCAGGGCACCCAGACGGGCACGAAGGGCGCCACGCAGTACAGCAGGAGTATCCCCATGAGCATCATGACATACACCAAGCCGGACAAGAAGCCCCTGATCTTCTGGTCGGCCATCTCGGCGATGTACATGGGCGCGGCGACGAAGGCCATGTCGCCGGCCATACCCGAGAAGAACCTCGCCACGAAGATGTACTCCACGCTGGGCGCGACAGCGATCAGTATCCAGGCGAGCAGGGTGGTGGTGGCGGAGACGATGAGGCTCTTCTTTCGCCCTATCTTGTCGACGAGGTACATGGTGACGGGCAGCCCGGCGCAGGCGCCCAACATGAGGATGGATTCGAGCCATTCGGCCTGGTGTTTGGTGACCGGTATGGGGCTGTCGTCGCTCAGCAGGATGGGGACCGTGGGCGACGTCCAACCGTATTGCATCCCATCAGAAATGGCTGACAAGGTACCTGGAAACAAGACGCGTTTAGTATGCCGACCAGATAGAAATTCCCTCTAGAACTTAAATATTGTATGAAAACCAGGAACTACATTAGTTGTAATCTTTCCATGGCGATAAATTTGTATTATCAGGGTGCTGATAATTAAGAAAAAACAATTATTTCAACTACTTTATTCAATAATATGCTAATAATTATTATGTACTAGTTCATTTATTCTGGAGGAGGTTTATTTCATCTACCAAACAAATTCTTAGGAAGGTAATCGTTGAAAAAACTGATACGTAATCGGAATTTCTGTTACGAAAGGTTAGTCGCATTTTGTCCGCCATGTTACCAAAAGTTTTTATTGTGTCCAATCTTATGCAGTGAATTGTGAGGAATGACCATGAAGCACAGATAAAACATGATATACTTATTTGAATAAAAACCGCAACTTTAGTACATCTTATGTAAAAATTGAAGATAAATTAGTTAATTAATACTGGGTGTGGCAAGTTTTATTACAATCAATTTATATGCATGTATGTGTTTTATATTTTTTTGCTATCGGATTTTTTAACGATTCTTTTGGTCCCAAATTTCAATAGTTATAAAGTTTGCAGAAATGCTTTTACAGAAAATATGTGTGTAATGAACCAGAAAATAATTGCGGATCGTAGAATAACCTGAATTATTTAATCAAATGCCAATCATCCTACTTTGCATAAAATAAAATAGGCGATTCTTACGATATCCTTATAAAGTTTCTTCACCCCTCAGAAAAAAAGACAATTTATGGTATTTTTATGAATATGATTATTATACAGTATAATGATGTTGTGTCATTTAGACCAGCGATTCGCGTATATGATTTGAATTATTACAGCGATATTGATACTTTTCAAAGTCGTACACACATGTCTTCGATTAACCGCGTATATCTGGTTTCTTGCGAACGTCCTTTGTCACAGTCGAATAAATTTACGTAAATATTACATTCTAATGTATTTTATTACACCTTGATTAGATAAACACGCACGTTTGAATTTACAAGGGTCTTTAGGGGCATATTAATGTGATCATCAACGTGTGGGTGATTCAGCATAATCAAGACTAGGTATTATGTAACAACTAATAAGTAACATTTACATCTACACGAAGCGATTTTAAAGTAGGTACTTAAGTTAGAACATTTACTAAAAGCATTTAAACTTTTATGCCGGAGAGTAATTGAGATGGCTAGTCAAGCATTGATGGAAGGTTGCTGTTGACATTAAATCATCGATATGTTTTTATAACGAAGAGTATAAGTTAATGAGTATGTCGTAGATCGTTCTATAATATTCTATATAAAAGATCACCTTCTTAAAAAAAATCTTAATATTTCTTGTTTACTACACAAAGATACGATTATAACAAAACAAAATAAGTTCAATAACAACATTCCGTTAAATGTTTTGTAATGGATTTTTTATTTTATTAGGAATCTAAATAATTTACGATTCTAACAATAATTGAAAAATATATGGTTGGTGGGTGTTCGAAAGTTCTAGAAACGGCACTGATTCCTTAATATTCCCTTAATTACTATATAAATAAACTGCTCGTCTAAATTAGCGTAACACTTTTTAGATCAACGCCATTTGCGACCTATGAGGGCTAGAGACTTGTGGTTTCTACATTTCAGGAGCCTATAGGGTTGGTTTTAACACCTTGAAGTCGTTACGCTATGGCTTAAACGGTTTGTCGTCCTCACAAAAAAAACCAACCCCATGTCGAAATTTAAATTCACAAAATTATAGCGGCAATTCAAAGATCTACAGAATGGGCTGACGCTGGCAGGTAAAGATCTTATCCCGGCACACATTATGAGCTCCCAATAACTCCTGAGCTCACCGCCCCATCTCTTCAACCCTTTTTCAGCTTCCGTGAACCACCCCTCTACAGTTATACTTTTTGCATGATCGGATCTGAATTTTTTTTGGGCGATTTTATTGATCCTAGTGATGCCTAATAAATTGGTGTGTGATGCCACAGCTCGATTTCATTTGCGATGAAATCATCACTTTGCATATTGACAGCGCACTGAGGGATTGTAAGAAGGTTTCTACGCGTGGTGACTCAAAAAGCCTTCCTAAGGATGCCCTTTTCCTTCAAATCCCTTTTTGGGTCCAATGGTCTTCTTTTTTGACCTCCTTCAAACATTCTTTTAATTTTTTTTAACTGTTCAAAATTCGTAAAAGAGGTCTTGCTGAGTAGGCGCAACTTTCCTTTGCACTTGTGTGAATGGGCAATCGCGAAATTCGTGAGACAGATCTTCTAGATGCACGCGACAAGTGTTCTTTGCAACTTGGGCGCGTGAACTATTGATTGGACCATCGCCTACAAGGTAGGTCATCCGGCTTTCACTTGCAAAATTAGAGGAAACAGGAGCTGTTTGAAACGCAAAGTTTAACTTTGTAGGTCATCATTTATTGTTAATTAAAGTGCTATTGAAAGTGCTGTGCATATACCTACTCATTATCAGAAAATGTCTTGGTGGTCGGTCATTCATCTCGATTCGTAGGGAAAACCGTTGCTGACCGAATTTCACTTACACGTAATGTGCAATCAGAAACTAATAGTCATTAATTTTTATTTGATGACGTCTTTTGCGATATTTACTGATAGACGTGCGTAATAAGTTAACGGGAAGACAGTGACTTGAGTGATTGAGGAAATTACGAAATAATGATGATTCTTGTTTCCTTTATGATAAACTAACGTTTGCAAACGGTTAGCTTTTTTTCAAGTTCCTACATTGAAATATTCCTACTTCGATGTAGAGTCACCAAGCAAAAATATTGTTATTAGAGATCTACAAATGTGTTCTACTAGTATATTCGGGTATATACATATTTTGTCTCTTTACTTAAAACATGTGAAGATCTGAATAAAGCAAAAGGATAAACAATATTTATATATGGATTTTAATTCAATACATATTTGATAGTATGATAGATTTTATAAGAAATTTGTTTTTTATGTTTGTACAAATAAATATTTACTAATTATATAGCTACAAATAGTTTGAGAGCTAAAAGATTAATTAAATGTTAAAATTATGGTAATATCAATAATTCAAAGTAATTTGCACTTTTATTTCTATACAGTGTGGCAAAAAAGTCGTGCATAATGCCTCTAACTTTTTAATAACCTTATATATGTAAAAACGTCGTAAATATAAGTTTTTCATCAGTTTATTTGCCATGTTTCTGTCGACATGGCTTTTGTCTTTTCACGCGAGGTTGTTATGGAGGCCAACTTTGTTTTTTTTTTTTAAATGTCAACCCGTAGACATTCTCTCTCTGTATACTAAAAATTTGATATGGTTGTAATCATTACAGAAATTTTCGCAAAAAACACGTTTAAAGTTCATTTTTGTAAAAGCAAGTAATTGATTACTTGATGATTTATTTTTTAAAAATAAAACAACAAAACAACAGTTAGTGAATGAGGCGTTGAAAGTGATCTCCATCTTCCGCTAAGCAATGTCCAAGCCGGTCTAAGTCTTCAGGAGTGGCCTGGATTTCATTAGAAATTTTCTGTTTCAAGTCTCTGATGTTATCTGGTTGATTGACAAACTTTATATTTTAAATACCCTTACAGAAAAAAAATTCTTCGAGATATAGATCCGGGAAGCACGCTCGCCATTCAAAATTCATCTGCCTATCCAGCGTTCTGAAAATTTTGCATTTAAATATTCCCTGATATTTGACGCAAAATGGTGGTGTCCCATCTTGTTGGAACCATAGTTGTCGGTCAGTAACATTATTTTCACCGGAAACAATAGTCTACAAGATGGAACAATGTGATTTCTTAGAATATCTAAATATTTTTCAGAATGAATTTCCATCTATGAAGAAAGGTCCAACAATACGTTCTCCAACAATGCCTGCCCAAACACTAACTTTTTGGAGACTTTTGTAATGCGCTTCTTGGAAACCAAACTCGAAAAAACAAAATTATTTTATGTTGACATAAAAATGGCAAATAAACTTATGAAAAATTTTTATTCAAAAAGTTGCAGGGATTATACGCGATTTTGCATTGCCCAACCCTCCGATCTTGATAAGATATATATCACTCAAAAGGGTTTTCAAAATGCTGTCGAATGGTACTAGTCCCAAAGTGCGGAAACGCAAGATTCAAAAGTTACAGCCGTTCAAAGTTAAAAAATGCCATAGGCTCCCATTACAAAAAAAAAATCATTTTTTTGCTGTGTTTCAATACAAAATCCAGCAAAGTCTATGGGCCATTGAAAATACATTGCTAATGCTTTTTTAAAGGACACAAGTTTTGTTTCGAGAACATAATTTATTTTTCGATAGGTTTTACTATATTTACAATATTGTAAAACCTATCCAAACCTAAATTATAAAGACTGTTTTACACATACCAATTTATTGCACAATAAATTGCAGAATTTATTTTCCAATAAATTGTTCAATTTTAGTAACTGTTCACACGTTATGTAATATTTGTAACAATTTATTGGCCAATTTCAACACTACCAACTCTCAATAACTAAAACCTTAGGATTTATCATAGGTTTGTCCCTAACAGAAATTGCTTTTCTCATTATGAGGTTGGTACAATGAAATAAATGTAAAAAGTTACTACATATGACTAAAATTGGCCAAGAAATTAGAGCAAGTTCTAAATTCATAACAATTTATTGTGGACAATAAATTGGGCCCAATTTCTGTTTTACACATATTTCAATAAATTGAAGGTCAACTTGTACAATTTAATGTGAGAAAAATTGGTGTGTGTAAAACAGGCATAAATTATAATCTATAAGCTACGAAATCATACAACCTAACCTACCCTAACCTAACCTAACCTAAAATAATTGAAAACAAATAAAAATTAAAGAGAAATTAATCGTAACGTAACACTTAAACGTAACATGACGTAACACTTAATCACGTAATTCACGATCAAAACAAAGAAATTGGAGGTTTTTGATCAACAGCATACATTTTTTTTATTAAAAAGTTTGCAGTTTATTTTACACTGACCAATATATTTTGAGGTGAGAACTTTTCGAATATTTAGTGGGCCATAACTTTTTAACCCTTCAGTTCCGCACTTTGAGACTAGTGCCAATCGACAGGAAATTAAAAACGCTTTCAAATGATATATCCCTTATCAAGATCGGAGGGTTGGGCAAAGTGAAAGTCTTTCCAATTATTTTTACAAAATTGTCAATGTTCTTCGCCCATGGTTGAATATAAACAAGCAATTACTTATCAGGTGTTTGATTATACATACTTAGTATGTTTATACAGACAAATTACAGGGTGTCCAGGAACTGAATGTATAACGTAATGTGGTATTACGTTACGTTACTTTACGAGAAATCTTTGGGATTTTTTGACTCAAAAGAAAACGATTTAGGCCAACTTGCATATATCTAGCTCTAGCCACAGTTGCTGTGTTTCCAGAAACATTTTTGTAGTTTTCTATAATAACCTAAACACGGCAATTTTTTTGAGATATATCATTTTTTGGTGCTATACAAGGCACTTTCAAAAATATGGAACACCTGATGATTAACGTCGAGCATAATTTTCTAGTCATATTTTGTCATTGCGTGAATAATGGCTACCTACTTGTTTTTTATTGAATAGCCTACTTTATTTCGAAGCGTTTTTACCACTTTCAAAATGTTGCACCTATACGTACAGGAGTTTACGTTGTACACTTAACTCCCGAACACTCTGTATAATGAAATATTGAATAAATCGAATTTCATTATAGTTGCATTGCCGATATTAAATAACAAACCAATTACGTTTTTCACAACATTCATTTGCGTTGATTCATCGAACTGAAAAAAAAACGAGCTAACAAAAAACGTAAACAAGAATGCAAATTTTACCAGTGAATTAAAGGTATCGACATTGAGACCGAATAATATTGTAAGAAAGAGACTTGTTGGGGGATTTTACTTTTTATGTGAAGTTGGGAATTTTGATTCGTATTACAAAGCGCTACAATACCCAGTAGCTATGACGTAGTATCCAGTAGTATCACGCTAAACCGTTACGGAAAGTACAAAAAAAGTCGGCCCTGAAATGGTTCTCTGTATATGATTAATGATTAATAACCAAGGTGCAACAATAGTTCTTTGAATTGCAATTTCTTGTATCAATGTAAAATGCACTTTTAAATACGTATACGTATTTCATTTGAACGTACCATTGAAAATAACCAGAATTAACGAAATATTCTCTTTTTAAAGTTATTTGTTTGCATTTTTACTAACATATCATTTTCTCAACTGTTATGCCATTAAAAGAGTAGAATTTTAGAATTTGTGGAAAACAAAATATTGAAAGGTAATCTCCGGTTATGGTCCGGTTATAAAGATTATATTTTAAATAGTGATCAAAGAAATGGGGTATATTTGTAATTGGAGATGAATTATAACATGTTAAGGTTGATGCGACTTCAAAACTCAAATTCAATATGGTCATAATATAAGTAGTATTTAGTAAATTGCCTGTAGAATTATTCGGTCGTTAGTGTTTTTGTAATTTTAAGGTTATAGATGCAGCTTTAGTATTTTTTAAACATTTTTAGAAATCAGAGACATTTAGAATTTGGATTCAGCGACCTACGAAAACCAGATCTGCTAATTAGTTTCATTTTTCAACTTGAAAATGTCCTTTTTTAAAAAATTTGGAAAAATCCATTTTTTTTTTTTTTTTTGAGGTTAGGAACGATTTGTGACGAGTTGGGTATATTTAGTGACCCGTAAAACATGTTTCAGTGGTTGTGATCTCCATCGACTACGTCTTGTTTTTAAAAATAAAGTAGTTCTAAAAAAGAAACAATATTTCGCAGACATATTCTATAAAGTGGTAGAATCTTGTTTGACAAAAATTGGTTTCATCTTTTGTTATCTTTATTTAATCTGTGTAAAATCTTTATCAATATGTAGGTATGTACGGTGAAGAGATTAAACAATAAATGTCTATATTTAGATATAAAAAAATGTAAATCAATTCAGATGCACAAGCAATCAAACGAGTTTCATTCCCTAATCCTGATTCAAAATTTTAATCGCAAGAGAAATAATGTATGTATGTAAATATTTTTATTAATCCTATAACTTTCTATTAAAAAACGGAGCTTTGACTCTGTTCACAAGCACAAGCCATTGTTTCTGTTTCCAGGAATCGTTTGAGGAATACTACCAACATTTAGTAGGTAGTATCTCCAACTGGGAGCTTAATTTCTAGCCGGAAATACATAATTGGCCTTATAATTACACAAATTAATTAGACAAACATGCCGATAGGATAACAGTCTATTCCATTTATTCGCGCTGACCTTAACAACGAATGGATATGCTCGCAAAATCATAATTACTGGATATTTATACTGAAGCACGCGCATTCATCGTTAACTGTTGGGGATATATTAAGTTCAAAATGTACCTACGCTTCATAATTTTAGTTAATATAGAGTCTACCTGTAGAGTAGCATAATTATCGTAATTCGACTGGAATAAAATGGCAGTTACGTCTTTAACTGAAACTAATTAGTGGAGAACGAAAGAGACTAACATAAATTGATATTAAATGGATATACATTTAAAACAAGAATAATTTTAAGGACATAAAATCAAACAGTCTTGTTAACGTGGTGATTATAATAAGTGTATAGTAAATATACTTAAAGGAAATAAGCAAAGAAAGTCACATAAACATAATTATAACTTTTCCAGATATACAGCAGAACGTCAATTATCCGGAATTGCGACCAACGATTATCCGGGAAATAGAAAATTCGTATAATTAATCATTTACGAGCTTGAAACACTTCTGCGTGTGATTGTCCTATATCATTTTCTGTCTTGTTATCCTTTTAGTAGTTCAGTTTCATGTTCACTTTATCACCCGTTTACAGTAAATTTTCCATAATTATCATTTATTATAATTTAAGAGCCTTACATCATTATCAAGTAACTCATTATTATTTTCAGCATTACAATCCTTGCAAATTTCAAGATCATTAAAAACATTTGTTCAAAACTTTTTTCATCTTGTTTTTTGGACGACAACTGGTCGTCCGTATAGTTGTCATTCGAATGATGGATGAAGTTTAATATTTGTTTGAGGTTTAAATTATAAGAGGGCGAATCATTGTATATCTAAAGAAAAAACAAAGTAACAAGATCTCAAAGATCAAAGCAATTGGGGCACTTTGGAATTATAATCATCACAGTAAACAGTGACCACTTCAATTTATAATCATTACTGCTTGATTCAACTGTTTTTGCCAAATTGTTTGAGTCACATCTTACCATCATTTACTACGAATAATGATCGAAGGAGGAAGGACGATCAAAGAACTTTTCAGTAATCGTTAAGAGTTTTAGAAAGACCAAGTTATGAAAGACGAATTTGAAATGTATATGAGTAGATATCCATTGAATCCTGTATCTGTGAAATAACAATCTGCTAAAGGGGACACTTTGATATTTCCTGAAAATAATTAATCCTGTCCACTGCCTTCCTCACTCGTCCGCAGCACAGCCGCCTTTGCGCGACAGAGACAGGCAGCATCATATTCTTGCATTTAATTCCCCTTGCTTGGCCGACGCTCGGCCGGTGGTCGGTGCTCGGCAATAGCACCAGAGTTGGAAAGGCCTGACTGTTAAAGCATTTCTTCGTAAATATGTTTAGCATGTTTACGTTGTAGAATTTTTTTGTTGTTTCGTGATTTTTCTCCTCTTTCCTTTTCTCCTTGTTCCTTGATGCTCTTTTGTTTCTATTTTTCGATATATTATTTTTGTTGTTTCTCTCTTCTATTCTCATATTTTTTGATCACCATTGTTTTTCTAAACTTTAATTTTTACCATAGGCATATACATGATTTGGAGACATACGGTTTCTTTATATTCATGGAGGAGTTTTACAATTTTCCACTATCAGCATATACAGAGCGAGGAAAAATTTTCGCAAAAAAAAAAACGAAGTCAAATTTTAATTACAAAAAGGCATATTTTGACTGCGATATCACCTTTCGATCGTCAACTGTTTTCGAGATATGACGTCATCCTCAATTTTTTCAAACGATAATCCCCTATTTTTTTAGGCGATGGATTGGTAAAAAGGAGTCAACACAGTGGCCTCCGAGATCTTACGCTTCTGAACTTCTTCTTTGGATATATTTGAAGGAAAAAAGTATATACCATCTGGCCACAACATTTTGAGGATTCATTCACACAGAAACACAAGTCATTCACAATGAACTCACAATCAGTGAATTTGTACAGACTTGCCTATAGTCAAGAAGTTTACAATTTGAGAATAGTCGGCCTGAATAGTCTCGCATTTTATTTTTGATGTTACAGTTCATTTTTAGTGGTATGAATGAATTTGTCCCACAATTGTTATTTAGAATTTTGTTTAATTGTTTTTTTTAAGGCAATGTGGTAAAATTTGTATGCAGTCGTTTTAAATAATACTAATTTCCTAAAACCACACAAAAAACCAATATGACGTCATGACCTCATCCCTATGAGATGACGTCATTCCCAGAATTGGGAATGGCGTTATCTCTTGAAAACAGTTGACGATTGAAATGTGGTATGGCAGTCAAGCGATGCATTTTTGTAATTGAAATTTGACTCGTTTCTGTTTTTTGAGTGTTTGATTGGAAGTTTGCTTGTTCAGGTTTTATTGAATTTGTGCAGAACTTTTGCCGCTCCTTATTCAGGGTGAGTCAGAAAGAATGGACCAACATTAAACTGGAGATACTAGAAATCAAAATATTATAATTAAGCTCAACACGCCTAATACTAATGTCGCTGGTTTAAGAGATAAAGCGTGTTCAAAGTGTAAATTTTATTCTGAAATTTCTCAGTAATTGAGAAAGTTTTGATAGTATAAATCTGAAAATTGGTAGTGTTATGTTTTTTGGTGTGAGAATTACGAATTTTAAGCTTATTTTGACTTTGCTCGTAGAGGGCGCTAGTTTCACCGTATTATTTATGTAAATTAATACATATTTTTTTATCTCTCGAGCCACGCGGAAAACAAGTTGAGAATCTAAAAAAACGCTCAATTTTACAGAGAAAATATACTCTTGTTTAGTTGATCATCTAAATCTATCGGGTTTTAAGTTATTTGTATTTAAAAGGTTCAATGTATTTTTATGATTTTGTTTATTCATAAAAGATGAAAATGTACGGAGAAGCAATCAAAGCAAAAGTAAATAACAATAATTTTTGGTAATAGTGATAATGACAAACTTCAAATCAAATGTAGGAAGTCACATCAAAATAAGTACGTCAAAGTTTGGGGTTTAAAAGAAAATAACACTGAAGAAAGAGATACAACAGATAAAAAGATAAAAGAGTGAGGATATGCATGTAAAAACATCACGAAAAACTGGGGCCGCTTAAGAATGGCCCTCGTTGCGGTTTTAGAAATTTACCGGTCGAATACTCTTTCCGGTAGATAGGCTATTTCGACTTTTTTAAAATAATACATACGAGACAAAAAATAAATAACTCCAATTACCTCCGAGATAAAAAGTGTTACAAATGAAAATAACACGTCTAAGATTAAATATTCGACAATAGTCGGGTAGAAATTAAAAAACTTGAATATCGACATTGCCTTGAAGTTTATAATTTTAGGTGTCATTTTTCTGTGTAATTACTACTTTATTTAAGAAACAGAACGTGAATAACGAGAGATATTCCGGGTATTTTACTAATCTAGCGTACAGAGGTCGGCGGGAGTAATATTGGTATCTAAATAGTTTCCTGATATCTGAAAAATACCCATTATCAGTGTCTGAAGTAATCAATGAGACCACCATGAATTACGTGTAAATTACTTTTAACGTATTGATTATTTATATTTTTTTCAGCGTTATTTATGTATATTAAACTGTGAAGGTTATATTATAACTTAAACTGCCTTTGAATATGTAGAATAATTATTTTTTATAGTCAAATTACACTACAAATCCTCCCTACTGACAAGTTTGAATTTTAGGAAGGCGCCACCAAGTGAAAAGTACCAATCTGTATAAAATAATGCATAAAAAATAACTGTACAGGGTGATTCACCATAAATATTCCTCCTTGTAACTTGGTTATTTCGGGATGATTAAAAAATTAAAAAAAAACCTTAATAAACGTTTTCTAGCATGATTTTTTATTTCATAATAAAAAAAAATGTGTGATCTTCAAAACAAATGAAGTACAAGGCTATGCTGTTTTTTTACTATTTTTTTTTACTAAAACACCTAATATGTCACTGGAAAATCTGGATCCTCGTGTTTATCAGATTTCAGAAATATAAGATGTAATAAATGTATATCCTATATGGTTTTGTTGATATTAATCTGATATTCTTAACAGATATCTGTTAACATATACCTCATTGTTTTCAATGAGGTATGTATTAACAGAAACAAAATATTTATTAGAATAAGAACAAAAAAGATATAAATTCTCTGTGTGACAACTATCATTATTTACATGCATGATAATAATTATAAAAGTTTCTGAAAACCTTTTCCAAGATATTGCTTGTATTGATATCATCAATACCTTGATAATTTCCGTCAATTCATCTATATTAACAAACCCTACTTCATAAACCTATATTTCACATAGGCCCATAAGAAAGTCAAGTGGCATGAGGTGATGACGTCTAGGGGACCATCTTATCAGTTTATTTTTATTCATGTTCGACATTGATGCTTGATGATGATATCTTATTTTTTTCACTACCTACTTTTTTCAGTTTGCAAATTTAATGCTTTAGGTAATATCAGATAAAAACTATAGGAAATAGATATATGAAACCTTATATCGCTGAAATCAGAAAAAGTTGAGGATTTCGATTTTTACAGTGACATATAGGGTGTTTCATTTAAAAATGTTAAGTGTAGTCTTGTAAGTCACTTGTTTTGAAGATATCATATTTTTTACCTCATTTTCTAGCAGCTACAAAATTAGTTCTCGAATTTTTTTTTAATCATTTATAATCATCGGTCAGGAAGGTAGATTTATAATGAACTACCATACAAAGGTCTAAATATTTGTTATTTAGAGATGCTAGGAGATGGTCTTCAATTACAGATTTGGTGCCGAATGCCAAAATAAACTTAAAAAATTTAAGCACAGCCGTCTTGAATAATTTCAGTGCAACTCTTGCGTGAACAATTTTTGATATGACCTAAAATAAAACAATTAGCCATAGTTTTACATATGTGTAGTTTTACAGATTAGGGAATTTTTGAGAGGCTCACTTTGTAGCTACTTAGTTTAGCAATGAAAGTTATTTTTATAAAATATAAATTAACGTGTATTGGGACGAAATAAATGTTAAATAAAAAAAATATCAAACAAAAATAGTCTCAGATAGGGAAAATTCTGACTTCCCTGTGGGCGACTTTCCAATATTTACGACGTAAAGCACAATAAAAAACGTGTTTTAAGAACAAAATGTTTATAAAAAAATACAACTAAAATGTTGTTGAAAGTTACGATATCCGTATTACTTGAATTTAACCTAAATAATCATGTTCAAAAATTCTCTATTTTCATCACTTTATTCATGCTGCTGAATATGGGCGACACAAATCCTGTCTCACTTCCCTGTCGGTTACAAATACGTTAAAATCACCGCCAAAACAAATAATACGTACGTTTCCGTTCTTACTATTCAAAGTACAAAGTGAAGTTAACATAATGTTTGTCATACATTCCTGTTCTTTAATAGGGTATTACCTGTAGAACAATGTACAAATAAATAAATAAATAAATAAATAATGAAACTCGTGTTTCGGCCAACTAACCAAACGGTTAGTTGAGTCTGTGCGATAATTGCTGATTTTTGAGTCTGGGCCAGACATCTTCTCGCTCACCTGGTACGTATTTACACAAACAATATTAAATATATTTTGATAATATTACACAAGATTGTTGAGTCAGCTTGCATATATTAATTTAATAACAAATTATATTTACTTCTCGATTTTGACCAAATACATCCAAAATATCACTTCCCTGTATCACATTCTTGGGTGTACATTTTTTTTGGTTCCATTTAAGGGCACTTTGCATGTCCACCAAATGCAGGGAAATGCATACTTCTCATTAAAAGTTGTAATGAAAACTATTAGTTGTTTTTGCAGCGACGAGTGCGATTGCACTTTCGATTTTAACCAGCATTTTAAAGTCACCATGCATGATTTTATGAGTGACCTGAAATTGAACATAGATGATCCTGATGGTTTACTGGACATGACCTCAAAAATAGAAAAAACATCTGAAAATGAATATTTACGGTAATTTTGTCTGGTCCGTTTAATATTAGATTTGATATAGTACATGTTTAACTCTTTAATACTTTGTATTTAATACCATCTTGTGTAGAACTACACATATAACTGCAAACCCTGTGCTGTTATCGACCGAAAACGAAGGGAAATCCTTAAACCAGTTATTAACCGAACAATTTGCCAGGTAATTACATTGTACTAGGTAGTAATGGAATTTTGAAAGCCTTTTAAACAAACTATTAAGCAATTCAGGGTTATAATCGCGTTACGTACATGAATAAACGCTTTTGTTAAAGAAACAAAAAAAATAACCGCCTTCTTGCGACGAAAAAAAAATGCAGTCAATGGTACCGGGATATTAGAATCTGAAGGCCAGTCAGGCGACGAATGAACAGGAAGAAAATATAATGTTTTTAATTATTTTACGGCAAACTACATATTTCGACCTACTTGCTGCTTAAAAAAACACGTAAATTTCAAGAACCATTTATCATATTTCCTAATAATTAGTTAAGCTTCTAATTGCTGATTTTATCAATTTTACTGGAACATGATTGAATTAACCAATTAACTTTATCCAAGTTAGTTTTAGAAACAATTAGCCCGTTACAATGACTTCATAAAGTGATGTACAAAAAGACGTTTTATGTAAAAAAATAATTAATATCCCCTAGAGATGAGAATACAAATTATAGTAAATTTTAATTTAAACTCAGTAGTGACTCAGATATATTATTAATTGCTATTTTGTTATTCTAATAAGAAACGTGTTATTTAATTCTTATAGCGTATCGTCAGAATAATTTACATATACCATACGAATTAGCATGTTTTAAGGTTCTTGGAAATCTTTTTTTAATCTAAACCATCAATTTAAATCTTGAATTTTACAAAGAAGCGTGCTTCTTCAATTTACGATTGTTATGGACTTTTTTTAACTTGCTTGCATCAGAAGTTAATAATAACAGTACTTCAATTAATTTTCTCTTAGACTTGTACATGTATAGCAATAGACATATCTGAAAACTAATACACAGCAAAATGGTTGCTGCTTAAAAAAAGGAATGAATGAAATCATTGAAATGTTGAAATGTCAATTTCTTTGGAATATTTGGAATAAATTGTAATAAAACACCAATGTTTACTCGTTCTCGCCTTAACGATTTTAACGAAATCGTTGACTGAAATCCTGTCACCCAAATAACACTGAACTTGACATTACGAGCTCTCGATGATGCTTTGTTCAAGGTTTATTTTCAGTTTGGCACGATTATTTTTTTTAGTAGTTTACCGCTGCTTTTCCTCCGAAGTATTTAATGGTGACTAAAAATATCAAAGTCAATAGTGATTCGACAATATGTAAATATAATGTTGTTTTGTAGTGTTTGACTTTTTATTGTTAATAAAATATCAAATGGCCAATGTTTTAAAGAAAGGAATGAATTTTATGACTCTTAAAAAATGATTTATAGTACAATCCAGAGTTACTATATATAAAAAAACCTCACCAATAATTATACCTAGGTATCTGGCAGTACAGCATATGTACCTGGCTTCAAAAATTATAATACGGGTAAATATGTTTTTTTTTCTATGTAACATCGAAGAGTAGTAAGAGCAGATAAAAAATATGAATTATTATATTATTAATAATTTTCAATTTTAGAAGGTTAGATAAACGGCTAGACCATCATAACTTTCTTATAAAGCCATAAAGTTTCATTTACTGTAGGAACCAGTCGTTATGATATAGTTATTCGTTTTCTCAATTTTACATTTTATTATCAGATTCTTTCGTAACTAGAGAATATAAAAATTCTCTTTTTATAGTCATCAACGAGTTATAATATCCTTGAAAAATATTTAAAATTTTGGATATATTTTATAATTCAGCAATATATAAGCTTCATAGGGTTGCGATATGTTGAATAATTTTCTTTTTGTGGTTTTTATATAGGAAAATTCGGCATATTTAATTTGAGCATTCTTATAACTAGAAACACCTAACGAGATAATTTTCCCATGAATTAGTGTTACAAATGAGGAGTGATACCCCATAGAGTATCTTAGATATTTATTTAGGAGTTATACATGGTCAAATGGGAAAAATAGGGTTTTTACAACTTGTCTTGAGTATGATAACTTTTCATAATTTCTTCAAGTTTCATAAAAAATGGTTTAAAATTGACGGATTTCTTATTTTAGTGGGTTATCTCACCCCTTACCCTAAAGGGTGGGTAAATTTTTGGTACAAAAAAATGTCCAAACTGAAACATCCAATGAAGATTTTACCGCTACTATTTTTTTTCGTTATTCATTAAAAAATTATGTAAAAATTTTTATGTTGTTAATCTACAAATATCAGAATTTAAATGCAATATTTAATGTTAGACTACGTATTTATGCAAAGATTTATGCAAATTTGATTGAATTAACTACAAATATAACTATTGTCAGTATTAAACAAAAAAAAAAACATAATTTAAATGGAATAAACGATATTTAGCATCTATAGTAAATAATATTGTTGTCTATAAATGATACCCCACAAATAATTACTAACAATTACAATTACAATTAATTAATAACAACCAATATTTAACAAACAGTAGACTATAAAAGTACTAATGTATAGCATCAAACATTGCATTATTCGATTAGGTATACGAATTTTTAAAAACCCAATCTCCTATTTTAGACAGTGCTTTACTTTTGGTTGTAACCAGAGATTTAAAGAAAATCTCAAAAAATGAAACTCTAACGCCTTGTATCTCAAGAACTAAACCACTTAGAAAAAAAAAATGTATATTAACTCTTTATTAATTGATTTGAGGAACCATCTCCTTCAGTATTTCAAATATTTAATAGGAAACACCCGCTGTATAATATTTACTTGAAATGTATGATTTATAAGACGTTTTTAAGACGAAAGTCCAGTTAGCTCCTGATTTTACCGCCTTTTTAGTTTACACACACCGCCACTATGCGAATCGTCGCATCACAGCAGGACCGAAAACCTACAAGGCACTACCTTGGGGCACAGCGCGCAAATCTCACCACGCAAAACGGCACTATTTTCGCAAAACGGCGCGGATTTTCGCGGGAAATCGTCGCACAACAGCACATACGGCAATTCCGGGGGAATCCCCTCGTTGCAAAACACAAGATACCCACCTGTGACAGCGGCCAGCAGCTGGGGAAACGTCCCCTGGAACTTGTCTGTCACACTGTTCGGCAGCAGCATTCTGCGGATGACTGACTGAAAACGGTCGGTTCACTTGCAAGTTTAAAGTCATCGGCGGCGGGCCGACCTTGGCCGTCCTGAAAGAAAAAAAACCCGCACCGCAGGATCAACTACGCGCGAAGATTGGCCGCCAGGGGCCGCCGGGCTACCATATCGTAATTTCTGCATTCTTGCGTGCACTTCGCTGAATCTGGCCGACTCGTGAACAAAGGTATCCGCGGCGCGCTTCTGAGAAGCTGCTAGGAAGTCTTGCGATTTCTTGCTGCATTAGCGTATGCGGTAGTTTTAGTGTCTGTCTGGAGTGTGCTATAAAGCAGAGTCTGCCAACAAATATAGAGTGCGTAAACTAAGTGAGGAGCGTTCATTCAAAACTGGACATTTTTTTACTTACATCTCGTTTTTTCTATTGTGCAAAACAAGTCTGGAACACCTGAAAATTCTCGCAATAGTAATTTACGTAACAAGCCCGGAAAATACTGTGTTTTTATTTATTTTCTTTTGGGGCTAATAGATTTTAAGTCTGGAAGGCTGTCCAAAAAAAAAAAAATGATAATTTCACAAAGTTGAGGATTTAACAATTTTTGATACTTGCGCTAAATAAGCCAAAACTACGTTTCTGATTGTCTGGAGTCTGCTATAAAGTTGAGTGGGCTAACAAAATACAGTGTGAAACTAAGTGAGGAGCGTTCATTCAAAACGGATATATTTTACGTTTTTTTACTGTGCAAAACAAGTCTGGAATACCTGAAAATTCTCGCAATAGTCATTTATGTAACAAGTCCGGAAAATACTGTTTTTTATTTATTTTTTTTTTGGGTGAGTAGATTATGTCTGAGTCCAAAAAAAAATAATTTCACAAAGTTGAGGACTTAACAATTTCTGATATTTGCGCTAAATAAGCCGAAACTACGTTTCTGATTGTCTGGAGTGTGCTATAAAGTTGAGTGGGCTAACAAAATAGAGTGCGAAACTAAGTGAGGAGCGTTCATTCAAAACTGGACATTTTTTTACTTACATCACGTTTTTTCTACTGTGCAAAACAAGTCTGGAACGCCTGAAAATTCTCACAATAGTAATTTACGTAACAAGCCCGGAAAATGCTGTGTTTTTATTTATTTTCGTTTGGGGTTAGTAGATTTTGTCAGGAAGGCTGAGTCTAAAAAAAAATGATTTCACAAAGTTGAGGACTTAACAATTTCTGATATTTGCGCTAAATAAGCCGAAACTACGTTTCTGATTGTCTGGAGTGTGCTATAAAGTTGAGTCGGCCAACAAATATAGGGTATGTAAACTAAGTGTGGAGCGTTCATTCAAAACCGGACATTTTTTTATTTACATCACGGTTTTCTACTGTGCAAAACAAGTCTGGAATACCTGAAAATTCTCGCAATAGTCATTTACGTAACAAGTCCGGAAAATACTGTTTTTTGTTTATTTTATTTTTTGGGCGAGTGATTCTGTCTGGAAGTTGTCCAAAAAAAAAAAATTTCACAAAAGTTGAGGATTTAACAATTTCTGATATTTGCGCTAAAACACAAAACCCTCACGTTCCTGCCCGTCTGGAGTGTGCTATAAAGTTGAGTCGGCCAACATATGAAGAGTGTGTAAACTAATGAGACGTTCATTCAAAACCACATTTTTACTTACATCACGTTTTTTCTACTGTTCAAAACAAGTCTGGAACACCTAAAAATTCTCGCAATAGTAATTTACGTAACAAGTTCGTAAAATACTGTTTTTTTGTGTTTTTTTTTTTGCGGGGTGAGTAGATTCTAAGTCTCGAAGTGTGAGTCCAAAAAAAAAGTTTCGCGAAGTTGAGGATTTAACAATTTCTGATTTCTGCGCTAAATAATCCAAAACTACGTTCTCTGAAATAGTTTTGCATTTATTTATTTCTATCCACTTCATGAACGAATTGTAAATGTTATCATACCTAAACTTTGATTTTTTAAGTAGTAATTGTGCTGCATCAGCTGCTATATTGTAAATTTCTTTAGGCACATTTTCAAAGTCACTTTAACTGCTGCCTTCCATTACTTATTACAACAATTGCGACCAAAAATCATGCAAACATTAAAAAGCAAAATATCAACTTTTAATGTCAGATTGGTGCTTCGTTATTTCGTTGCTATTGCAATTATCAAATTCATTCTTCTAAAGCAATATCTGGTAATTAAGTACAATGACAACAATGTGACTATTCCCGGCTAAGACCAGAAATACATACTTCCTGGACTAAGCTGGAAAAGTGCTATTTTCTCAAAAGAAAAGTATCTGGGAAGGGAATACATTCCGAATGGTTGCTGAAAAAAATATTTTGTTCTTGCAAAAATGCTCGAAGAGGTCAAAACGTATTTTAAATTGTCGGCTTTTGAAAATTTGGTTTGATAATTTTGACGCATGGGATTTACAATTTTTTACAGCAATAGTTGATTCCGACACTGACAATTTTATATCCAAACTCAAATGGACCAGATATATCTGAAAAGAGTTTGGTATCACAGGTGCACCCCTCCCCCTCCCCATTACGCCCTTCATGTTTACTTAACTTGTTTTGTTTTAATATGCACAATGATAAATACTCTATTTGTCCCATTTTGACATATAATGCCATTAGCTTTTTGATGATCATCTTTTGCAAACTAATTAAGTTTGAATTTATCTGTTTTGAAAATTATTTGAAAAAATTTATCTATATTTTTGTTAACAGTTTTTATTTTTTAAGTGCTTAAATATTGTGAAGAGAAATGTGTGATTTGTGATTTCCTCTCTTTTTTTTTTTAATTAAAACACTTGGGTTCACATTATTTTTCAGAAGAAATTGAAACTTTTGTAATACATACATAGTTTTAGTGGGTTGAAATCAACCCCAAGTTGAAATCAAAAAAATAAATAAATAAAACTGGGAATAAATATAACTGGGAATATAATTGTTACTCACCTAGATGTAAATTAATGACGAAGTATTACCCTACATTTTTAGGGGGTAATACGCCCTAGCAATTAGTCAATTGGACCGACACCATCCTGCGCGATCATTTGTTACATTTTTTTTGTTGTCGTTCTTAATTGTAATATTTACATCTAGGTGAGTAACAATAACTTCCCCAACAAAAGTCTTTATAGATACTTTAGACCACTTTGTAGAAAGCATTACCAAGCAACTAAAACACGAAATTATAATTATTACAGATTTATTTCATGAAAAAAAGATGCATATACGTACAACTTTCTACTTTTGTTGTTAAAGCTATTTTAATGTACTTTATTTTTCTCTTCAGTTCTCTAAAGCAGGTAAAGCTCATTTTTACTCTTTTGTCTACCTTTCGTTAATGCTTGTGACAGCATTAACCACGTATAGAGCAATGTTTTGATAAATTAAAGGACTATTGAACTGTTAAAATATACTGTAGTTTCCCCATTTTGTTTTATAATTGTAATTTAGTTATGTGCAAATAATTTTTTTGAGCAGATAATTAATTATATACCTACTAATTATAAATTCGTTAATTTAAACTCCGATTGTTTTTGAGGACCAAATTAAATACTTTCTACGAAATTTCTAATCTTCTGTTTGTAGACGTGGTGTCTCAACATATTGCTTGTCCACTTAATATGGGAAAGTTGTCGTCTTTGCGTAATGTTTACGTGGAGTCAATTCATCGAATCGAGCATGGACGAGGAAAGGGAAAAGTAGTTTACCGGTCTTCACAGTCATTAGTCGACAAATGGAAAATATTTTAAATGTTATACGAAAGACGTAAATGTGGGTGATTGCATGTGAAATCGGGCATCGGTTGCCATCGATAAAATGTGAACAAAATCAATGTATGTTTTTCATATTTGGTGAAAATCAGTAGTACTCTAATTGATATGTAACAAGCAGCTCGGCGAGAAACAGATTCCTTCTCGAGATATCAAAAATTTAGTCAAAACCTGAAAAATTTCGTTTGCCTCAGTTGCGGCACGATGTTCTCAGAAAAAGGCAATATCTCGACCAATTTTGCAGATATCGATAAAAACTAAAAAAAAAACAAAAACTAATCAGGGTGAAATTTAGATCTATGAGTAACCCTAGAGGTCCTCTCAGGGATCTCTGCGAGGGAAAGGGATGAATATTATTATTATTTGTCATAGCGCCCTAGGAGCGACTTGGACGGGAGGGGTTGTATGGTTGGATTGGCATCTATGCATCCACACTTATGCTAAATGCATCAGTGGTTGCATATTAAATCCTGATAGAGGAAGCGAGACAATTAAAAATTCTCTTCTCCGGTCGGGACTCGAACAAATCACGCAGAGGTATCGCGACTGAAAGGACGCTTTAAGCTACTCGGTTACCTTTGCCCCAAATTGGTCGGGATATTGTCTTCTAAGTCGGGGTATTGTTTTCTAAGATTCGGCGTCGGGCTGCAGCTGAGGCAATGAAATTTTTGAAATTTTGACCTCAGAATATGTCAAGATAGGATTGGTTCTTCGCCGAGCTGCTTGGCTGGTTGGTTTTACTTAATTAAAAAGTATATAAATATATACATATATATGATACATAGAATGAAATACGAAAAAATATATTTATAGTTCCCTGAAAATATTTTTGCAAATATGTACTCATAATAAAAATTATAACAAAAAAAAAAAACAATTTCTCTTCTCAATTTTTTTTCGTCATAGATATTTTACTTCAATTTGGTATTTCAATTTCCTCTGTGGGAAGGAAGCCAAGGAAGGGGAGAAGTAATTTCTTTGTTGCACCACCGTAATCAAATATAAAATAATTACGTTTATTACTCGCACAACAATAAAATATGGTTCATCATACAAAACTCTATTCTCACAAATTAGTACACGTACCCTTTATCCGATATATTTAAAATCACATGGTGAATTTAATAATTTACATGTATATAAAAAATAAAAAAAAACATGTAAATAAAAAGAACTAAAAATATACAAGGTAATTTCGAGAGAAGTAATGTAAATTTTTTCCCAGTGAATATACCTATATAAAAGTCAAAATAAATCGATCGAACTAACCATATCTTAGTGTTCAGATTCATATCCTTGTTGAGGTACATCGTTCTGTAAATTCTTAGGCAACATACATTTTTATCAATAAATCAAAAAAGGAAAATTATATTCAATTCGTATTTGATATGGTTATTCTCGTTGTAACAATTTCTAGATGAAAAAAAAGGACTCAATATTTAAGTATCACAACAGGAATGCGACGTTGGGCTAAGATGTGTTCAATCGCCTTATATTGAATATAGCATTTATAGTAGAATATATCATTTATAGTTTTTATCGTATTAAAACCTCGTCTGTCCGGTTTTTTTTTTTGTATATTTTACCCGTGTCTATTATTTTACATCATATCTTTCTTTTTTTAAGTAGATATAAATAAATTATGAAGTCTTGTATAGAGCGTTTCTTGGGCCACATACATACATATATCTTATCAACGGACTTGATTTACTTTTAAAATCTTGCAAATATGTAATTTCCATTCTTTAGATCTCGCGACAAATCGATAGTGGATTTAGTTACATCAAGAACTTAAATTGTAAATTATAGAGGAGTTTCTTTACAACAGTCAATTTAAGACCTTATGGAGTCATCATACCCGGGGACGGGTAGCCGAGTGGGTTAAAGCGCCGTCTTTCCAGTCGCGATACCTCTGTGCGCGTTGTTCAAGTCCCAGCCGGGGTAGCGATTTTTAATTGTCTCGCTTTCTCCGTCAGGGCTTGATATGCAACCACTAATACACTAGTGTATAGGTGTGGATGCATAGATGCCAATCCAACCGCACATGCCCTAGATTTGGTAATGTTCTGAGTATTCTGGGTTTCCTCAGAACTCTAAAGCAAATGCGTTACCGAAATAATCTTAAGTCGCTCCCAGTGCGCCATGGCAAATAATAATAATAGCCACTCCTTCCCGCACAGGTCCCTGAGAGGACCTAAGGGGTTACTCTTCGGAGTAATTATAGGGTGCCAAACCCCAACCCCCCCCCCCCCCCCCCCCCCCCCCCCCCCCCCCCAGTATTATTATTATTATTATTATTTGATTTTCAGTTTACAGTTTACTAGCATGTTTGTAAAATGAAACATCATTTTACAAACATGCGAGGTTTTTAAAGCAAAACGACGTTATACTACTTCAATCGAAAACACCCCTGTATACACAAAACATTGCCTAAAGTTACGTTAGATCCTGCGACCTGAGTGGAGGTTTGTTCCCCTTGAGAATAAACTGGATTTCTTCCAAGGTCTTTCCTTTGGTTTCTGGAATGAAGAAGATCGTGAAGAAGGCGGCGAAAAAAGCACGAACCCGAAAATATATAAAAGGGATATTGCATCCCGTACTTCGAGAGCAGCTGATATATTTGCAGCGATATTAGGGCGAATACGACGTACATTCCATCGGCTAACGTCATGCCCATCGCCTTCATTTTGGTGGGAAATAACTCGGCGGTGAGAACGATCGGGACCATGCCCAAGCCTAGTTTGAATACGCACGCGTATATCATCACAGAAACAATCGGTATCCAACTGATACCCAGAACGTAGTAACCGGAATTCTTTAGCGTAAAGTAGACGGCGATCACCAGCAGACACAACCCAGTTAGGATGCTGGAAAGGACGTCTTCCTTCCGTATTTGTCGATGGAAAACGAGGCAGTCGTGGCAAAGCGAGGAGCATTATCACCCAGCAAAAATGATGGCCGCTATGGAGGAATCCATGTAGATAGACCCGGCAGCTTTCAGAATATCGAAAAGGTTCATCAGTATGACGCTGATACTGCTCAGGTGTTGAGCCCCGTTCAGTATGGCCATAATCAAGATGGCTTTCCTGTTGCTGGCCACCAGGATGAGATCTTGGGGTCGTTCCCCTCTCCTTTACCTGCCTATCCACGGCGGCTTTGATATCCTCTAACTCCTTTTCTATATTCTGGCCGGGTCTGAACCACTGCAGCGAATTTCTGGCTTCTTCCGGTTTGTTCTTGTACAGTAAATAGTAGGAGACTCCGGCATGAATGGAAATACAATTAACTCCACCAGCACCAAGCTCCCACCTAGGATACAGTGAGCATAAAAGGGGATGTAAGGGGCTACGGAATAGATGAGCGTGATGCCGATCAGCATCATCAAGTAGATGATGCTGGAAAGGAACCCCCTGATCTTCTGGTCGGCTATTTCGCGCGATGTACATCGGCGCCGCCACGAAGGCCATGTCGCCGGCGGCTCCAGCAAAGGCTCTGACCACCATGATGTACTCTATGCTGGGGGCGCTACGGCCGTCGCAATCCAGACCAGCAGGGTGACGAAGGAGGACAACAGCAGGGAGCGCTTCCTTCCGATCTTGTCGACGAAGTAGATGGTGAGAGGCAGGCCCGAGAAGGAGCCCAGCATGAGCAGGTTCTCCAGCCATTCCGCTTGGTTCTTGGTGGTCTTAACCGGGCTGTCGGGACCTAGAAGGATGGAAGTAACCGGAGCCGTCCAGCCGTACTGCATGCCATCGCTGATGGCCGCCAAGGTCCCTGAAAAAAACAAGATATTTGCACTTCATATTATGGGAGTAATTATTACATCCAAAACACTTCAAATGAAACTTGCAATAGAAAATTCGAATCACGGTTTACTCACCAGAAAATCTTGGTAACAACTTGTAAAATGTTGTGAATTTTTGTTTTCACAGTTGTCAAGTGAAGTATAAAAACTTACAGCTATTATAAAAATATCAGAAACGAATGCTGTTATGCTGGTGTGAAATTCATATTAGAATTAACATAACTTTAAAATATGTCAATATTTCGAAAATGTAACAAGAATAAGGAGCCTTTGTATTTACTTGGTAATTAAGAAAACATATTTCGCAAATATTTTGCAAACCGTTCAGTTTAGGTTTAATAACACAGCCACGCAAAACAAAAAAGTTCTGTGCAGCAAGCATGAGGGTATGGAATCGACAGATTTTTTAACGCTGATTATGAATCCGAAGACGAAGAATTTATCTATCGTGTCAATTTTCAGGGCCGCTAAGCCATTTAACATACAAGGCGTTAAAGGCCCGCGGGGGGATTTTCCTAAGTCCGGCCCTTTTGATGCTGGTGACCAGAGAAACAGAGTTGGTAGAGTCATGTAGTACTGAGAAGTTGGTAGAGATCACGAACAAGGTCATTCACCTATCTCCATGCACTCAGCAATCATTCCACAGCCAACAAAAAAAGTTCTGTGCAGCATGAGGGTATACTCTAGCACTTCCCCGGACAGAGAAAAATTGATCTAGTGTCAATTTTTCAGAGCCGGTCCGTTAAGGGGCCCAGAGATTTCCCTAAGTCTGGCCCTTTTGATGCTGGTGACCAGAGAAACAGAGTTGGTAGAGTCCTGTGGCACTGAGGAGTTAGTAGAGATCACGGACAAGGTCGTCCGACCATCTCCATGCATTCAGCAATCATTCTCGGAACCCCAAAGCGATTAAACTTCTCAATTTTAAACCATTGAACATATTTTTTGGGAAGTGTGAATACATCTCATTTATGGTTCTCACATTCGGTTCCCACGTTCTCACCCCTTCTGGGTGACATACCACGATGTATTCACCCTTCCCAAAAAATATGTTCGATGGTTTAAAATTGAGATATTCCATCGCTTTGGGGTTTCGAGAATGATTGCTGAGTGCTTGGAGATGGTTGAATGATCTTGTCCGTGATCTCGACCTCTACATAACTTCTCAGTGCTACAGGACTCTACCAACTCTGTTTCTTTGGTCACCAGCATCAAAAGGGCCGGACTTAGGAAAATCCCCCGCGGGCCCCTTAACGGGCCGGCCCTGAAAAATTGACACGATAGATCAATTTTTCTTCTTCGGATTCGTAAACAGCGTTAAAAAATCTGTCGATTCCATACCCTTATGCTCGCTGCACAGAACTTTTTTTTGTGGCTGTGTAATACACATTCCCTAAAACATGATGTCGGTCCCATGTTTCCATAGGAAAATACGAACATTTTTAATGACATAAACCGTCGCTGCTACCTGTTTCCCCTTAATACGGTTCTGTTAGGGTCCGCGAATTTATCGACTCTAATAATGACTCTGTAATGATTAAGTACATCTAATATTCCAGACAGAACCTGTGTAAGTTGGAATCTAGGTTAATTACAGCAAACTCTATATGTATAACGTAATTTCATATGTACGGGCATATACCTAGAAGTTCTTGTTACAAAATTTAACCAATCCAACTTTTAATAGTATATCTACATTATAGATATTTCGAGTTCTGATATTGGTACCAACACCTGCATAGTTAAGTTATTACTTCAACGTGAAACAAAACGTTAATGACTAATTGATTTATCGAAAATAATGAAAATTTTGCAGAATGTTTTTTTTTGGGATATTATTCAAAAGAAATACTCTACTGAGCCAGATATTATACTGACATATACAGAAAAATATACGAAGAATTTCCAAATTTGAACAACACGTTTACGAATCTTTTCTTGCATGAATTATTTGTACATTAACAGTAGCTTTGTCCTTGGCCGTAAAGACCTTAGACAAAACCTGAAATTGTGTTCATTTATTTTGTAGCTGCAACCGTGAACGCTTCCAGAAGGACAGACTCTTATATATCTCACTTGCTTGGTCGTACTACCTCGTACTACGTTCGTTGTGCGCAAATCGCGGGCAAAGCTATTCTAGTTGTACCTACTGTATATATTTTGTATTCTAGAGATTGACAAGGCAAGGCTTTCTGTTCTTGTTACTGTAGTTTTACTTTTGTTCTTTTTTTTTTTTTTTTTTTTATTGATATACTGTATTCTCTTCACCCTATTTTTAAACATACTTTACTGTTGCAAATTAAAACATTTAATAAAATCTCCTGTTATATTTGATCTAATATTATGGGTGTAAATTTTCCGTGTTTTGTTTTTATCAACATTAAAAAACTACGGAAACATACCTAATTATTTGTATGTATGTAGGTGAAATTATGTTCCTGTTATCGGCCAGTTAGTCTTTATTTACATTACACTAAACCCCAATTAGTATTATACTGCAAACTACTTCAGTACACAGTGCATTAAGTTCAGTATATACGTATAATACCAAAACTAATTTGTATTGCGACGCTTAAAACTAATTCGCATTGTTCATAAACTTCTGTCTTTAAAAAATAGCATGAGATGTTTTCCAAAGTAGTTTATTGAATATATGAAAATATGAGATTAGAAAACGTGCAATGATAAGAAAATAAATCTGATTCTGTATATTTAAGAGTTTCACAAGTGGCTTTCTCTGCTTATGAGGTATTTTATGATGCTTTTAAACTAATACACGGCCCGGCAACAGTCACGGGAGTTAAATTAAATGGCCAGCTCGTTCCCCTGATTTGACCTCTTGCGACTTGTACTTGTGGGGTTAACTCAAATAAATAACACAGGCCCAAAAAATTTTTTTTTGACTATGGATAAGAACATGGTTTTTCTCTGTATTTTTTGACGCTGAATCTAAATCCGGTGTCCATTTAACTGTAGCACGTCAGGATCAAGGTTATTTCAAGGTCAAATCGCGAAATAAATAAAAATTAAAAACGAATAAACTCATACACTATAAAGGCGAACCAAACCGCTAAAAAACAGAATAAACTCATACATCCTTATGTTTCTGTGGTCGCTGAATCCAAACCCGGTGTCCGCTTAACCGTAGCACGTCAGGATCAAGGTCCTTTCAAGGTCAAATCGCGAAATAAAAGCTTAAAAGAGAATAAACCCATTTATCTTTATGTTTCTGTTAGGGTCTATGAATCCAAATCCGGTGTCTGTTTAGTGGCAGTGGTCACCATCTCCAGCATCCTCTGGGGCAGCAGGCATTCTATATGCACGCACATGCACACAGTCACGCACACATGCACTTACATACGCACACAAGTACACACTCACGCATACACGCTTTTTATACACACGCGTGCATCAGCGCACACACGCGAAAGTGTATGTCTGGTTGAAGGAGTCTAAACACGTTTATTCAATGATTCACTCTCTGATTTTCAGTAAGATGATTACTATGTATTTAGATGATATTCAGTAAGGTAGCTACGAGAATTGGTATCAACTCATTTAATGTACAGGATACACGGACTTGTTACACGGATATGTTTTACCTTAACAAATAATAGCAATACATTCACGAAACCGAAAATCCTTAACCACATTTCCCTAATACAGCCTAAGGTACATGATGAAAATGAGACCATTTACGGTCTTCTATCATGGGTTTCAGATTTGGATTCAGCAACTTTAAAAACATAAAGACACAAACTTTTGCCTCATTAATCCGTTTTTTAATGATTTAACCTTGGAGTGCCCTTCGAAGTCACGTGATATGGTAAGAATAACATCAGATTATAATTCAGCTATCCCAGAAACATAAAGATATATGGGTTTATTCTCTTTTAAGCCTTTATTTCGCGATTTGACCTTGAAATGACCTTGATCCTGACGTGCTGCCGTTAAACGGACACCGGATTTGGATTCAGCGTAAAAAAAATACAAGGAAAAACTATGTTCTTATCCATAGTCAAAAAAAATTTTTTCGTGGGCCTGTGTAATTGTTGTAATCACGTCAATAAGGGTGAGGTGTTTGTCAATATAAGGAGATCTTTTACGGATACGTTAGAACTGTGGTTTATCAATAATAGTACACATTTTTAAACACTACACGGGGTTAATGTGATGGAAACAAAGTAGACATCATAGTTTATACTGTGTGTTGTCATCAAATATTAAATTATTGGTTGCATTCGGGCGACTTACCAAATTAACCAATTTAATTTAAAAACGAAAGCGAAAAACTTCAATTTCTCGAAATACTCATTATGTAAGCTCATGAAAATTCTGTATAGTGGTACTCAGAATAGTTAACTGATTCCAAAAAATAATTAAATAAATAAATAAAATAAAATAAAACACTTAGTGGTGTTTAAAAAAAGTAAATATGAGTGCCCACTTGTCAAACAAACAAAAAAATCAATCATCAGAACTCAAACAAAAAATCAAACAACGTTTATTTGTAAAGTTTTCTATAAAGCAAAAGGCTAAAACGTTATAAGCATTATAGTCCAGTCAGCAGGCAGATATTGTTATGTGGTCCTGAAAGATATAGGGCCAGTTTTGACGCTTTCCTATGAATTTTTTTGCGTAGAACACAATGCACGGGGTCCGTAGAGCTGAAACCGTCCGCTAATTTTTTTAAATTAATTTGTGAAAAAAAGATCTTTTTTTCACATTTCCGCTTATATTTCCGTTCCTTGGCATATTTTATATAGCATAGCATATGCCTATACGAAGTTGTAGCCTATCGAATTTCCTAAATTTTAAGCTCAACCCGAAGTCTCCAAGTGCTATTGTTAACTTGCAAATGACTGCTGAAGTTGAAAAAAGTGCTTTTTTTCTTCACCATTTTTTTTACTTCGAAAGTAGGTCGACTATGATCATGAAATTTCTTGGAGGAACTGCTGTTTATAGTATGAAGTTAAAAAAAGACGTTTTTTTTCCATAAATTGTTAATTTAGAAAATTAGCGGACAGTTTTAGCTCTACGCCGTAAGCAAAACCAAAAGGGCGGGGACCCCGCGCATTGTGTTCTACGCAAAAAAAAATACTTAGGAAACCGTCAAAACTAGCCCTACATCTTTCAAGAACAATTTTTGATGATTTTTGCTCCCTGCCTACTGGGGACTGTTATTCCAGGCTTTTGCCGGAGGCCGTATTAGTGTCAATCAAAACAGTCACAGGGTAGTCTATAAGTGTCATTCAAGCTCATGTACATGTGCTTCCATGGCCTGCACATTTCCCCCATCTCTCACCGATTGAATATTGGAATATCAGTACCAGATTGGATTGTTTACCCCATTTCCCTAACAATCTCAAACATTTTCATATTCACACAAAATATGTTTGGAATAATATACCCCAAGATGACCATTTGTTCCAGAAGTTTCCCTAACCGAGTAAATGAGTAAGATGATTTTGTTGAAAACTTAATTAAACTTAGTTATACCGAAATACATATTATGTGAAAATTTCAAATAAATTGCCGAACTAATACTGGTTGTTGCGGTTTTTATTTAAATCAATATATGATGAATTTTCCTCTCCTTAAAAATGCAGGCCTATTAAAAGCGAAATTAGCAAAAAGACGTTGATATTTCCTTTCGTACGGCCTGTGGCTCTGTCAGAAATTTAGATCCAAGTTTTTAAATCTAGATCTAAATATCTGAAGGTATGGAGTGAAAAATTACTTTTGTTACCATTTGCCAGTTTTATCATGTTCATTTAAATTAAAAATAAAATTATGTTTACTTGAAATCTAACTGACCATTCACACATACTTTTTATTTCATAATATGTTTCGTAAGGGCGTAATTAATTGTTATTGCTACATGGGGGCATTTAGGCCTTGCGGGGCGGGGCCCTGACCATGGAATCTATTGAAAATCATGTCTTATAGGATGATCACTAGACGCTTAGGGACTACTAGAAACTTAAAAGTAAAAAAATGTTGGTAAACAGTGCCCCCACTAAAATGTATTGGTACTCTTACTCCCAAATGGATTATTTTTTATCCATTGTATTGTTGTATTGTATTGTTGTTGTTTGTATTTTTTTTTCAAGTTGAGTTACCAAAATTAAGTAGAAATTCGAAAGACGAAAAATGAAAATAACCTTTTTTTCTGCTGAAATGAAAGTCTCGAATTACTTGCAACAAGTTTACGGATATAAAATTTTATATTTCAAAAACATAATCTATAAAAAATTTATAGACGCGTAATTTATACGTGTTAAATCACTTTCTTTGCCTTGCAAAAGTTGCCCTTACTGAGGTTTTACAAAACCAAACAGTTTTGTTTTTTCAGTTGTAATAAATTAACCTTTCAATTAATTTCTACTTCCGATGATGAGATCAATTTACCGAACGGAAATTATTTATTTAGGCTGCCCCGAATAGGCAGCATAAAGACAAACGGAGATACTAATTGAGAGTCGCTTACCGAAGATGACGGAGACCAACTGGGGCAGCACACCCCTAAAGGTCAAAGGGTAATCTACATCACCGGCGCTCCGTGCCAGCATATTTCTAGCTTACTACTAAAAGCTCATCGGAGTATCGGCGTATTTCTTAACATAATTTTCTTAGCATATCGGAAACGTTTTACGTTTAATTCGGTTATCGCTCGTTAACACCGATTTGGAAAAAATTCCGTCCCAAGGGTGGACCCGCTGGGTTTTTTCAGGGGGGGCATCGATCACCAAAAAGTTTTCGGAATGACGATGAACCTGCATGTTGACCTCGTGGGTTGCCTCCAGGGACCGCCTCTGTTGGCGCGAGGATTATTTCTCCACGGGAACGGAATTATGAACAGGAATTTTAGAGAGCACAAAGGTGACCTTGGTGTTTACACAGTTTATAGTTTATGATCTGATATAAAGATCTCAATCTCCCAACATGTGTAATTATATTTCCAGTAGCACTGTTTTGAGTAAATAACTAAACAATCGCTTTAATTTTTTTTGTGTATGTTGTTAATTATGTTTTGAAATAGTGTGCAACAAAATCCATAATCGAGTAAAAAAAATGGATCCTGTTCCATCACAAAATTGTATAACGGAAATAAAACTGCAAAAATATTATAGAACTTATTATCTTTTGAAGAGAAGGAACTCAATACAGCAAAACGAAATAACATGAATGGTGGGAGATTAATTCTGACAAATTGGTTCTGACTGCAAGATTTTTTCTACATAATGATGTATTTGGCGGCTATGGTCACTATTTTGTATTTTGCATTTGTTTTGAAGGTTCAAAAAACCCAGGTTTAGACCGAACAATTCAAAAAACATATAAAATGAGCTATGTATTTCAGTAAAAAAATATGGCTATTCTCAGGCTATCTTACAAAAAGCCATATTTTAGCATTTTTCATTTTTCTTCGCTGTTTTTATAAAATAATGTACGTCCCATGGCTGAATTCGAATTTGGTAACCCAAAAAACATAAAAAATGGGCTATTGAAGTCAAAAAAATTCCGACTCCCAAGTTTTTCCCACAAAAAGAGGCATTTTTCCGCTTTTGGCCACTTTTTTCCATTTTTTCGCACATCGATTAAAAAAATGCTTTCTATGCTTCACAGTAACTCTTAATTAGGATACGAAGAATTGGAAGAAAATACTCCAACAAACATTTTCTATTTAGTTCATATTTATAAGGAAAAAGCTGAAAAAGGTGCACACCAGATATTGATTTATAGTCATCTTTAAATCTAACATCTGTGTAATGTAACGTAATGTCAGTTCATTTTATTGAACTGAAACAACACTATGATTGGCGATTAATAAACTGAACGCTCTAATTTATGACCATCGAAAATATTAAATGGAACACCCTGTATATTATTGCATTTTTGGATTCTACGGAGAATTGTAAATGTATTTCATGTACCTATATATCCTATATACCAACCTAATATTTTTTTGAAATATTTATAGTTTTCGATCACAAAACAATACAACAATATTTCTTGAGATAAAAATTAATTTTTTAATAAATTAAAAATATTATCTCATTTTTGAAATCAATTTAATTTCTATATTCCAAAAATATATAATATGTCTATGTTTGGATCAGATGTTTTTGAGTTATATCACTTTAAATAATTCTGTCTTGTTAGCCTGTTGATTCGAAAAAAAGAAATTGGCATTTTATTGCAGTGGCCATGAATCACTATGGAAACAATCACTTTTAATTAATTTATTAACCCTAAACCTTCTGTAATTTGTTCAAAAAACACAAAAACGAAAAGAACAGGGATTAAAGTGAATTAAAGAATTTTTTTTTTTTGAAATTTAGATAAAGAGAAAAAAAATTAAATGGGTCCGTTTCATATACTAAGAAACAATTAGGAGGGGCTAGGTTTATTATATGCACCTGAATCGCTGACGACGGAAGCACTAAAACATAGTTTTAATGTATTGAAATTTTAAAGCGATTATCTTAGAACTGTATTTTCAAAAACTGCTCGTGCTGTAACTCAAGAAGTTATTGATCGATTTGACTGAAATTTTGAGTTTTGTATATATTATTATCGGAAGGATGTACCTAAAGTTTTAAAGATATCGCGTAATTACATTATTTTTTGGGATAAAAATTGTCGAAAAAAATAGTCGAAATTTTGAACATTTAATTGAACAGCCTACTGTGGTTTTATACTTTTTTATAATATTATAGGTTTATCCTTCCCTGCACATGTCAATAACAAAAAAAAATGTTGTCTTGGTTTCAGATCAATAGAAATATTATGACAAATGCAGCACTTTACGATGTCATGCCAAAGACGCCTGAAGGAATACAGCCGCCATTTTGCTACAAAAAAAATGTTTTTCTACTCTTTAAAGTTATAATAAAATGTCGTTAAAACTTTAAAATGGTGTGATTATTTTATCACCTTTAAAAAAAATCATAAAGAAAGACCCCGTTAAAATAAGAAAAAAAGAAGTATTCCCCCTTAAAAAATAACATAAGATAACATTTTTTGTTTTGCCATCGTCTTTTGTATTTCTGACCAATTTTCAGTAAAAATCCTGAAACTTTTGTGTTGAAGGGATGGAGGATTATAAGGAAAAACCCTGCGAAAAATGCGTTTATGTTGTGTAAAAGTTACGCCACTTTTGAATCAAGGATGCGACATATTATCACCAATTACACAGGTCTACAAAAAAAGTTCTATCTTTGCGATCAGAGCCATCATTTCCTATGTATTTTGATGCACTGAAAGCAAATTTGGAAAAAAAAAATTCTACCACATCAATTTTTCTCTCCACCGCCATATAACCCCCATAAACTCTTATAGAGGGAATTTAAAAAAAATTACAATGGTTTTTTGGGTCGCTGATCACAATCTGTGAAATTTCACTAAAAAGTAAAAAGTTAATATTAAATGCATATTATTAAGTTTTTTGGGTTGCTGATTACTGATTTGGGATGAATTATGTCAAAAATCATTTTTGACTTCAGAATCGTAATCAGCAACCCAAAACATTTATTAATACACATTTAATATCAACTTTTTACTTTTTAGTGAAATTTGACAGCTTATTGACAGCTGTTAATGACAGCTGTCAATAAGCTGTCGTTATTTATTCTTGACTTCAGATTCGTGACTAGCGACCCAAGAAACTAAAATAATCTTTTTTTTTTTTAATTTCCTCTATAAGAGTTCATGGGGGTTATAACCCAATAAACACACATACGTTAAAAAAACGTTTTTAATGTCCAAACACCATTTGAAAAATGCGTGTCGTTACTACGTACATTCAACTTAAAAAATGTCGCGGTTTTAAACGTTTAACGTAACGAAAATAAAAACGTTTAAAGTAAGTGAACTCACAACGTTCATTTTACATCTTAATAATCTTAAATATATACGTTTCCAAATAATCTTTTAATAACGTTAAATATTAAGGGAAATTAAACGTATTGGTAAACGTTTAAGAAATGTGTTTTTCAACGTTGTTTTAACGGGTTATCTACAACCGTTACAATTTTCACCTACCAATTTATACTGCTGTCGCAGTTACATGTAAATTAAACAGTAGAGAATTAAGAAAAAAATATATATTCAAGTATATAAACATAATATAATTAGTAATAATATATATACATATACATGTCTGGGAACTGAAACCAAACATCTTGAAATCAAAAACATAAGAAACTTAAATTCTATTATGTTAAATTCTATGGTGTTTCTTGACGTCATTTGGTTTAAGTATTCTGGTGGTCGAATGTTTCAGCCGTTCTTTTACACTCCAAGCATTTGCAGGTCGTTATTTTTGTTTGTCGGGAAATTAAGATTAACGTCCTCTGAAAAAAAGTTTGATATAAAACATTGATACGACTCTTTACCTAATATGTATCTTATTACCACAAAAGATATTGTAGAAGTATTGCCATTGCAACATAATTGGTTAAACTACCAGCCGTCCGGACTAATAACTGCTCAAGAATACCTAAATAAAACATTTCGTCATTAGTTAGATAACAAATACGACTTATTCTATACTATCACTAGATGAACAGTCACTGGTCAATTCTACACCAGTATCAAAATACAGTTTTTTTCTCGTATTCTAAATTAAGGCTAGAATAATTATGTATATGTGGAAGTTGATAGTTTTGTTGGTATTTGAACAAGAAGGTTACATGATAAAACATGCAAGGGGAGTTCAGTTTGATGGGGGCTTACTCTTTGAAAAATTCTCACTATTTGAAAAACAGTTGCATAAAAAAAAATTCCTTTTCATTGTTTTTTTTCAATTGGCGATTAAATACAATTTTTAAGTGTATCATAGTTACCTCTGCTGTACCTACAAAAAATGTAGTAATGAAAATGAAATTGTATAACGTACAAATTAGCAATAGGTAAAATAAATACTTGCTGATTACAACGTGGAAAATGTCTGGCATTCATTACAAATCACACGGCAAAAAAAGAAATACAGGTCTACTTACCTATACAAATGCAGAAGAATATAAAAAACACTTCTCCTTGGCAGGATAACCCGTAAATGCAACAATGTAATACATAAGAAATAACAGGAAATAGCACGCGTCATGTGATTCGCATAAGCCAATACAGTTATTTTCCCCACACAGAGCGTTCTAGTTACGTCATCATTGAAACGTTTTAAAAACGTTTTTTTTTTCGTTTCTTAAACGGATGAGGGATACGTTTAGATCACGTGTAGGTGTTTTAAAATACGTGTGTATGGAATTAATGATAAACAATATTATTTAATAATATTGTTTCTCATTAATAACTTCATTCTTCATTTACTTATAGACAAAGTATTTTCCAATAACAAAAGTAGGATTAATGTTCGTTTAAAACACGTTTTATATATACCAATAATTCACGTGTCTCTTATATTTTACAAAGACGTTTCTTATACAACCAAATAGAGTACTAAGTCAAAGTAAACATTGTATTAACGTTTGACAGAACAGTTGTATAATTTACTTTGAACAACGTTATTTTAACGTTTTCAAAGAGACTCTTTAGATTTTTCGTTTAAAAATCATATATTTTTAACGTTTTAATTAACCGTTATTTTCTCAACGATATATAAACGGTTGTTATTCTATTGTATCGAAACGTATCACGTTTCTTTAACCAATGACACGTTAAAGTTACGTTTCTATAACGTACGTGTGTTTACTGGGAAGGGGGTGGAGAGAAAAATTGATGCGGTAGGATTTTTTTTGCCAAATTTGGTTTCAGTGCATCAAAATACGTAGGAAATGATGGGTCTGATTGCAAAGACAGAACTTTTTTTTGTAGACCTGTGTTATCATTTATTTTATTAATTATTTTCATCAATTATAATTATTTTCTTATTTTTATTTACTGAGAGTAGGTACTCACCCGCTAGCACCGCGGCGACTTGCGGCAGTGTTCCCTTGAAGAGACTCCTCGCACTGGACACCGTCATCTTCCGGATTTTCAACTGTTTAGGCGGAAAATCGGCCCTCTGCGACAACACTTGGCAGCCGAATGATCAATGAGACAACGTAGCGATTTCGCGTCTTAGCTATTAACAGTTTGCGACATAATAGACGTTAAAATACATTTTAATCGCGCTAATAGCAATCTCGATATTATATAGACATCGGTTAAATCTTTCAATTAAGCTATATATATATATTATAAACTAGCGTGTCGAAAAAAACGGCAAACGCAAATATTTTCTTTGTACTAAAATGTTATTTAAGGGATTAGGTATATTTATTTTGCGTATTTCTATGTGGGCGATATTCCGGCTGCTTGCAAGTGATGAAAATAACCTTCGCAAAAATATCTGTCTGAGGCTGCCGAAATATGATTTTAATTTTGGGAAACAAAATGTTCCTATAAAATTAAAACGGCTATAACTTTTTTGAAAAAAAAAAAAGAAACTACAAATCGAAAAACCTCTTCTTATGTTTGTTTCTAGATTATGAAAAAAATATATACTGCAAATATTCCACAGAGCGTTACTGAGATCCCAGGGTTTGTTTTTTTTTGAAAATTTTTTCGCAAACTTGGCTGACGGTTTTTTCACTATAAATCCTTTCTGTAAGAGGTGTATGGTCATCACCTAAAAAGTGAAGTGGGTCCCATGCGTCGTTTTCAAGATATGGCTAACTGAAATATCAACAACCGCCACTGATATTAATAGTCATGTTTGTTCAATATTCCTGCCTGAGACGGGTTAATAAGCAAGTATTGATAATAATAATTGATAAACATTGTTGAAAGCCTCTACATGGACTATCGTATAGGCGCAACATGTGCTTGAATCATTGGTATTCATTAAAATCATTGGTATTCATTAAGCATTGGTATATTGGTCTCTTTTCACGGCCAGGGTCAGCATTAAGACACATTAAAAGGAATCGCGTATAAGAGTGGTTCAATAACCGGATTGGTCCTTGATTTTATTTCTCGTTTCCGAAGTAATTAATAACAGACAGATTGCAAATTACTTTTACGTAGAACCACAATAAAAGTTGATTATATCAATTAATTACATTACACAACAACGTGGTCACGCCGTAATATTGAATTTTTTGTGTAGGCGTACAAATAACAGGTGTTTAATTTTTTATACGTAAATGTTGCAGGTTATTTAATTAAATTAAATATCAGTTGTCAAATGAATCAGTATTGCTGTGAGACGTCTCAACACCTCATCTAGATTTTCTATTTTTGTGCCACGCATATTGGAATATATATAGAAGAGCACTACGAGCCTAGTTGGCCCATGGCTTGGTCCACAATCTTTTTCCACTCCTTCCTATCTTTAGCTTTTTCCTTCCAATTTCCAATGTTTAGCTTTCTTATGTCATCCTCCACTGCTTTCTTCCATCTTTGTCTTGGTCTTCCTAGGCGTTTCCCTCCTCCTATTTCGTGTATTAGTACCATTTTTGGTATTCTATGGTCCTTCATTCTCACTACGTGACCTATCCATCTCATTATCTGTGCTCTAACTATTCCTATTATGTTCGGCTCTTTGAAAAGGTCATATATCTCTCTATTTGTTCTTCTTTCCCATCTTCCATCCTGTATCTTTCCTCCGAATATCTTTCTTAAAACTTTCCTTTCCCATATTTCAATTCTCTGTACTTCTTCCTTCCTCAACGTCCAGACTTCGCTTCCAAAAATTACTATTGGCCTAATTACTGTTTTATATATCCTCATTTTCAACTTTTTCGATGTTCCCTTGTTTTTGAGTACCGCGTTTAGAGCTCCTATACATCTGTTGCCTGCTGTAATTCTTGAATTTATTTCTTCGCTTACGCCAGGTTGTCTTTTAAATATTGTTCCAAGATACTTGAACCTATCTACTTCTTCGAAATTGTATTGTTTTCCATCGTCCGTTTTCATTTTTAAGTACCGTCCTTGGCAAAATTCTTCTTCCGTCCAGGTCATGTATTTCGTTTTTGCTTCGTTTATCTCTAATCCCATCATATTTGCTGCTGTATCCAATTTCTTTACCAACTCTTGCATCTCTTTTTCGCTCCTTGTGATGAGTGCTATATCGTCTGCGTAGGCTATACACTGATGTTTTTTATGATAAACTAGTCCACCTCTGTTAATATTGGCTTGTCTTATTACCTTTTCTAATGCCAAGTTAAACAAAGTCGGTGATAAAGGATCTCCTTGTCTCAGTCCAGTCCCTAATTAAACTTTTCCGATAGATTTCCCTTGACTTTTATTTTAGTTTCAGCTCGTTGTAACGTTAGATTTATCATCGATATTATTTTGTCTGGGAAATTCATTTCTTTCAAAGCGCGTATCAGTTGTTCTCTTTTTATTTTGTCATACGCTTGCTTAAAGTCTATAAACAACACATATGTTTTCTTCCTGTGTTCAAAAGTTTCTGCTTGAATTTCTCTCAGAGCAAATATTTGATCTACTATTCTTCTTCCACTTCTAAAGCCAGTTTGATACTCTCCTATTATTATGTCCGTTTCATTTTTCATTTTGTTTTTTATACTTTGGGCTAATATTTTATATGTCACATTTAGAAGCGCTATTCCTTGGAATTTATTTATATTTATGCATATTGGAATAGTCATTTGGAAATGTAAAAATGTGATATATCCAACTTGACAATGGATTCTAAATCACCAATCAAAATTTAGGTAAATTGGTTTATGTTAAATAATGCAATAAAAGCTTAATGATATTATAGTGATACGTATTTTTTGACTTACTTAAACAATTCTAACAATGTTACCATCGTTTCAGGATCTAATAATTCGTATTTCCTCTTTATTGGAGACCCAAACAATAAATTTTAATATATTATTTTTAAATAAAGTTTGATATTTTTTCTAAATCCAAAATAAGAACACAGTAGTGGTAAAATTCGTTTATTCTTTGATAATAATAATTTACTTTATTTATCTTTAATTTAATCTAGTTAAAAAAAATGTTTACATACATACGTAACGAGACATTCAAACAAAAAAACGTCGTCAAAGTTGGCCGAGCAAACAAAGACGTATTTATATTCCTAATCTTAAGTTTATCACCATATTGAATTGTGACGGCTGCCACATTATGTGATGGGTACTTTTACCAGTAATTTAAAAAACTGAAATAAAACTGAGCTCCAAAGCATTTTTCAAAATTCGTTGAGACGTTGTATAGGACAGTATCACGTTGTTGGCCCAGATGGCTAATTGATGTTCTTGGATTGTATGTTATCACTTGCAAAACATTTCGACGTTTTTTTCTGTGTTTACTCTGACAACGAGTCTGACACTTCTGATTGGTGCTTCCAATTTGCTGGTACAAATTTAGGAAACGTTTTACTGACCGGCCAAAAGATCGAAATGAATAACTGCGTCTGAAAAAACTTTCCTGAAGTCCTCATATGCAGCTTTCATCGAATATATCCCGTTTACACTGATTCTACTGCTATTTCCAAAATAAATTTCAAATGAAACACGCCTCTGTTCTTAACTAAACATGAATTCCTTTATTTATTTTACAATTTTTTTAATGGCTCGTTAATACCATTTTTTTTGCAACAGCAAACAATCACACAAAAAAAGATGGGCTAGTTTACTTATGATAATTTTAACAATTGCAGTCTTAACAAAAATGAAAATGTAGGCTTGCATTTACGATTTAACACGTCACTGACAGTGAGCTAAATGTAAATGTAATTGAAACTAAAACACATAATATGTTTTAGTTAAAGCTAAGTATAATAACTTTTGCACTCCTAAAAGATTAGCTACTGTTTTCATAGATTATACGTATTACGAAAATATACATTTTTGTCTGATAGAACGTGTGCTAACCTCGAAACTTCGTTTCGTTTAAATCTTACAGCGCCAGCATTTCAGCGTTATAACTCGAGTCGAGAAATAGGGGACTTTAACAGAACCGTATTAAGAGGAAGCTTGTAGCGATGCCACCGTTACATGCAGCTAAAATATAATCAACCATGATTTATTTAACAAAAACAAGTAATAAAATATAATAACAGGATTCAATAACAACGAAACTCGTTTCTAAATTAATAAAGGGTATAAAATAATTAAACATAATTATTTAAAAGAACTAAGTTTTCGAAATTTGTGTCACTTAAGACATTACGCTTTGGGGCATTTATTATAGTCGCATATGAAAATAGCCTCTCAACAGTTGTAGATAAAGGTAGGGGGCAGATGAAAGTAGCTATTTGCATATATAAAAAATTTTTTCATTATCGGATAATCATTCAACATAGAAAAGATGCTTCTTAAATCTTCTAGATATCGCAGAATAGAAAAGGTATTTTTGTTATATTTATGCCAAGGGAAAACTGCAACACAAAACTCAACTGGTGTGTAGAATACAAAAATACCTGATTTGTTTTACAAATTTTCTCTAGGCCAGTACATCTTTACCTTTACGATTAAATATTTTTGTATCTTGTTTATTTAGGGCTAGTAAGTTCTTTAAATTCTAAATGAACAAAACAAAAATGAAATAATGAATATAACTTACCTGAAATAATACTAAACCAGAGAGAAAACAATACTGAATTGCACAGTGCCAAACAAACATTTAACGTATGTCAGATGAACATTACGTAAATGCATAATGCAACGATACAATATATAATTTGCGAACACCAGTTTGTGACGCATACGCGCTGGCGAGTACTCGTACTCAGTACTCGTCAGTTTAATTTTTATAAGAATTGAGTACTAATGAAGGTAGAGTACTCAAACATTTCGATTACTGAGTACCATGAATACAAATCGTCGCCTTCCTTGCATAAGGGCATATCTCAGAAAATGAGATATTTGCATAATTGAAGTCACATTAGGTTGCTTACTCATCTGACAATGACGTGTGTCTCAAAAGCTACTATAAAAGGTATTTAGAAGCAAATATATCTCACATTGGACTCTAACTATAAAACTCTAACATACGTCTGTTTGTCAGAAGAGATTATTCTAATTAGTGTGTCGATTCAATTTAACTGTTTACGAAATTAGAACAAAGAAATGTTGGTGTTACACCTGGCACGAAGGAATAAGTAAAAGAGGCGCAAATGAAATTTCAACTTGTGTTTACAAATTTTTAGTTGAAAAGGATAACCAAAAAGCCAAAACTGTCAATCTTTTTGCAGATGGTTGTCAGGGGGAGAATAAGAATTCCGTCATCGCTGCTATGTTGATTTATTCTATAAATAACAGTATTAATATATCTGAGGTATGCTTGCGATTTTTTTAATCATTCCATGGCCAAAATGAAGGTGACTCAGCACATAGTGCTACACAGGGTTTGTCCGGAAAGTAATGTCAGTTAATTTTTTTCCCGAGACTGTACGCGCCAGCCCGCGCTCTACGTGCTAGGATTGTGGTGGAGGGATCTGGCAACAAGATCCAACAAGCGTCAGTTGGCTATCGGTCGTTGTAGCGGTCGCATCACTCGTTCTTTGAGAGGCGTTAGAGTGACCCCGTGCAAGAAAAAATGCAACGTTCGCTTGAGCAACGGATGGCGATCAAGTTTTGTGTGAAACTGGAGAAGAGTGCTGCGGAAACCATTCCAATGTTGAAGAAGGATTTCGGCGTCGAGTGTCTTTCGGACAGGGAAATTTTCCGGTGGCACAAGACCTTCGCAGAAGGTCGGGAAGATGTCAACGACGAGAACCGCGCTGGAAGGCCATCAACCTCCAGTTCCGACGACAATGTGAAACGTGTGCGTGACTTGTTGAACACTAACCGTCGTCTAAGTGTCCGTTTAATTTCCGAAACAGTAGACATTACGAAAATCATTGTTCACGAAATTGTGTCGGAGGCTTTAGGAATGAGGAAGGTGTGCGCGAAGCTCGTGCCAAAAGTGCTAACAGACGATCAAAAAGCGAGGCGCATCGAAACCTGCCAAGAACTTTTGGACACCTGCGAAGACAACCCCGCTTTCCTTGATGACGTCATTACCGGGGACGAAAGTTGGGTCTTTGAATACGATCCGTAGACGAAGAGGCAAAGTGCGGAATGGCACACGTCGAACTCCCCTCGCCCCAAGAAGGCCAGGATGTACAGGTCAAAGATCAAGACGATGCTGATTGTCTTTTTTGGTTGCCGGGGATTGGTCCATCATGAGTTCGTTCCGCAGGGGACAACCGTAACCGGAAAGTTTTACGTCGAGGTGCTGAAGCAGCTGAAACGCAGGGTGAATCGCGTCCGCCCAGACATCTCAAAATCCTGGAAGCTTCACCACGACAATCGCCTCGACACCTTTACTCGTGGCCGATTACCCGTCAAGGCAGGCATCACCGTTGTTCCCCAGCCTCCCTACAACCCCGATGTGCCCCCCCCCCAGACTTTTTTCTGTTTCCGCGCCTCAAAACCCCAATGAAAAGACAGCATTGTGGGTCGGTGAAAAACATTCAGAAGGCTTGCACCGACGCTTTAAAGGCGATTCCGGAAAACGACTACCGTGAGGCTTTTGATGCGTGGAAGACCCGCTGGAACCGATGTGTGGACGCAGGAGGAATGTATTTTGAAAGTTTCTAAAGATTTGTACACATAGAACCAATAAAAACCATTTTTCAAAGCTCACTGACATTACTTTCCGGACAAACCCTGTAAGTTATGCATTGAAGTCAGGAGATGTTTGCGTGCCTTCACATTTAGTACCAAGTTTCAGATTAGTTCGGCGAAGGCAACCTTATGAAGTTATTCAAATCTTACCTATATATAGTGACTTTTTGAACTTCAAGTCTGCAGCCAAAGACATGCGCATCTTAATAGTCCAAAAAAGACAATGAAACCCAATTGCCTGTTAACTGGACAGAAATGAGTTGACTGGATGAAATGAGTTTAGGGTAGCTAAGGAAACACCTGATGTTATATTATATTTCAAAACAAGCCATTTACAAAAAACATACTGGTCAATTACTCTGAAACGCAAAGTATTGTCTTCTACGGTATTAAATAACAAAACTCCAAAACTAAATGCTGTGGCCAATAAAATATCTGTAGAAAATGACCATATTTCCCTATGTGAAGGAGATACAGCCCCAATTAAAAATCCGGAGCATAAGATGTTTTTTAGAAATTTGTATTTTCAAAATAATACTTAAGGTTATATTTTACGTATATGATTTGTGTTTATCTGATTTTCACTGTTTTATTTGTGTTTGATAATTATATTTTATTTGTATCTAAATGAAAAGGAGTTTAAGATAAAGTGTTCGTATTTTTAATTTATAACGTAAATCTATCTATTTTTTTTTTTAGAACATTTGCAAGGCATATATCAAAATAGAAAAATAAAAATCAGACAAAATGGGCATATTTCTTTGAAAACTGTTTAAAAAAAAGTAGGTTCAATGAAGAATTAAGGAAGGTAAAAACCAATAGAGTGTAGTTCACTTTATGTAGTTCACATTATCATAAAATTTAAAATCTAGTACACAAGCCTTTTACACAGTATTAAACTTTGGAAGCCTCTCCTGAAAAACCAATAATATTGAGATACGTCCTTATGCAAGGAGGGCGACGAAATGTACTCAAGAGTACCCGATACGGAGTACTTTGGTATTCGAATTTCTTAATGAGTACAATTTACTTGAGTATTGCCCAGCTCTGGACTTGAGTAAAAGACTATAATAGTGTAGCGTTATGTCCACTTCTTGAATTCGGGTTCGTAAGGTGTGAAAAATCAAATCACTCACATTCAACTAACATTGATAGTATTTCTTTAAATAAATACAAATACGGATTAAGCACTAATTAACAAACACGAATTTATTTTTGGACAATTTATAATCGACTGTTTTACAAAGTCCACGACTGCGCGATTTATTTCAAAGAAAGATTGCCATTCCCGCACTACTGAGGCTTCTTATATTTGTCGCTAATAACGCTAGAAGGCGTTAGATGAACCTCTCGGGCGCTCAGGTTTGTTGTCGATGCTTTGAGAAGCGCCCTTGTTTACATTGGCATGGTCATAGGTTGCTTCGGTCAGATGGTATCAAAGCAGAGGTGGACCCGCTACGCGCTCGTCACAATAGCAACAAAAATCAAAACTTTTTGACGTTTTTTTTTTTTTTTGGATGGCCCGATATAATATATGATAAAATTACAGAAAATTCTTTCAGAGGTATATCTAGGAAACAGTGGAGACTTGTCAGGGGGAGGCAGAGGAGGCAGGAGGCCTCCCCTGTGAAAATTGCATAAAAGTTTTTTTTTTATAAACCATCCTACCTATAATACTTACCTTTCATTTTTAAATTCATATATGCCAATGTTTTTACATATGTATTTACATGGGATAACGGGCTTCGCGCTTCGCAACCATCTATGTCTGTTAATAAATTTAACCCTTATCGTCAGTGGCAGTAAAGGTCATTTAAGAAACTGCATAGCGGAGGCAAACACGCCCACCTCCCATCTCTCACGCGTGACATCGCAGAAAACGAGTTATTTGATTTCATGTACCTAACAACCTAACCTACAAAATTTAATATTTATCTGTTATTGTTCCGTGTTTTGGAAATTTTCGTTGGCAAGTGCCGTTATTCTTGCCGGGTTTTTTGAATGCTTTGAGTGGCGAGCGGTGCAGTCACTTGAAGTTAAAGGTAAGAACTATGGATTCTGTAAGTTTCATATTTTTATCTCGCAGTCAACACGTTCTTTTCATAACCTGAATAATGGAGGCTAATAATAATTATTGAAAGTATACCATATTACTTGCGTAAGTAATTATTTGAACTAGTTTTTTGAATTTGAAATAGTTTTATTTAATTAATTATACAAAATTATAACGGAGGTAACTGGCGATTGTAGCAGTTTGTTTCATAATAATAATAAAACAAGTAGTAATAACACTCAAATAAATATTCCAACCTGCAATAATATTGTTGAGTATTTTATAAAGTACAAAGTTTATCCTCATAAGTCGCCTGTCTTATGAGGATAAATTATTTAGTAAAAATTTAAGAGTACTGAGGTCAGATCTAAGTAAAACTTTAATTAATCAGGGTAATCCGGCTCGTAATTTTTGTTAATACGTGGTATGATAAATGCAAATGGCTTAGTGCTTCTTTAATTTTAAATAAATTATTTTGTTGGCCCTGTATTATTTTCAAATCATGGAGAAGATGCTTGAGCAAAGTCTGGATTTGATAATCTTGAAAATTTATCTCGTCCACATATCGACACATATTCACAAAAAATAACAAACATATTAGTTGTGTTTGTAAATTGCATCTTGTAGGCAAACAAAATATGAATGTAATCTATTAAGCCCGTCAAATCGAAATTGACGCAGTCCTGGCATAAATCCGTATTTTATTTCATTGCATCTTTTAATTGTAAAATAATTTGACGGAAAGTCCAAACCTTCCCGATGGTTTTGCTGAACCAGTAAAATATATTAGGGTCATTATGTTAAACAAATGTACTTAGATAATATATTTTATTGACCAAGTAGAGATCCTTCTCCTAGCTGTACGGTATATAACTAACAATGTTTACAACAAGTTAAGGAAACAAAAATGTTTATCAAATTTGTTTGCCTCCTCCCCAAAAAAAGTCACGAGCCACCACTGCTAGGAAACGATTGATTGTCTAATAAGTTACAGGATCAGTTTTGTGCAGAACTAACAGTACAGGGTAGGCTTAGGGAACCAATCAGTGTTGTGCAGAGGAGATAGATAGGCCCCGAGTATAAGTCCGGTTCTTTTAGTCTCGGTTATGGCGTTCTTTTCGCACGCCTAGTTAATTAATCGGTCGTAACCGGAAGTAAAAGTACCGGCTCTACGACTTATACTAAGAAGTGGTTGACGGTACTTACACCGTGTATAATCGTTACTGTACTCGCAGAAGTATAGTAACAACTGTATTTCGAAAAATATAAATTGTTTAGTGGGCTTTCCTCGCTAAAGCGGATTTCGTCTGTAATCTATCTTGTAAAATTAAAATCTAAACTTTAAAGTTTATTAAAAGTTATTCCTAACTAAAAGAATTTTGCATTCTTTGTTTTGACACTTATAGGTTATTTAAAGTTGAAAACTTTTCACAAAATAAACTAAAATACAAAATAAAGTGTACTTATTTGGACTATAATACCGATTACGTAAAAGAAAGAAAAAAATACCATACAATATCCAGATAGCTGTTGCCATTTCCCATAGTTAAATGGTCACATTACCTTCAATCTTCAAAATACATATAGTTTAAAAATAATATATGTTGAACCAAACATGACGTAAGAGAGAGCTATTTATATCCGCTAAACAAAGACAGAAATATACAATCTGCTGAAAAGTTAATCTGCAGAAGTTTATGTCATCTCAGTTGTGAAATGATATAGACCAATCATATTCAATGTGCAAAAGATAAATGCAATTCGCCGCTATGAGGAATACGTTTTACTCATGCGACAATGAACAGCATTGTTTACAGTTGCAGAACTCCACTAGATAGTGGCCTGAAAATGACATATTTTTGTTAAAAGTTGGAATCTGTAGTAGAAATTGGTAAACACGTAGAAATACTAGAAGATGTAACATTCAATACATGTAAAATCAGATAGATAACTAAAATGTTTATATGTATGTACTCGTAGGAGGTTTCTGATCTACAAACTGATATATATGTACAGTATGTTTAAACATAGAATTTCTGAAACGATTCCAAGCTGGATCTGCTTCTAAAAACTGCAGGTGTTTCGACTCCTATAGTGGGTCAAACATGTTGGTATTATTCACGTTAATGCGAAGCCATGTACTGGAATGGTACAGCCGAAAAGAACTAGTAAGCAAGATATCCGCCAAGGGTGATACATTTTACACCTGTTTTTATGTGAAAAAAAAATTGTTTCGAAATCGCTATGCACAAAAATGATCCCATATTTACTAATAAGGTTCCGTTTATGTACTGACGATCATACCTAAGGATGGCAGTTTGTTGCCGTATCGTCGTTTGTTTGTTGTTGACCTATAGCAGGCCACCCACTCTTGAAAAACAACGGTCTCTGATGCCAAGCGATTGTGTACAATTTACTTTTGAGAACAGAATCTTTAGTGGTGGTGCCATTTCAATTATAAACAGTGTATTTTAAAGCTGTTTCCAGGATTTTCTGGTGAGGTTGACATTTTTTTGGAGTTTTTAAAAAGAATCTTTAAAAAGTTGCCTTCATTAGTATAAAGAGGCAAGTCCAAATAATAAAGATGATTATTATTAAAATGAAAATTGCACTGTATTAAACTTGTTGTCACTAATTAAAGCATAGGGCTTACATTATAGGAAATATAAGTATTCATTTTTACCTTAAGAGCCGTCAGTTTTATATTTCCTGACGAGTATACAAGAATTTCTAATTCCCTCAGTCGCCATTGCCACCTACTTCCCCTTAATACGATTCTGTTAGGGTCCACAACTTAGAGACTCTAGCTATAACACTGATAAAGTTTAATAACCAGTAATGATGAATCTTTTTGCGTTACTTTAAATCCTTGAACGTAATTTATTGTCACTAAACATATGTGGCTATTTTTATTCATGTCCTGTTAATACTGGTTAAAAATCTATTAGGTCTTTTATTGACTTATTGATACGACCTTGGGAATCACATTTCTGTCATTATCGGCGTCTATTAAAAATGTAAAAAAGACGTCCATTTCAATAATTGCTCACACAATTTACATCAAAAATAGTTTAAAGGACAAAAAAATCCATTTCCGTGGATTTTTTCAAAATACGCCTAATTTCTGATACCCCCCTGATGAAATCATTATCTTTAATGTCTCATAATCTAATTTTCCAACGCCTATGATCCTTGATCTTTACCCAAATGGCGGTATCTAATTGCTCATCATAATTAAATTGCTTTAATTTTACTTGAAGAGAACAATAGAGGTCGGCATTACTTAATAATATTCTTAATACAATAACGATATCGGGAGAATAAATTTTATTGAACATTTTCATTCTGTTTATGGATAAATAATTCTTTTAATTGCCGTTCCTACTGATACCGTTCGATACATAACACGTTATTTTACTAGCTTTGTTATTATTTCATGGTCAATTATTAATTCAGAAAAAACGTAGTATGTTAACACAGCATGCACTTATTAAGTGAAGCGTGGAACAACGGCAATAGCTGAAAGTCTGGAAGGCTAAGCAGCTATTATTAATCTGACCTGCAACGGTCTACATGGCGATTCTCGCAATAGGAACGTTGAAATCGTTTACATCTGATAAAGGTGTTGTAAGCAGATGCGAAGATAAATACAAATTCAGCATAATATTAAATTGGGCAAGAAAATGTCAATGTTGTTAGAGTAATGCCTTTTACGTAGGTCAAACTGATAGTTCATTTGAAACTAGGTACAAAGAACATTTTGTATTTTTCTGTTTTGTAATAATACTTTATGTAGACTAATTGCAAACCAGACCACCTACTAAGTGCTTTTGCGCCCCACCCTTAATTATCCTTATCGCGTTTACGCACTAATGTCAAAATGTCGTTAGACTAAAGCTCCTCTCAAATTGTGTTTACGCATGCTCGAATGACCACTGACAGCGTGGTGCGTCAGAAAACTGCTCACACATGTTTAAATGAAACAATTTGTATATCCATATATATCTCTTTAACAGGTTATTCATCAATTACAAAGTACAACGCTATTCACCACGGACGCTTGTCAGTTGCAAGTTAAAAGATGTGGCGGCATGAGGATATAAATTAGAGACTTATGTGATTTTGGAATTAATATGTTGTCGGTTTTATTCACATCTGGTCAATGTTATTTTATCGCACACAAAGCAATACGATTCCTAAAATATATGTCACTCACTATCACGAGTATTATAACATAACAGACTATTATGTATACATTTTTCCATATTTTCTGGCGTAAAATGTATTTTACGAATATATGGCACTACATATTTAAATATAAAACTGAAGGGGAAAATAACTTTCCACTTCACAAATCGCTATTGAGGCATATTGAGATCGTATGTTTTCTGTTGCTCTTAAATGCCATTTTGCCAACAGAACACGTATGCCATCTTCAGATAACGTAAGAAAGTCTGAGTATTGCGACGTACAGTTTGTCTACTTCAGTGTTTATGCGACATATGGAAAACTTTTTAATTTTTTTTTTAGGAAAAAGAGTTATTCTTCACAAAAAGTTCTGCATGTTCTAAAACCTAATATGATATAATAAAATCTTAAAATGTATCAGCCATATACGAGGTGTGTCAATAAATATGAATTTGGTACAAGAGTATAGTATATTTTTTGTGACAGTATCAAAAAGCTTAAAGCCAAAAGTGGAGAGGAAGGAGGTACTTTACAAGATTATGTGCGAAAATAAAAAAAAACGTATTTTCGAAAAGAGTTATACGACTCTTGTTGAAACTCAAATGTTTACAGCTGTTAACCTCATTCTGAAGAAGAACCACGGGAACCTTTATTGAAACATACTTAAACAATTTTCCATTAACACCAAACCGCTACATTTACACTCAACACGTATAATTCACCAACCATGTCGACATCGTTAGGAGATGTTTTAGACTCACTGCACACGGCAGACAGTCGGTCAGCAACTATTTTGTTGGAAGACACCGCAGACAGACCGAGAGTAGGTGAGAAATCAGAAATCGGAGATAACTCGCACACGTATAGATAGAGTCGGTGGCGCGTTTAGATAGACCATGGACGGGGAGGGGCGATGCATGTGCAAATATTAATGTACGTTGCAATATTACTAAAACGTAGAAAAAGAAGAAATTGTATTTTTTTACGATGTTTTATTTACCCACTTACTAGTCAAAGTTTATTGAAATGAAAGTTTCATATATTAATTGATGATCTTATATCCAACACCAGATTGTGACTATGTGGTACGCTACTGACCACGCATCGTATTTCGCCCAGCGCCGACTAAATTGTAGTTCGTGTGCGTTAATTCGTAAGAGTGCGTTTGTTCCATTTGCTACCGACTCGTCGCAGACAATCGAGTCGGTGACAAAAATGGAACAGGTTCCAAGTTTTTGGCCAGGCCGTCTTTTTAGTCTCTCGTCTGCGGTGTCTCATTTAAACGTATACATTGCATTTATACAGACAAAATTGTAGGTGACTGATAGTCGGACGTCTGCGGTGGGCTACCGTTAGCATATTATCATGCAAAATTTGAGGTAAACCTCAGCCATTGCAAATTCGAAATCCTCATTTGTAAATCTGTTTGTTATGGTCCTTTACGAATTATTTTATATTTGTGTGAGTCTTTTTTTGAGTATGAGCTGTTTTGTTGGATTTGCCTTGACCTCTAACGTGTGACCAGTTCTCGGTTTTCCAAGAAAAGTCTGCCACTTGGTCTCAGAGAGCAAATAGTCGAGACATCCTTCAATTCGTTTCGCCTGCGCAACTTTTTGTCTTTCAAAATTCTCTCAAGGTCAAGGCGGACCCCTCGCACATAAAAAATTCTTACCTTTCCCTATTACATTTCGTAACAGTTAATAGGCAAGTCATTATAAAAGAAAAACCGATTGGCTAATTGTAGGAGATATTTACTTACAATACAATCAAAATATAGATTAACTATAATAACTCGTGCATTTCTTTCTTGTAGTGACATTAACATGTTTTTATGAAGGCTGAAATTTTTACAGTTTTTACGCACATTCTAAATTGCGTTCGTAAACGCTGTATTTTCTATTTACCTCGTTTAAAGAACATTTTGTAATTGTGTTTATGATAATGTTACATTTTTTTAGACGTGACTAATGTTTTCTTACGAATAAATTGAATGGCGTTGTATAATCGGGGAAGTTTCGCGATTAATAGAATATTTAAAGAGTTTAAGAACAAAATAAGAGAAAATTACTTCTCTTAATCCGAAAAACCAAAGAATTTAATAATGACGTTATGTAACGCGAGAAACCACAATAAATTTGGAAAAAGTGTAGCATTCAGGAAAAGAAACGTAACTTAAAAATTTGATCATAATCACTGTTTTCTTTTAAGATGTTCGATTTTGTGGTATGGCGCACTTTTTCTTCCAATTGTTTTTTTAGTATATCTACCTGATGATTCATCAAGTCAAAGATTCTTTTTTCACTGAACAGTATTGGTATATAGTTAGATAATGCCTGCAAAGGAACCTTTTTCTTGTATTTATTGATGCATCCAGAAAGTACTATTCCCTTGCAAAAAAGATAGTGAATGTGTTGATATGTTCATTTACTCCATTTATTTTAAATTTACCATTATTATTGTTATTTTTATGTAAATTACATGAATGACATCATCTCATTCATGCGTTTTGATGATTTCCTATTTAAAATCAAGCAAATTCTCGTTTAAATTTGAATGGAATTCGGGATGGAAAGTGATGGAGAATCCTTTTGATATTGAGAACTATTGCCCTAATTTTTGTTGTTTTCCGTCGACGCATTTGATACGCATAATGTCCAACAAATATACGGATTTGAATAAAAACCGCAACACCCAATATTAGTTACGTAATTTATTCGAAATTTTTTACATAATACGTACTTCAATATAACAAAGAAATGATTATAAGTTTCAATAAAAACTGTCAACATTATTTTGGTATATGTTGTGATTTTCATGTAAAAATTTGCATGTTTTGAATCAGTTTTTTCTGAACATAAATACATTCTGGCAGTTCTGCTGTTAAATTTCTATAGTAAATAATATACAAATTTTAACATTATTGTCAATTAAGTGATTTCGAACGTGGCCGGATTGTTGGTAAGAGGGAGGCTGGATTTTCTCTTATGGAAATTGCCAATCGCGTAGACAGTAATGTGATAACTGTTTTAAGATGTCGGGTCAGGTGTTCATGGACGTCGCCGAGGATCAGGATATCCTCGGAGGATTACAGATCCTGAAGAACGTCACCTAAGAATGTTGGCGGTAAGAGACAGATTTTCCACAACACGAGCTGTGGGAAATGTTTGAAAGTTTCGAAACTTTAGAATGAAGCAGTTTAGAACTTTAGTCTATGGCGTCCGTATTCGACGAATAAAGTCCTATGGACTGTGGACTTACCGAACGTTTCTATGCCTACTCCTTGCTCCAATTCCATCGTCCTCATAGGCTGGAATGGTGTACTGAACGAATACACTGGGTACAGGATGGCTTTATGGGGTATTTAGCAATGAGTCCCGATTCTGTTTGTGGACATGGGTGAGACGTTTCCATGGGGAACAGAGGAATTTACGACTAGCTGTTTAACGCCATACTGCTTTTACACGTGGTGTGAAATACGAGTTTGGGGTGCAATACGATTTGGTAGTAGAATACCTTTAATTATTCTTCTTGACAATCTGTTGCAATTCCATATATATTTGATTGAAGCCATTTTTCAACAAAATAATGCCCGCCTTCAAATGGCAAGAGTATAAGAAACAACATGTGCTTCCATGGCCTGCACGTTCCCCCGATTTCTCACCTATCGAACATGTCTGGGATATGATTGATGCCAGATCTGGGTCGTTTACCCCATCCTCCAGATAATCTCAACGACATTCCGCTTCACCTACAAGATGATTGGAATAATATAACCCAAGGCGACATCGATCATTTGATTTAGAATGTAAATCAGTAAATGTGTGTATAATAAATCACGGTTGTGCAGCTCATTATTGAATATTTTTAGCTCTTGTTTATTGTTTATTAAAAACTTTTTTTGTTAAAAAAAAAACAATTTTTTGTTATATCGAAGTACATCTTATGTGAACTAATACTGGGTGTTGCGGTTTTTAATCAAATCAGTATATGTTGGCAATCTTACTAGCGTTTACATTAATCAAGATTTTGTATTTTCCCGCGACAAAAACAGATCGTTTCACTGTTGAATTGAAAAATAGGTACCTGGTTCTCTAGCAGAGATCCTTTGGAATGCCTAGTTAAATACATCCTTTTTGCCTGCAACTCTAAAAACCAAAGACGCCTATAATTGCTTCATTCAAAAAATCTGTTTGTGGTAATTTTTTTTTACCGTTTCAAACAGATAATTATTGTTCTTGTTAGTTCGGTATACCTTGTTTAGCAATCAATATCATTATTAAGTCACATTTTGCGGTTGTTGAAATCGTATCAAAAGTTTAAACACTCTTCCTGAAACGCAGGATACAATTTTGTTGAATAATAGATTATATCTATTACCAACAATGGATATTTAATGTAGAAAAGACGTTGAACGCTTATTGCTTACATAATGTCACCTTGCTTTCTATAATCTATTTATTTTAAACAGTACCTTATCTATTTTTTTAAAAGTTGAGGAAGTAATGTAGCTCGTTTAGGGAATTTCTAACCAAATTATTGGGAGCAGTTAATGCGAATGTAATATATTTTTTTATATGTGTACTAGGGGATTTTTTTTTAAATTGTGAAAATTGAATAACTATTTACACTTTTTAATATCTCTAATACAATTGTAAGTTTGTTATAGACATATTATTTTTTTTAATTGTAAACGTAATGTGCGTTCGGATCCTTTTATATTCTGTCAGAGTACTGAGTCAGATCTTGTTAAAAAAGGAACTAAATAAAATGCATTCCAATACAAAATGCAACCTCGACCAAAAATCACAAAATAAATTTACACCTTACTAATGACATTAAAAAAAATTAATTGATCTATTAGTGTTTAGCAAACCTCGGAAACTATTTCTGGTAAAAAAGTATGTGATAATAAAAATTAAGGAAGTTTGAAGTAGATGAAAGAAGAGTTTTTAAGAAATATTTATCGACACGTCAAAAAATTAATTGCTATATTAAAATTTTTGGCGAACCTTGAATATTTCGTGGATAAAAAATGTGCCGGCTACTTTGCTTCCTACTCCAAGAATATGTAAACAATATCTACCTTTTTCTATCGGTTCTATAAATGTTCTTACTATTCGCTTTCAAATTTGATTAAACATGTGACAGTCATAAGAAAAATTAAGTATGAACGTCCTTTTATTTTGTATACAGTTTTTACGGATTACAATAATATTGTAATTTCTATTTGATCTCAAAAAGAAATAGTTTCAACGGTTCAAAAAACTAACCATTTCTAGTAAAAAAAAGGTAAACAATGCAAAAACGAAAATTGTCACAGGTAGACGATTATGGAAGGTTAATGTTTCATAATTGTCTTGGTCAGTGGGTTTTCCCATTCAATAGCGACACAAGATTTAAATTATACTTTGTAAACGAAGAAGAGGCCGTGACAAAACATTTTCAATGGAAACTTACGAAGCAAAATTCAGAAACTGAATATTGATTTACCAAAATTTTAAAATGATTTGAATGCACCCATACTTGTTAAATACGGCTTTTAAAAACGCGGAGATATACTCTTTTTTGTAGCATTCATTAATTGTTTATCATTGCTTAAAGTTACTCAAATTTGATTTCAGTTTAATTTTGATGCAAAAAAAAACTAAGTACTTTTTTAAATTTCGTGAAGTCGGCTACTTTCTATTTTATAATTTTTTTTGCCCACTTTGTTTAAAATATTTGTTATTATAAACATCATTGAGTTTTAATCTTCTCCTGAAGATGCCAACTTGGTTGACGAAACGCGCGTCGAGAAAAGTATAGTTAGTTAGGTGTTTCGTGGAAAACGTCCAGTTTTTTGTTTCTACGCCGAAGGTTCCAATACCCACTCCAGGATAAATATCATAACAATTAGTTTAATACATTATTTACATGATTTATAAAAAAAAGAATTTTTGTGAAAAACATATTATTAAATTATTTAAATGTTATTTTGGACTTGTTTTAACAACCGTAACCTTTTTTATATTGCATTTTTGTTGGTAGAAATATTATAAGGATATATGAATTAATATTTGGATTTAAGTCATAATTGTATAATACCTGTTATATACATATTTTATTTTCTACTCTTTGCGATATTAACTAAGATATATATACTGTGTGATAATGAAAAAAAGAGCTGTAAAAGACAAATAATTTTCTAGTTGAAATTGGACCTTGTGGGATCTCTCGTTTGTGGGAAGTCCCGCTTAATTAAAAAGTGCTTTTTATCACAATTTCATTTTCGAAAATTCTTGTAGGTCTTGATAGGATCATTTTAATGATTATCTGTATAGGTAAAGCGCGTTTTCTAAGCAAAATATCGACAAACTCAAAAAAATGCTCAGAATTAAAATGTATAGCTTTATACCAAATATCAAAACTGTTTATATCAAAAACCACCTTTTTTTTAATATTTACCCTATTTAAGTTTCTAGTTAGAATCCTCACGAAATACTTGTAAAACTACTCTTGTGTCTTCTCTCTTATATTTTGTTCCGAATTCAGCATATTCACTGATTCAGAAGAATTACTTACCAGTTCAAAAATAATATTACTAGGGTTAGGAAATGTGTGCTACAACGCAGGCCTCGTTACTTTAGAATTCTATGATAATGAAAGTATAAACCGTGTTTTTTAAGCGCCTTGTAAATTATATACGCCATTCCGGTGCGGAAGAGCAGGATATTCCAACGCAGTTTAACACGCGAGACTGCAAACATTCCGAACCCTAATTATTAGATCGACAGAAATTTTTAATATGCTATAAGAAGAACAATTGAAACAAAAATGTATAGAAGCTGTTTAAGTAACATATTTATTTTGAATGGAATTCCCTGTTTATATTTTAATTTGTTGAATTCCACTTATTCATTATAAAGATCTAACCTACTATGTCATACTTTCTTCCACGGATTTTTGAAGTACCTATTATGAATCTAAAACCACCTGAACTTCCGTGTGAGAATTTGTTTTTTAATTCTGAATAATTATCAAGTGTTTTTATATGCAAAAATATACAAAAATTCAAAATTGGCTGACGGTTAAGAAATTTTTCATACAGTTATAATTTTTAATGCTGGATATCTTTCCTTAATATAATTTTTTGATAATTGGCTTAGAAAGACTTAACCTAGACAAATTTAATCAAATTGCTTCTGCCAAGACCTTGATTTTTCGAAAATGAGCATATAATAAATTACTTTTTAATTAAGCGGGACTTGATCCCAATAGATCAAGTAATCACTAATCACATTATAATATAATAACATCATACTTTGTAAATTTTGCTTATATTTTTCCAGTAATTGGATATTTACCTGTTGGAAATAAATCTTATGATTATTATTATTTAGATAGGAAACTGATTTGTGTAACGCCAGTGTATGTATGTAAATGAATTAAAATTCCCAGTTAAAGAATTAAAGTTGATTTAAATAATCAATATTTTAATTTAGTTTTAATCTTCTGAAGGCGCCAACTTGGTTGACGAAACGCGCGTCGAGAAAAGTATAGTAGTTAACTGTTTCGTGGAAAACGTCCAGTTTTTTGTTTCTACGCCGAAGGTTCCAGTACCCACTTCAGAATCAATATTTATTTTCACATTTTGCATTCTCAGCTTACAAATCGAATTAAAACATATACATATATTTATACATTCACATGAACTTATTTAACCATGACACTTTTTTGTATGTTTATATAAACCATTATATTATGAATTTGCGTTAGGAAAATATATCAAAAATAATTCTTGTTATGCACACACATGTACATATGTATGTATTAGTTATCGTAAAAGCTCGGTATGCAGAGTGTTTCAGTTGTTTGTAGCAGGACCTTAACACCTGATAGAAATTTTAAGATTAATACAAAACATTTAACAGATGTTAAAGTTAACGTTTTTTTTTTAAGAATGTACAGGATGATTCTCAATTCAAAATTTGAATTCTTATAGAAAATAAAAAAATTATTTTCTACGAGCTAACTAAGTACATAAATCTAATACTACCGACGAAAAAAAACTATGAGTAACAAAAACAAATTTAAAATTATTCAGAATATGAAATATTTTGGTAAATGTATAATTCACATAGACGAATGTGAAATATTATAAAAAAACTATAAAGCATCATAGAAATATATTTTAAATTCAGTAGATATGACAGGACGAGAACTATATTTCTGCCATATCAGTCATTAAACTTTATTTTCATGTTTGTGAATTTTGTGTATTTTTTAATTACATGTAGTTGAAAGTTTAAATACTCGTATGCTCCGAAAAATGGCGGTGATACAGTATTCCGTTAAAAGGTGAAATATGGAATCAATGTCAAATGTTTTTGTAATTAATAACGATCTTATCTCTCGCTCCCTCTTATAACAACTGTTAATCATGACATGTGTCCAACACAACTTCTAGTTTCCTGTCGCAGACCAATAAGCTATAACTCTGGTAAAATATTTATTTAACGTCAATCGTTTCTATATATGTACATAGTTTTTAACTGATTACATTCTTCCTGAACTATTTTTTTTGTACAATATTACTTACCTATTTAATGCATTATCTAGATGTGATCAGTTAAAGAAATAAAATAGGCTGTTAGCGATATTGTATTAAGTAAACAAGTTTGAGTAACTTTTTAAGCACAAAATATTCCCAGAAAAAAGTATCCAATTAGACTCCACAAATTGTTCGGTTTTACGCAGATGTAACTTAAATCAGTCTCAGAAGGCTGGAGTATGCTAATGATCGTGTTAATTACGTCTCAAGCTCAAGGACGCCCGTCGTCCTTATTCTGCTCGTAATCGCTGAGTGTACATCTACTAGCATTTATTTATCCACATTGTTTTAATAACAAACGAGGATCATCGGTCACACGTGCATTATGCGAATCCCAGTTGCATGCTGGTGGAGACTGAGTTATGTCAGCACCTCGAATATACATGTACATACAGGGTTTGTCCGGAAAGTAATGTCAGTGAGCTTTGAAAAATGGTTTTTATTGGTTCTATGTGTACAAATCTTTAGAAACTTTCAAAATACATTCCTCCTGTGTCCACACATCGGTTCCAGCGGGTCTTCCACGCATCAAAAGCCGCACGGTAGTAGTTTTCCGGAATCGCCTTTAAAGGGTCGGTGCAAGCCTTCTGAATGTTTTCCACCGACCCAAAATGATGTCCTTTCATTGGGCTTTTGAGGCGCGGAAACAGAAAAAAGACTGGGGGCCACATCGGGGCTGTAGGGAGGCTGGGGAACAACGGTGATGCCTGCCTTGACGAGGTAATCGGCCACGAGGAAGCAGGTGTGCAAAGGCGTATTGTCGTGGTGAAGCTTCCAGGATTTTGAGATGTCTGGGCGGACGCGATTCACCCTGCGTTTCAGCCGCTTCAGCACCCCGACGTAAAACTTTCCGGTTACGGTTGTCCCCTGCGGAACCAACTCATGATGGACCAATCCCCGGCAATCAAAAAGACAATCAGCATTGTCTTGATCTTTGACCTGGACATCCTGGCCTTCGTGGAGCGAGGGTAGTTTGACGTATGTCATTCCGCACTTTGCCTCTTCGTCTCCGGATCGTATTCAAAGACCCAACTTTCGTCCCCGGTAATGACGTCATCAAGGAAAGCGGGGTTGTCTTCGCAGGTATCCAAAAGTTCTTGGCAGGTTTCGACGCGCCTTGCTTTTTGATTTTCGACGGTCAGTGTTCAACAAGTCACGCACACGTTTCACATTGTCGTCGGAACTGGAGGTTGATGGCCGTCCAGCGCGGTTCTCGTCGTTGACATCTTCCCGACCTTCTGCGAAGGCCTTGTTCCACCGGAAAATTTGCCTGTCCGAAAGACAATCGACGCCGAAAGACTTCCTCAACATTGGAATGGTTTCCGCAACACTCTTCTCCAGTTTCACAAAAAACTTGATCGCCATCCGTTGCTCAAGCGAACGTTGCATTTTTTCTTGCACCGGGTCACTGTAACGACTCTCAAAGAACGAGTGATGCGACCGCTACAACGACCGATAACCAACTGACGCTTGTTGGATCTTGTTGCCAGATCCCCCACCACAATCCCACCACGTAAAGCGCGGGCTGGCGCGTACAGTGTTGGGAAAAAATTCACTGACATTACTTTCCGGACAAACCCTGTACATATATGTGTATATGTATATATACAGTGTATTCGTAAAGTGAAATAATACTAATAAAATCGTTGTCAATGATTTTAGAGGAAAATCTTCGGACATATCAACTTTTCATAGTGGGTTACTTCATCCTGATAAAGATTTAATAAAAATACACTAAGCAGGCGCAGAAACTAAGGGATTTAAAAAAAAATCTCAAATTAGACGATTTTCAAAGGATGTACGTTGGGGAAAAATGGTCGTAGGAAAAAAAGGAAATTCCGAAAAAAAAAAAGTTTCTAATTTTTGGATCTTGATCATAAGAAAATCATCGAAAGAAATTTTTAGAAATTTTTGCTTGTCTTTTAAAAGGTCCACGGACCGCAATAATTATTTTCGATGTTTTTTAGATAGTTTTTTTAACTTTTAGATAATTTAATTTCTCTTTAATTTGGCCTGTTACTGAGCCCTGTACGGTAATTTTTCACTGAATTATCGCCGTTCAAATAAAAAATGTCATTGTTGACTTTGGTAATCAATTACTCGAGGAATAATGAACGTAGAGAAAATTCAAGTAGGGTTTTAACTGCAAACTGCAAGTATCCTTTACAAGTATAGTCCTTCTAATTTTAATTGAAAATGATAAATACACCTGGGGAACAAAAAAAGCGGTGCAACTTTTTGATTCCATGGGCGTGCATATATCTTTTATAAATTCGAAAATTGTGAAATAATTTTTTTAATTCAAATCAATATAGGAGATTAAAATTAGCCTGCATACAAAACTCTTAATATTTGTAATATAATTTGCTGTAAATAATGCTCATTTAGCCAGACAATCTTAAAAAAAATGTTTGTGTTAATAAACCTAGCTGAAATACACGTCACTGGCGCCTTAAACACATAGAATTTCTAAAGTCGTAAATCATTTTAACGACGTCTAAAATTTTTGCGCCCCGGGGGCCCAAAAAGTATTAACAATGTTTATGCAACCCCGCACAATAGTTCAGTGAGTTTAAGGGCACCGGCCAGCCGCACAATTTTCTTAAGTATAATAATATACATAAGGTTGTTTTAATTTATAATTATTTTTTCAAGCAATTTTAAAACGCTTTATTTTAATGCCAACTAATAAATTTATATCTATGTATTTTTTTAAAATAATTCCAATCTAGCTTTCTAAGAACGTCACGAACTAACAGTTTACTGAAGTATGAAGTATACTTGTATAGTGAGCTTAGCAATTTTAGAAAATATATCTGTCAACCTTAATTTTTTCTACCTATTTTCAATTTAGAATGGAAATAGAATACTAGTGATTGGTTTTCTCTAAAAGAAACTATTTTGGAAAAGAGGTAATAAATTGCATAATTAGGGATATTTGCATAACTTGGCCAGGCCCGGCAGAACATATGGGTATAGTGGGTAGTTCTACCCACTCGGAAAATTCCGCGTTGGTAAAATACCCACTGGAATTTTACGACAATTTTCGGAAAAATCATCGTCCTCAAGCGAATATTATTGTTTTTTTCATTTATCGCGACCTGACCGATGAACTAGATTTGAATAACTTATTAAATGAGTTTATTTCGCGAAACGCGAAGGGAAGCTCAGTTTTCGCATTGTGCAATTGATATATGGTATCGATTTGTGATGAGCAACATTTCATCTAGGTGTAACTTCATTATATATTAAAAATATTTGTAACATTATTTTGTTGATATGTCTATCATATTTAGGTGAAGGTTTTTATTCATAAGAAAATTATATAAAAAATGTAAATAAACAATACTATTTTCTATTATTCACCATTGTAAAGTTCTCTTATTCAACAAAATTTTTCTGCACAAAGTCCCCCCCCCCCCCCCCGCTTCTATTTTTTTCTACGGTCAACCACCCACTCGGGCTGAGCATGTTCTGCCGGGCCTGAACTTGGCATAACTTTGCAAATAATGGATATAATAAGGATATTGACTGCAACTTTTCAACTTAAAGTACCCTAAAGAAACCAAAGAAAGATAGTTTCAAAGCGCTGCGGTTTTTCTTTCATAGTGCTCTGAATGATTGATATTGTCGTTTGTGCTAAAAATCAATGTAAGGATCGTATTTTTCACTTTTTGTTCTTTCACGTATTTTTCGCATTTTTAGGTTGTATAGTTTTTTTTGTCAATAATCCACATTTGCATTATCAAAAAAACTTTATTGTAAAAAAAAAAATATTTTTTTTAAACATATGCTTCACAATTGTCAAAAAAAAAGTAGTTTGATTTTTTTAACCGCTGCAATTGTCTTAGTTTTAAACGTCAATTAAAAAATTAATTAAAACAAGTTGATGGATCGCCTCCCAATGGATCGCTGTATTTCATTCCACAAATCTTGAATTTTTACTGAGTCCAAATCGTTTACACAAACTTTTATTAAAAAAAATAGTTTCTTTTTAACCTACCGATATCAGAAAATTTTACCAGCGGAAAAAAAATTTTTTACTAAAGCTGGGATGTGTTAAAAAAATTTTTTTTGACGATTATAAATGCATTGTGGGTTATACTAAGAAAACCTGTGTAACCTAAAAAAGAATGAGTGAAAAAAATCTTTTTTAGCAAAATGACAATTTCAATCATTCCGAGCACTATAAAAAAAACCCATCATTGAAACTTCAGGGCTTTGTAAAGAATACTTTAAGTGCAATTTTTTACCTCTTCTTCAATCAACATTGCGAAAAAAATTTTTTGAATTTTCTGGACGTTCATTATTTCCCGAGTAATTGAATATCAAAGTCAACAATGACAGTTTTGCTTTAAACGGCCATAATTCAACGAAAAATCATCGTACAATACAAGATCAAATTAAAGAGATTTAAATTATCTAAAAGATCTTTATTATGAACATATAGAAAAACATTAATTTATTGAGGTCCGTGGACCTTTCAAAAAACAAGCAAAAATTTCGTGGAAAAAATTGTTTCGATGGTTTTATTAGGATTACTCAAAACCTGCTGATACTAAAAAAAATTAAACTTAAAATACAAAAACTAGGAACTTCGACCTCCGATTTTTTTTTTTTTCTTTTCGCTACGACCATTTTTCCCCAAGTTACAGCTCGTTGAAAATAACCTAAAAATTTGGGACTTTTTTATATCCTTTAATTTCTGCGCTTAGTGTATAATATACCGCAACGTCTCGAGCCTTCATATCATCTTCAGTATTATTTTAAATGGAACTCTTAAGTTTTGTATCAAGAAATGAAAAATAGTTATTTGGTTTGATATTAACCACGTCTGTTATATTTACTACGAGCAGTTTTAAAGTTATTCATGAAAAAAGTTTGCAATATAACATGTTAAACATAGATTGAATTCCTCTGATCTGTACAAAACTCGGTTTTGGTGCAAATTAAGAAACACAAATTTAACAAATTAAACATATATTTAACAAATACCAAGATGTAAACTTTTTTCATGATTCATGAGTAACTTTAAAATTACTGATCGTAGACCCCTACACATGTACCTATACCTATTTATACGAGCATGGGATTTAAGGGATTACCTCCAGATGGGTTGATTCAAAAAAAAAAAATAGTCAATTTTGCAAAATTCATATTTTGCGTAAAGATACAACTATTTGCAGTTTGTACAACTTTTTGATACAGTTGCCAAATCCGTATAACGGTGAAGGAAAATTCATAAATAAACCTTGTGATTTTCCCCTAAAATCAGCTACAATGGTGTTATGATTTTTTCTCGAGACTTTCGGATTTCGCTGTATGTGACTTATACTGCAGAGCTGGAGTACATGCGTGACCTTGGTAAGATCTGTTAGAAGAATAAACTAGCCGATTTATAATAAATAAAATGCTCAAAAGAAAATAAATTAGATACCATTAGACAAATATTTTCGAACACCGGAAATACGCGAGATTTTGGTATTCCCCCGCATACTGGAATTATGAAATGGAACCATTTGAATTTCTACAAGGTTATGGTAATGACTTATTCATTAAAAAATGTGTCGAGGATAGAAAGAAAATATGCCCATAAAAAACTGCAACGAAATTATACGGTATATCTAGAACATTAAAGTTTATTTCTATTGTTAAGGATTGCCAGGAACTCTCTTTAAATCGTATATACGGGTGGCAGTGGCGGTTGGTGGAATGATTATTATAAGATTCTTGTTTATCTATTACGGACCATAACTTAGAAGGTGGCTATTAGGCCTACGTAGGAAGATATTACAATAAAAACAATTGAAGTTCACGCTATTAAATAAAATTAAAATAGGTAGTCTAACTAGCGTTAATTCAAATGCTATAACTAGAGTTGGTGCGAGCGCGGAGTGTAACAGGGCCGTAGTCAGTTTACAAATGAAAATGTTAATATGTTCACAGAAACTACATACATATGTTGCATCATAGTACATTATTAAATATTATTACCCATTACCATGCGCGAATGTCACAGGACCGACACTGTGCATGTCCTGCCCTTAACTCGTTGGCCTTCACAGCTGACTTGCATTACGAAAACTGCGCTAGCAATGTTAGTTATTTATGGCACGCTGTAACAGGCAGTCGCCGCTATTGCATCGCGTTGATATGTTTCGTTTTTACGTATTCACCGTGTGTTGAATTCGCCGTGTGTTTACATAACTTTATAAATATTAATAATTATTAGTCGAGTACTGGAACCTTCGGCGTAGAGACAAAAAACTGGACGTTTTCCACGAAACAACGAACTACTACACTTTTCTCGACGCGCGTTTCGCCAACCAAGTTGGCATCTTCAGGGGAAGATTAAAACTAAATTCTAGCCTACACACTTGCCCTATTTATACTAAATTTGTTGCCACGGTTCACTGAACCGCAACGGTCTTTGTTTATCAGAGCAAACAGTGGACTGGTGGGTATCGGACCATTGTCCTTATTCATACTACTGTTACACTTAATGATTTCTAAACTTTCAAAAGCATCCAACTGTCTACTTTTGTTACATTTCTAATTAATTTTAAATCATTTATGTCTATCCTATGGTTGTTGTCAAAAGCGTGTTGGGCAACACAAGATTTAGAGAACACATGGCATTTGAAGTATGGCAGAGCAGAAAAATCTTGTGAAAAAATCAATTTTTTTGTCATCAGAAATTTTTGGTAGACCAGATCGTTTGGCACCAGTAACACTACCTATTGTTTCAAACTTATGAAGATGCTCCCTCAAATAAGTTCTCGATATAGGGCATAGAGCACGTGCTTACATATATAGACACTTAAACGGCTCGTTAAACGACTAATTAAACTAAAAATTCAGGGTATAAACACCGATAAAAATGTAACAAACTAAACGAAGTTGGAGAATTAAAAGAACGTCAACTTTTTTGACAATTATTTATCCAAGCGGCATTTTGAATCTGTGTTAATTGAATGCTCAATAAAAATTTTAGTGTATATTACGTTATTCTGAACGTTTTATGAGAAACTTACATTTGTTTATTTTCACTTTCTAAATTTGATTAGGCATTAGGGGTGGGGAGGGGGTACTTTTCATTAGCACTGTATACCTACAAAATGTCCCACCTTGATGGTCCTTATTGATATGTCAAAAACTATGAATATTAAAATTCTGAAAATATGACGGCAAAGAAAACCTGATGTTTTATATTTAACTAAAATATGTTGAGGGCTCTAGAATTTTCGCTTATACCGGACCACCCAGCATATTATTGATTTTTTTGTTTCTTCGGGATATGCTAAAGGCACCTCATTTATAATATCTAATATCTGTAAGTATCCATTAGTTTTTGAAATATTTGCAGTTATCGATCACAAATGACAGTTGGGAACCTTAAGAAAATTATGAATATAAGTAAATAAGTATTCATATTTCAACATGTTTTGGTAAAACCATAGTTTATAATTTAATTCAGTAAAACTCGCACGCCCTTTCCTCATTTCTTATACCGGGTGCTCGCAAAAAAACTTGATTTTTTATAAATTTTAATCAAAAAAATTAAATATCGTTAAGGATGAGACAAAATTAACGATATTTCACCCTCCCGGACAACAGCATGTATGGCGTAAATCAAGCACTGCTCTTAATAAGGAAAACTTGCAACCTACCGTGAAAGAAGGAGGTGGTAACGTTAACTTCTGGGGTTGTTTCAGCACTGGCTCGTGGTGTTGGAAATGTAGTACCTAATGTTGGAATTATGGACAGATATGTGTACATGAATATTTTAAAAAATGTTTTGGATCGTTTTTACCTTCAACAGGATAATGATCCAAAACATACTGCTCGTATTGTTCAGCAGTGGATTGTATTTAATGTACCCCATATACTTAAAACACCACTTCAAAGTCCCGACATAAATCCGATCGAGAATTTATGGGCTGAACTCAAACATCGTATAAGAAAATATAAAATTTCTAATAAACAACACCTTAAAGCACAGTCCGAGTGGCTTCAAATATCCCCTGCATTATGCAACCGATTGGTCTCTTCTATGCCACGGAGGCTCAAGGCTATAATTAAAGCTAAAGGATATGCCACAAAATATTAAAGCTTATTATGTAGAATATACATATTTTATTTAGCGGTGTATTATGATTTATTTGTCGCCTCTTTCCTACATTTTACCATTTATTCATTTTTATTAATACACTTGTTTTTTTTTTTGTATTTTTTAATGCTACATGTTTATATTTTGTATATAATTTATGTCATCTGAATTAAGTTTAATTTCATTACATTTAAGTATTAGTTGTACCAATAAAAAACAATATTTACTAAGCGTATTATGACTTTTTTTGTACGACTGTATATCTGCGAAATCATTTTATAATAAATTAATTAAATTTAAAATAATTTTATCTTTTCATCATTTCATTTATTTACATTTTAACATTTTATTTTTGATTGGTCGCGGGCCCTAATGCTGACCCTTGTGCACCGCACAACTGTGCTATGCCATAGCTCCGCCACTGGATTTAATGTTAATAAAACCGTATTTGTTATTAACATTACATACCTACATATTACATACTTAACATATTATTATTAACATAATTTGAAAATGGTCTAAAAGGGACTGATTTAGATATAGACAATCTAACAGAAAGTTACCCTTATTTTGAGAGCTGAATACAAATCCGTTAGAAAAATAGTCGATTCGTATTTAAAAAAAATTTTGTACATCTTATGAATTAAAATTTCAATTTATTTTACGAGCATCCAGTATAAAAACTAGGTACCGGCGTGAGAGTTTTACTAAGTTAAAGTAAATTCTATTTTGTGGATTCTATGTATATTTGTGGATTTACCAAAACGCAGTGCAAAAGAAAAATGTTTGAACATATTATTTTCTTAAATTCATAGATTTCATAGGCAACCCAGAATACAGAAGCAGAGTAAGTTAAACTGCATACAACTTAGGGAAACTAAAATGATTTGTCACATAAGTTATTGTTAGTAATTAAGGATCTATTTTAATATACATATGTAATATGTAGGTTCTTAGACTATTACGTCAACCTAAAACGAATAAAATTTATGGGATTATTGGGAATTACAACACATTCCATAAAATATTTGTGTAAAAATTAACAAAACCAGTGCTAAAGAAATATAGATTTTAAACCCAAATAGAAAATTTGAGATTCTAGATTTCAATGTAAATTAGAAAAAAGTAACCTAGTATAATTGATTGTAATAGGTTTTCATAAATAAAGATCAATTAACCGGGATCAAAACATTAATCAAGAAAATATAAATTTTCTATATACTTTTATGTATAAAAATAGAATAAGGGAATAGGAGTAAATTAAAAAAATTGCAAAGCTTTAGAAAATGTATTTTGGGATGAATGGCGTGCACAGCACACCGAATAAATAAAAATTACTTTCTACAAAATATGGAATATGATTATCCACTAAAAATCACTTAGGGCTTCACAGTCACGGTATACGGTTAAGGCAATTGCGTGTGCCTAAATATAGGCCATAAACAACAGTAGAATCTTCCAAACCTAAAGAAAAACGACAGCAAAATTCTACTAGAAACTAATATCAGTCAGGGTAACATTTTTTATTTATTTTCTAGCATCATTTATTTGAATTATTATGACAATAATTTTCGTAATGGAATATTTTTGATTTTCATATTTTTTGGCAAGACTTATATACATATGTATGTATTAATAGGACTAGTTAGGAAGCTTTTAAGCTTTAGAATGAATCTCTTTTTGTTGCGTTTTGACCTGCTTGTGCTAAAATATCTAAAATGTGCGGTGTTTTTTAGTTCTAATGGCGTGTTAAATATTTTTTTGTAGGTGTAATGCTAAATGTTTTGTAAAAACGCCTCAAAAATTTTGAAAATTTTATGATTTTATTACTTAACATTAGCGTTAAATTTTTATTCCATTTTTTGTCCTTCAATGCTAATAACTAGTTTAATCTTGAGCATAGATATTATTATCTTGGATATATGAAGACAGTTTGACTTTACTACTTTTTATAATACTCTACATTTTGATTCGTTTTATACTTTTCATTTTTTTTAAATAAATAAAATTTGCAATTAAAATTTATTGACGTTGTTTCCAACACTTAAAAACAAATCTAAAAGCTAACTACCACTGCAGTAATATTTGATAATAATATTTCGTCTTCCACTTTGCTGTTATTTTTTCTATCTATTAGCTTTTGAGGGGAAATTAATATTATCCCCATTAAATTATTCCACTTTGATTTAACACAGCTTATATTTTTAACAGATTGCATTAAAGATTCATCCGAATATCAAAATATGTACCTAAAGTTTCTGCAAGCTAGGTAAGAATTTCGAAAGTCTCCGAAGAGTCTAAAAAAATGATGCTAGCAAATAGAGATGCCGCAGTTTTATATAAAAAAAAACTACGGTTGATTTGTACGGAGCCTTTCATCTTCTCCGCACGAAGGATCACGCCGTTTCCTTCGCTAACTTAACCTATTCTACGAGACTCTAGGCACTTTCGATTTCCTTAGGCTTTATATCACCTTCGCTGCCGCCGATTTTATCAATCTTCATGGTGGACAGCCTGTGGGGGTACGGTTCACCTTTCAGGATGAACTGGATCTCTTCCAGGGTCTTGCCCTTCGTTTCCGGAATGTAGAATTGGGCGAACACCGCCGTCAGCAAGCAAGACGACGCGAAAATGTAAAAAGGTAAGTCGTAGTAGTACACAGACACCAGCCTCTGGTACAACTCCACGGAGATGAGGGCGAACACCACGTAGAAGAAGTCGGCGATGGTCATGCCCATCGCCTTCACCTTAGCGGGAAACAGCTCAGCCGTCATGACTATGGGAATGATGCCCAGGCCGAACTTGAAGACAGCAGCGTAGACCATCACGGAAGCCACGGGTATCCACGAGATGCCGTCAACATCCACTCCGCTGTTCTTCAACGTGAAGAATATGGCCAGCGTCAGCAGCGACAGCCCTGTAAGCAGGCTGGACGTCGTGAGCAAGATCTTTCGCCCGAACTTGTCCACTATAAAGTCGGCTATTGTGGCGGCTACCAGCATCAAAGTGGCGAACACGATGCCGCTGATGTTGGAGCTCAAGTAGGTGGACTCGGCGGCGCTCAGGATCTCGTGGAGGTTCATCAGCATCACGCTGATGCTGCTGAAGTGCTGCGCCGCATTAAGCACGAACATTATCACAACGGCCTTCCTGTTGCTCTTGGAGATGAAGAGGTCTTGGGGGCGACCCCTCTCGCTCTTCTGTCTCTTCACTGCCGTCGCGATCTCCGTGAACTCCTTCTCGGTGTCCCCGTGGGTGCGCAGTCTCTTCAGCTGAACCTTGGCCTTCTCCTCCTTCCCCTTCGAGATCAGGTAGTAGGGAGAGTCGGGCATGAATGGGAACGTGATCAGCTGAATCACGACCAAGATCCCCCCGATGATGGACGGCACGTAGAAGTCGACGAACGGAGCCACTGCGTATATCACCAGGATCCCGATGAGCATCATGATGTAGATGATGCCGGCGAGGAATCCTCTGATCTTCTTATCGGCTATTTCGGCTATGTACATAGGCGCCGCGACGAAGGCTACGTCTCCGGATAGGCCCACCAGGAACCTAGCCACGTAGATGTACTCCACCCGGTTGGCGACCCCGATCAGCGTCCACGATATCAAGCTTATGACCGCCGAGAGAATTATGGAATTTTTCCTGCCGATCTTGTCCACTAGGTAGATGGTGATGGGTAAGCCGGTTATCCCCCCGCACATGTAGATGGACTCCAGCCACGTGTGGTCGGTATGCGTGATTTTGACGGGGCTGTTAGGGCTGTCGAGGATCGGCAGTACGGGTGCCGTCCAGCCATAGTGCATCCCATCAGATATGGCTCCTATGGTACCTGAAACAATACAATAAGGGTTCATGAACGGATCTCGCTTTAAAATTACGCTTGGATTTATTAAGGCGACTAGTTTAATACTCGAGTAAAAGTGCACAACTTGCAGGATTGTGCATGTTTAGATATTTGCAGGAAATATCTGCGTTTGATTTCTACATCAAGAGGTTCTGAGGCGGAAACTGAAGTATGAGTTAATGGAATAATTACTAAAACATTTTTCGTATTTGAAACCGTATCCATGTGCCTTCGTAAGATTATCTCATAGAAAGTATTTCTTTGAGATAATACTTCTTAAAAAACTTCGTAAGATTATCTCAAAGAAATACTTTGTCTCCAAAATAAGAAAACGTTCTAATGATTGTTATTAAAAAATGGAACAATAAAAAAACATGAGTGTAAGAGAATACTTGCTCTTCGTCGGATGAGTATGCACTAGTTCTGCCTTTTGATGGGCTTATTATTATAATTATGTTTAGTTTCATTGTCATTCACATTTCTCAGCGTAAACGTTGGATAACATTCACCCGGTTCTGCTGCAGATAATGATGAGTTACCCATCTCCACCACTTACAGAAATTAGACTCAGCCGAGGGAGAAAATTCATCTTGTCCCAAAATTTTTCTAACAGTGGGGCAAGGTTGTAATAGGACTGACTTTTGGTCATGTCTAATGACGTTATCTACCATGTCTACATTACCATCTCTAATCTGGTCGTCATCACTCCTTCTGCCGATATCACTAGAGCGTATGTCTTTACTTTCTCTAGTATTTAAAGGTGCTTCAGATCGATTACTAGGTTGTCATATTTCGCGATCTTCTGTTTTTCAGTTTTCTGAATGTTGTGCGTAAATGACATTACGATATTTATGATGATTCCTGTTCGCTATTCCTTGTTTATTTTATCACAATATCTGATCGGTTGCAGTCTACAGTATTTTGAAGTATGACGGAACTGTCACTAAAAGACAATGCCAGTATTTCATGGAGTATCTGTGCATGTTGGTTGTGCCTGTTGACTCTGCTAGTGTGGGTATCTATAATTTCGCCTACAAACCTACATTTTCTGTTTGTAAGATCCTACATTACGTTGTCAAGAAAATTTCGGGTTCAGTGTACAGAAAGTCATCAGTAAGTAATTCTAGTAATTCTAGTTGTAGTTTTTGGATAACGGCCCTGCACAGTATTTTCCATCCATTGTGTTTGGAACTCCTGTTTTGTTGGTATTTCGACCTAAAGAAGTTCACATTATAAACTCAATGGCGTAGGTATGAATATATAGAATATTTTCTTGATACTGTGATTATAACGTATCCCTGTTGGTGAGTAGTTTTCTTCTGAAGGAAGCTTTTTATTTAAGGCAGATTTCTTATGTTTAGTAGATCCCTTCCTTTCAAATGGAAGGGTTCAACTTCGCGGCAAATGAAGTCTGATTAGTGCTGTGTTGTATAAGTGTTCTGAATTTGTAAGAAGCCTCCTTGTTAAGTCTTTAGTTCCTTGAGGTCAATAATGGACCATTTAACTATTCCGAAGGAGTATATTAGTACCGAGACAGTCCACGAGTTGATTGGTTTTGATAATATTGCTTCCAGATAAAGGTTCTTGCATTTCTCCTGAAAATCTCTTTTCAGTAGTGGTATAAAGCTTGTTATTTCGGCATTATTGTATGGTATTAATTATTTTTCACAAATAATTTCCTTTTTAAATATATTTGACAGATTTTGTTAAAAGATTATTAACATTTTAAAGAATACTAGGAAAAACGAAAAATTCCTTTAAAACAGTACATGTATACGTACAACACATATTGTGAAATATCACTGCAACACGAGACGCCACAAAAAATATGAGATCGATAGAAGATCTGTTAAATTTCCCCAAAGAAATATTTATTTCACTTAAAATAAATACACTTCCCGGAACGTAATCCCATTTCGAAAATTGCTCTTTGAAGGAGAACACAGGAATAATGTAAATTCGCTCCTTCGCCTTTACGGCAATGCCACAGCACCAGTTAAGCCAGAATTCGAGAGTAAACCGTATCCCGGGCGCTATCAGGAATATAGAAGCAGAAATAATTACAACAAAATTTAATTTGCGCAAATTTAGATTGAAAATTATCGCCTAGAAACTGGCGCACGTGTTGCGGTTTTATTTAATTTCACCACTAACATTAAGCACCGCTACGTGTATTATGTTTTCAGAATCAAGTTATGCTGCAACTAAAGTAATTGATTTATAATAAACTACTGATCGGATGCATGCTCAGAATAAGTGTGTAAATGAAATTTGTAATCTCGTTAGATTATTTATTAAACATCTCATACTGAGGTGTTCCACGAGAAACGCTATTGGGGCCAATAATCTTCATTTGTATTCATACATTTACCAATAATAATGTGTCATCTGGTCTTTTAATCATCTGGTATAAAATATATGATGGATACGTTACTATTAATAAGATTTAGGAACGTACATAGAATCCTTTAGACATTTTAAAATACCAAGAAGCCAACCTCAAAAACATACCATGTTTCGTCACCCTTGAATTTAATTTGAAGTGGTTACGATGAGATTTACTACTATTAATGAAAATAAAAGTGAAGTCTTCTGATAAGCTATCTGAATTCTCATAAATATTATTTCTGAAGATTGAAGTCTCCTCACAAACTATCATTTGGCACACATTTATAAGTCGAATTTCGAGTGTGATCAAACAGGCGAAAATCGGGGTCGTTCTTTTGTTTTATTGCGTTTTATATCAAAATTGATTGATATGAAAGACATTCATTAAATATCTTCCCTTGTTTTACTAAGTCCACAACTGATTCTAATAATAAATACAACGAATAGCTGTCGAGTAATAAAGAAAAGCTATTTACATAAATCAATACTATATCAGCTCTAAATAACCTCCACGAAACCCCGCTTGATTTTCCTATAAAAGAGTGCACGATATATTCACTAAATTACCAAATATGAGCTTGTAAAAAGTAATCCATCAGTGTATATTTTAGGTTATTAGCCTATTTCTGGACCAGGCAAAAATTTTACCAGGAGTGGAATTACCTGTACCTCTGAAACACATATATATGTAGGTATATCTATCTACATACATACATATATCGATGATTAAATGCAAAACACCATAAGGTATTTATTGCCACTCAACGTTTATGAGACCATTAGTTTAAACAGACTATTATCTTTTAAAGTGCACAAACTCGTAACTCACTCTTTAAATAATAACTCAGAACTCACTATTTAAGATTGATACATAAAATCTGTCAGATTAATAATCTGTCAAACGCTCATAAAAACCTTCAAGTACATAGGTATCTTAAAAGCAGAAACATATTAAGTCTAACAGGTTTTTATCTAATTCATAAGTACACCGAGGCATATATTTTTGCCGACACTTACTAAAGTTTAGATTAGGTTAGTTTGGCACAGAGAAAATTTGGTATAAAATACTGGGTGATACATAATAGGGGACATACAAAGCCTAAACTTTTTTTATTAATAAAAAAAAATTTGGAAATTATTAGGGGGTTTGTAATTTTTTTTAACCCTTTTTCCCAAATTTAAAAGAATTTTTTTCCCACTCCCGCTTCCCCGAAAATGCCCCCCCTTTTTTTTTTTTTTTTAAATATATTTTTTTTTTTTTTTTTTTTTTTTTTGGGGGGTGGGAAAAAAAAAAAAAAAAATAGGAAAAAATTATTTTTTTTTTTTAAATTTTGGCCATTCCTCCTACTCATAAACCTTTTTTTAGTTTTCACACTCACAATGTTGCCATGTAGAATTAACCTGCTTGCAAAATGATATTAGTCCGAATATGTATATGATTATAAGATATCTGTTAAAAATCCGATCATTCTGTTAAATATTTACAGATTTTTATTGTCATGTGTGGATATTTAAGTGGTATGAATCAATTTTGTTGCATTTATAAGTAAATAAGATTTTTATTTTAAACAGTTCATTGTTTGAGGCTTAATAACTCCCAAACGGCTTGCCTCACGCAAATCTTCAATCAGACCTTTTTTATAGAGCGTTCAATTTCCCAAATCATCTACTATCTTGAATATCACTATTCAGCGATTCTTCCTTGAGTAATAAAATTCCAAAGTTCAGAACAAATTTTTCCCATGTAATTTAAATGGGAAATAGAAAATTGAGAATCGCCACCTCTAAATATTAATATTAAGGGCTCATATTTTAACAGGGTCATTTTCTAGGGATACTCTGAAGATTTTGTCTTCAGATGCCTCTCTAATGTTTCTTCTTTAACAGTGTCATTTTATCACCTTATATGTCAGTAGTAACAATATTGATTAAGCCCTGAAGAAGGAGAAATAAATCTCCAACACGTTGGCAAAAATCAAATACATAGTTGTTTATTCCTGGACCTAAAATTCAACAAACTAAAAAATAATAAAGAAGAAGGTCTCCAAATTCCCCACGAAATATCTGTTATCAATAGTTACACGACACGATTTCAATATTTTGTATAAATAAATTAAGAAGTTGTAAATACATTAAGAAGCTGTTACATATTCCATGTGTCATACCCTGTGTAAAACGTTTTTCCTTGCTCTTATAAAATTAACTTATTTTTTTTTCTCGTACCGAACAAAAAAACTAAAAGCTATATTCTATTTTATGTACAACAAAATCAAATTTGTATCAATTGCAGTGAATAACTGACATACATAGTAAAATATGTATTGTATAATAGTTCAAAAAACTTGGTATGCAATATGGAACGAACTTGTTTAAAATTAAGAGAAGGAACGAAGCCACTCGCTTGACCCATATTGCAGATATACACATAAACATGTGTGTATTTCAAATTTTCCGTTTTTTACAGACCCAAAGTTTTAAAATACAGAATATCAAAACTTTCACTACTAATAAGTGAATTGTTCCGGTTTGATTTCCTGCTTCGTATCTACACACGTTAGATAAAACAAATAAGAAATTAATCATTGTTTCGTGATCTCAGATAAGTGTTGTTTTCCATGACTGTATAAGTACAATGGAATTCCTGAAATTTAATTCGACGTAGCCTCTATTAACTTCAGTTTACTAGAGAGTACAGAGTAATTGGTTTGTTGACACAAACCAATTGATCGCTTCCTACGTTAATAGGAACCTCTAGTTTTTTAGTGGATGTATTATTGTAGTAACTTATAAAGATAAAGACAGTGGTCCAATAATGAGAGGATTTCGTAAAAAAAGATTAAGTCGCCAAATCATATAGTCTGTAGTAATTCGGATAAATCGGTTGTCATATCCTATTTATATTCGGATTTCCGGTACTATTTACAATACATATTTGTTGTTTTTTATCAACCAACACAGTGGATTCCTAAGGATGAATCCATACTACTATTAGATTTAATAATATGTAAAAAGTCTCGATTGTCCAAGGGTTTTTTGGGTTTTACTCCAACAATTTTTTTCCCATTTTTTTAATTTTTTTTCTGATGTATAAGCTATCTAAGAATGATATAAAAAAATAATTTGGGGGGGGGGGGCAAGCTTTTAAAAAAAATTTTACAGCTTATTTTCCGAATACGTCTCAGCGGTCCAGAACGTCCGAAAAAGCCGCTCTGCTGTATTATTACAGTTCTATTGGTAGTTTTCGTAGGTACAAATGGCTTATACTTTCTCAAAATATATATAGATGACGTTATTCAATCTTAGGGAAGCTAATAGGACGCTACAATAGCCGTATTATTTATGTATATGATTAAATACGTTCTCAAACTTTGAACGCGTTTTTTCTCGAAAATATGTTTTTAAAATTGGCGTACAACTTAACTGGCTCAGCTTTTATCCGATAGATTTGAAAAATTTAATTGTAGCGTCTTATATAGATTATCTATCGAAGTACACACGATTTTTGCGATCGATAAATAATTAGCTCTGCAATAAACAATTTAAGGTCGATTTTTTTAAGAAAAGAAATGAAAAAACAATTAAAATTGATGTCCATTTGCGAATTTTCAAAAAAAAAAAAAAAAATTAAAACCTTAAAAACTTCCAAAGAAAAACTAATGTAGATTAAGATTTTTTTTATTTCTAAGTGGTGTACGAAGACTGCTATAGTCTATGCCGATTTCTTCCTCCAGTAAAATTTTGTTTAATATTACCTGGAGCTACGACGCAATTTTGTAACTTACATGAAAGTAAAAAATACTTTTGTATACATTAATACCCATAGAATCACGTGTCAAAATTTTATTTTAAACCATTACATAGGTATCGACAAAAACAATCCCAAAAAAAGCTTCATTTTTCAGTGCGCCTGGGTTGGGTAGTATAATCTAGCTAATGTTTGTCTTATTGTTTACCCTATAGAATTGTATTATTGTATACTTATTAATACCGCTATATTTTCCCAGTGTGGCTTTGCTGTTAATTTCGTCATTGGGACAGACTGAAATTTTTTTCTATTTTTTTTTATATCCCAAAAATCCAAATATTGTCCCCAACGAATTTTTCTTTTATTTCTGCAGGTAATTTATATTCGTAGGGTAAAATAATGTATTCTGAACTTAGTTGATCTCCTTTAAAAGTATTGAATATGTACATTTTTCTTAAATGTTAGATTTTGTAATGTTTATTTAAGTTTTGCAAATTATTGGCAATATAAATATCCAGTCCTTATAAATGATATTGAGGGGAAAGTTATATATATAAATCTAATATCTAAGTAGTTCCGAGGTACGTGGCTATTTGAGCCAGGGGGAAGTCGGGCCAATGTTAAAAATTTTCTTATGTAAATTACTATATATTCATTTTTAACCAAGGCTTGATATAATAATGTAATAAGCTACAAAAAATCTAAAATATATTTAGTACCAATAAAAATCAAAAATAGAAAAAAGCGTCACTTACACTGAAATAAAATTTTTTTTTCTCCCGACTTACATATTTTCATACGTATATATATATTTTCATACGTATATAGTTTTATACTTATATATTTATATAATTATAGGTAGAAATTCAATGTTTTACATTCGAATTCAATAAACATTATATTCAAGTATCGCTAAAAAAAATTTATTATCCTAAATACAGAATTCAGTAAAAAACTAATAATTATTCTATGTAAAAAAAAAAAACTGAAATAACCGAAAAAGACAATAACCGTTCAATAAAGAATTTTGAAAATTCACCCCTTTCGAGGGGGGGTTTCGGCATCTCAATCAATTGCGGGAAAATTTTAGGGTACATTTTACAGCGTGCTTCCGAAAAAATCGTGTAAAAAGTCAATACCCACCTAATAACGAATTTTTGAAAATTTCACCCCCTGCTAGGGGTAGTTTCGGCATCTCAATTTCGGAAAATTTTAGGATACCTTTTAAAGATTTTACAGGATATTTACTAAAAATTATAAAAGTCAATAAGTACAAGTTCAATAAGAGTTTTTAAATATTTCACCCCCTCGCTAGGGGTAGTTTGGGTACCTCACGACTAGAAAGTTGTCAGAAAGATCAGTTTGCTTTAGAGATAGAAAGCCTATTAAATGGGAACAATTCACTATAATATCTGTATTCATCACTAAAACTATTATTTTATTACTGTCCCATATATGAGCCAGCCGCGCTAAAGGTTAAAAGTTCCACTTTTATGTGTATGTATACCAAGAGAGGATTCGCCACTACTAGTCACTTTCGAGATTCTCGAGCGGTTAGTGAATTTTTTATAACAATTTTTCGCGACTTTGCTTTCACATTTTTCTGTTGATTATGTACAGGGTAGGTTCGTGAGAATTCCCACCCCTCTATCTCCGTTAATTTTAAACGAAAAAAAAAATACAAGGACAACTAATTTTTTTTCTGAAATATCAGAATGTATCAAAAAAAATAACTGAAAGAAAAATGCAGCAGCTGTTTAAATATGTACTTATTTACACTCGACAAAATGCTGTAATTTATAGTAAGCAGTGGATTTTACCGTGGAAGTTACCCATTGTTATCAAAAACATTGTAAACAAAAAAAGAATACTGTCTTGTGTTTCTTTGTTGCTTATGTCTGTGAAACACGCGTTTTAAGGGCTATTAATTATTTGTTTAACAAGTGTGACATATTTGATAGTGAATTACAAAGAACGAGCGTGTCGGTTGTATCCTATATCTAGACAAGACATACATATGTTGGTGTTCCGACAAAGTCGGCGACTGTCAAGCGTCCTTGCCAAAGCACTTTTTAGCCGTGAAATCGTTAAGTTCATATTAAGTAAGGTCGCTTGTTTTTCGTCATTCGTCGACAAATACGTCATACTGACGAGGTCTAATAAAATCGAAAGCCGGATATGTGGCTTTTGGTGGCGGATGACAATAGACGAGGAATCGATATATTTATATTTCCGTACGTAGAGGATGGTCCTCTTTCCAATAAATTAGGATTGTCATTTAGCGATGATGTCTTAGCTTGAACACAAAAGACGATCTGGAAACGTCGTCTTTTGAAAAATGATGAAATGATTTGAATAATTATGAAATGATGAATTACTCAAAATGTTGTTTTGATAAACAAAATCGTCCTGTCATGCTGTGGTACTCAGTTTTTTTTGTTGAAAAAACTCGCAAAAAGAGATACATATCGAATTTATTCCAAAGTTTACCTCATTGAGTATACTTACATACGAGGTGTGTCAATTAAGTAATAACACTGGCAACGTAGCGCCCGATCTAGTAACACTGCGGAGACGGGACTTGGAAGGGCGGTAGGTTAACATGTAATGCACCTTCAGTACAAGTTTGAACTTGTACAAGTTTGAACTTGTTAGAGTCATTTGTTTGTTCTTTGTGACTGTTTCCGTAAACCGTTTTTTTATAGTGCGTTTTAAAAATGGGTGACATTAATTTTGAGCAGGTGTACTATCAGGTTCTGCTTCAGACTTGGACACAGCGCAACGGATACTTTTGCAAAACTTCAACACGCCTACGGAGACAGTGTTTTTTCAAGAGCCCAGGTTTTTCGGTGGTTTAAGGCATTCTCAGAAGGAAGAGAGTCGATTGAAGATAAACCATGCAGGGGAAGGCCATCATCTTCAAGAACCGATGAAAATACGGAATCTTGTAAGTTCAGATCGTTAGTTGACGACAAGAATGATAGGGGAAGAGTTAAATTGGAATGACATCACTGTTCATCATATTTTGACTAATGAATTGAAGATGAGAAAAATCTGCGCAAATATGGTTCCAAAACACCTTTCGCAGAAACAAAAGGACATCAGGAGAGAAAGGTGTCTTGATTTTTTAGAATAGATTGAAAATGATCCCCATTTTATGGAACGTGTCATTTCTGGTGATGAGACTAGGGTGTTTGAGTAGGGGAGACGGGGTATTGGATAATTTTGGTTTTTGACTTTTCTAATTTCTTCTGTAAAGTTGGAGCAAATTCGATTTTGCAGAATAGGGGAACACTTGCACCTATTTGTAAAAAAGGTTTCGTGTCAGGGTTTAGTAGGCCAATAAAATTTTTCCCAAAGGCTTTCCACTGTGCCAATTAACCCCATGCCCGGGGCAAGTTGGCAACCCATGAAACCATCCTATCTAACGGCTGTAACTTGTGTATAGCCGAGAGGGAAGGAAATGGCTACTACCCCATATCTTTCAGCAGATCTAATGCTTCAATTGACCAAATGCGAATCATGGTTATCAAGAAGCATCAGTACAGAACGTTCTTTAGAGCACCTTGAAAAATTAATGAAATGGCGGACGAACTTGACGAAGTTTTCCTCAACCATCCCCCTAAGCTGTTCGCGTCACCATCTGATCCAGATGGACGCCTATGACAAAACTGTTCTTGTACACCTGGGGACTGTGCCCTGCCCAAAGTTTTCAAACTCTTGCTACTACATTCTTTCAACCACAGAAGGGGCAAATGACACATGAATTCATTCACAATAAGCTGCTCTATCACATCAGTTAGCAAAACAATTGACACACAACATGTACTTCCCTAGCCCAAAATATTTCAGAATAAAATTAGTTTCATACTTGATCAAAAAACACGTTGCTGGATCCCTCTCGCATACGCGTCTTGGAATCAATTGAAACTGCCACGGTTATGCAATATTGCCGTGTCGTTATACCATCCAGAAGACAGCGCTCCCCTCATCCTGTGTCAATAACTAGAAGCTGAATGCCAACTAGCCCCGAGTGCCAACTAGCCCCGGTCTCCCCTACGACCCGGAAACAAAGCGCCAAAGCATGGAATGGCACACGTAAGCTCTCCAAGACCCAAAAAAGCAAGAATGAGCAAGTAGAAGATCAAATGCATGCTGATTTGATATTTTGATACCAGGGAATTGTTCACAAAGAGTTTGTGGCAAACCAAAATCAACACATTTACCAGGCCAAACAGTAATCAACACTTTTACGAGGTTCTTGAAAAACTTCGAGGCACGCGTTGCCAAACCAGACAACTGGATGGTGCATCACGACAATGCGCCTTGTCACACAGCCATTTCAGTAAATGAATTTTTAGCCGTAAAAACTTCCTCCTCACTCCTTTCCGCCTGACTTGAGTCCTTGTTACTTTTTCTCTTCCCGAGATTGAAAAGTCACCTCGAGGGACGTCACGAATCAGTCTCATTACTTAATTTACGCACCTCGTGTATACGTAATGTGGCTTTATAGGATAGTATCGTTGTTAATTAAATCTTGCTCTGTGCCGAGCAGAATTATTCATCCCAACACAGGAAATTATCATAATCAAACAAACTAATGCAGATAAGAGTTTACCTACAAGCAGATGGTTGGAATACGATCAATGCGTCGTATGCAACTTCGCGTTTTCGCTAATTGCCAGAGTAAGTCTAGCACGTAGGTACATACATCATGCGGTAGTTTTCGACAAAAGTAAACGAGTTAATTTCAACAATTTATTTCTTCATTACTATTAAAACCCACCATGTATGAGTTAATTTTAATTATGTATATAGTCCTCATTGCAGCTTGTCAACGGGTTAAATGGAGAGTTTGTGTGGCCACCTACTTGTCCAAATTCTTTGTCGTCAAATCGGTAAAGTGTGTGAAAAAATTTCTTTTATTATGTAATTTCTAATTAGTAAAAAGTATAAGCTGGCAAACTGTTTAGAGAGGTTGTCTTCGTTGCAAGGATAAAAAAAAACTTTGAAGTTTTATTACCAATTAAGTAGACTTGCTTGTAATTTTAAAGTCTAGTATTTTGATTTTTCTCTTATAATACAATCGAATTTGGATTAATGAATGTTTTCAACAGGACCCTCTCATCTATAGAAGTTACTATTGACAATAATCCATTGTTTCCAGTAAGTGGCTTAGTCATTGTTCTAAATTTGGTGTCTTTTTTTAATATTGTCGTTCGATAAAAATCCAGATGGCCCTGATTTATTTCACAGTTTAGAGTTTCCCACTGTTCTTAATAACAAAATCTTATGTCTAATAATTGAAACATGATCTCTAACTTCACCAAAATATTTGGCAAAATAGTCTACTTAAATACGATTCAGTTCTTGATGATTCAAAATAAAAAAAAATGCAATGGCAATGTACATGTATCAAAGTATTTACCTAGTGGTCAAGTAAAAGTATAATCGCAAAAAATATTTTAAACTAAAATAAACTAAAATGTGAACATTTTATGAACAGAAGCCGGGGATCATTTCATACGATGATGACTTCGAAGTAATTTGATGACAGGCTCATATAAACATTACAGATGCGAAGGTTAATTCTAGATAAATAAATTCTTTTATCACAGTTTTATAATTTTTTTCGCGTACATTAGTAGTACACAAAATATTAAAAAAATTAACTTGCTGTTATAATAACCGACGTCCAGTGTAGTTAACTCATTTAAATAATCATTGACCCTGACCTAATCTGGACCAAGTCGGTTTCAGTTTTACACTAACGAGTGAGGAATGAGAGTGCTTGTATACAATTCGTTAAACGCATCAATCAGCCACTTGGATGGAAGAGAAATACAATGAATTAGGCACATACCGCGTAGTGGTAGAGGAAGAGCAGTATAATATTTAATTAATTATTGAAAGTCTTCTTTGTCTTTGAAAGGCATCAGTCAACCCTATAGTAACTCGACAAATCAAAATTAGAAAATTTAGAACTAGCATAATAAAGATAGAACAACTGAAAGCTATTTCTTCTGTAATCACTACTTGTACGTGTAATAATAATGTATCATCCTGTTAGAATTAAATATATCTGGTTTTTGATATGTGGCATGAAATACCATCGACATCTTATGAATGAAATAAACCTGTAAGGGAAGCGTACAGTATCACACACAAAGTCCGCATCATATGAGAATTTGTTTTTCCTGATCGGTTAAGGAAAATTTTGATTTTGCTGTCAGTTGTTGCTTAAAAAACGAATGAGATGCAAATGATAGTGACGTGAGTTGTTTTTAATTGTATAATTTCACATTTTTGGTATATTGTTTTTTTGTATGTTCCGAGAACCTCTCAATTGCTTGGAATCGACCAAAAGATCTACGTAACAAAAATGAAAAACCGCAAGGTCAGTACATTGCAAGATGACCACGTGAATTCGGAAACAATAATGGAACCATAAATTATTTCTTTACTTACCAGTGAGAACCGCTATCATCTGTGGAAGCGTCCCCTCGAACATTTGGCATATCGTATTCTCACGCATGACTAAAGTCTTGGACTGTTGGCAGGCTCTACGAACAAGTCAAAGTGGCAGCGTTCCACCAATTAGTTCGCGTTTTCAATTGGATCTCGTCCAGCAGGCGTTGCTCGAAGCCACTACATGCAGTGTTTTGTTTTCCGCTGCACACTAGATGAAAGACGCGGAAACTCGTGGAACGCCTTAACAATTGCCTGCGAAGCTTCGTCCGTCTCGTATGCCCACTTGACCTGCGGCAAAAAACGTCGATGTAAACTGGTGGTGGTGTTTTGCCTGTTCTGTCGAAATGCACGCTGCCAACTTTTGACGGTGTTATTTTTAGAGTTATACGGGGGGATGCGGCTTTTTTGGCCTGCTAGAGTATAGGCAGTTGGCGTGAGAGTAAAGCTTTCGTGATGCTGAGATTCAATATATATCCAGTTTTGGATCTACATATTAAGTTTGAATAAACCTGTGTTTGATAAGATAAGCCGCACTTCGACGATCTGATAAAGACAAATTAAAAATAAGCTAAGGATTTAAATTATTAGGAAAATGTGTGAATAGTTTATGATAGTTGATTGCATTACTTTAGTTAAAATTTCCGTCAATTTAAGCAGAATTTTTTTATTACTTTCATCAGTTTTGATCGTCATTAGTATTTCATCACTTTTCTGTCGAATGTGTCACATTATTCACAAGGATAAATATTTCATAGACTGGTGAAATATTCTACGCTGTTAGTTTTTAAAGTTTTGGTTATACCTAATTACACAGAACTAGAAAAAAAAAAAATACGTCCTAGAGTGCAGGCCCACTGTCCTTACTATTCCTAATTTGCCAAATTTCATACTAAAAAAGTGGTTGGTGTTAATTTTTTCTCCACAATCCTATTTAACCTTCTGAGGGGTGTAATTTTCAACAAAATTTTATAAACATGTTTTGGTGTTTTCGAAGTCGCTGATCGCGAATCTGATCAGGAACTGAAATTGATATAACGACATCTGTCAACAGTTCTCAAAGTTTCTGAAAAAGTCTTGATGGAAGCGTTCACCAAGTTATTCACTGCATTTTCCAAGATTTTTTGGGAAGTAGTTTACGTAAAAATGCATAAGATTTAGCTTGGAATGTATGTAACCTTGGTGCTTGAAATTTTTGAGAAGATCTTGATGAACATACTTTTAGGCTTGCAAATTACGTAAATTACAAAAGAAAGATATGCAGATCATTTTAAGAAAAAAAAAGAGCGTTATAAACAACGATGGACATGTCCTTGTATGCCAGATACTTGTCTTGATAAAAGCTTTCATTATGTAATACTCAATAACATCTTAATTTCATTTTTGCGAGAAAACTTTATTTTGCTATTGAATTCAAAAATTTTCGAACGTCCCAGGTACAACACCCACACGTGTCTGTAACAAACAAGATGCTGGCAGTCGAAAATAGTCCCTATTTTCTATAGCCGCGGATATTTAAACAGCACAACCTCAACTAAATATGTTTTCTGTCAAATAGTGACGTTATTAAGTTCATGAATGAAGGTTAAGGGTGAACCTGGTATTAGTTTTAAATTAGTTTTTCAGTTTCAATATTTATTAAAACAAAATTCAAATAACATATATATACCTATACCAAAAAAATACAGTGAATTGAAGATGAAAAAAAGTAGTTCATTTTGATTTCACTTTAACTCAACTGTAAATAATTTATATTCAATTGGGCTGTCCCCAGGATGAAGGACGGCAAAAAATAACGTACAGCGTGCCAAAAAAGTCCCGTATAATGCCTGTGATTTTTTTAACGTTGTACATATATGAAAAAAGTAAATCATGTTGACATTTTACATGATTGACATGTTTTCGTCAATTTATTTGCTATCAACATGAAATAATTTGGTCTTTTCGCATTTGGTTGTTATGGAGACCAACTTGTTTGTTTTTTAAATGACAACCTATTTAAGTTTAATTTGAATGATAACATTTTTTTCATATGCAATGCATGTCCGAATTTTTATTTTATGACCCTGAAAAGGTACTATCAGTGTTCAAAGATCTCAACGTTGATCATCTACGCGTATTTGGTTTTTTAAAGCAATCCATACTATTTTTTTGAGTGCGATTCTTCAGCTTGAGTGTCTTCAAATTGTTCGTATAACTGAGATGTCTAAATGGAGAAATAACGATAAGAAATAAAAATGTCATAATCATTTGACACTTTGAATATGAATTGTCATAATTTGTATTTTTCATACTTACATTTTATTTATCAACATATTAACATTTTAACTAAACAAAAAGAATGAAGTGGATTTATAGATTCAGGTAACATGTAAGGTATGTAATTATACCAGAACAAATACTGTATTCAATGCATCTTACTCACTTTTTTTGGAAAACTTCTGTTATTAAGAAACGGTGTTTCGCTTCTAGTCATAAATCTATTGACGTCCAGTTGTATCCATAGCATATTATAACATAGTACGTCCACTTGAAAATTTGTTATTATCTACCACAATTTTATTGTTATAAAAATGTTATAGATTCATCACTGTCAAACTGTTTTCAAAGGATTAGAAGAATGAATGTCTTTTTGTTGTATCAGTACTGTGGTTTTATAAACATGTTCGTAAATCATGACAAGTTGGAAACAAATATTCCCTTGCTAGAAACTATTGAAAGCAATGAAATTGGTGTTTCATTTTATGTAAATAAAATTTTCGGAAGAATTTGGAGAAGTGATTTTAAAATATATTTTACTATGGATTTAATAACTAATAAATAGGTAGGAGAAAATATTTAATTCTCTAAGCATTTAACGAGATTTATCAAACTATGATTTATGGTTGCTGATCTCTTAATTGGTTCCAATTTCGTGGTTAAGCTTATTATCTAAAAAAGAAAGGGGTTGCTAAAAAATAAAGCTAATTTTAAAACGCAACTGTATTGTGAAAGGATGTGTTCTCGTCACTTTGTAAGACAAAATACAGGAAAAGATAAAAATCTGATGGAGCAAGGTCTGGAGAAGAGGGTGGATGTGAAAAACCGCCAAATCAAGTTGCTTCTGTGATATTAACCACGTTGAGTTGGCAATATTATGTTTGTAAAATGACTTACTATATTTGAGGTTATTTCTCCCAAACTGTGACTTCAAGGCGTTAAATACTTAGATACTTTTTTTATTATTTGTAAGAGAAGAATAATCACATGTTTGTACGTGTGTATGTACATTATTACATCTCTTATGCGTCAGGGTTGCAGTATTTTGTTTAAAATTCATCTTTGAGGCTAAATATAATAATCTAGATAACTGTTTAAATAATTAGTGATTATAAGTTAACAAACATTTAAATACATATATTTTATTTACATTCTTTAGGGCAATTTTTCATCATATACATGCAAAAAAAAAAACAAGAGGTGTCTAGAAAAACAAGAAGTTAATACGGATAAGAAACACAATTTAATAAACATATTTAGAAAAATCTATTATATTTACAAAAATATATACAGAATGTAACTCGGTGCCAACTTTTTAATAGAATGCAAAAACTTCATAAGTATCTCATAGTGGTAATAAGGAAGTAACATTTCATTAAAAAATATCCACTGAATCTCAACTTTCAGGAAGCACAGATTTTGAGTTGGTTATATGCTATTTGCTGTTCTTTACACTTTATACATATGTATATTATTTCCACATCCGCGTAATGGCGCAGAAATATTATATTGCTGAAAGATTTAAAAAAACTTTTATTGGATACCTAACTAGGCCTAAAATATTCTGAAACGTCAAGATTTTAAGTTAAAGCGAAAACATTTTCTGTCTGTCCGTCCGTCTGTCTCTCGGTCTGCTTTTTTTGTGTGCAGGATAACTCGAAAACACGTGAATGTGTCAACTTGAAATTTGGAACGCTTATGGACCATAATCAGATATGGAACTGATTATATTTTGAGTTTAATCGTATATAGGTTTGGGGTATAAATGAGGATAAACAATTTTTTTTTATTCACAAACGATATAAGAAATTCTCTTCTTTGTATATTAAGTATAATACATATTTATATGGAGACATCAAAAAAAAACGTCATCAACTCTGGCTATGAACGAGAGAGATAGAAATAGCAGTCATGTCTAAGCTTTTCGGTTGTGTCAAACTTTTGACAAGTAACTGTCACAATTTATAAAATAAACAATGGCTGTCATATGATGTGACAGTTTTGACAAGTAAATAAGGTCATAAATTCGAATAAGAATAGAAATACGTCTTTTTTTTCTTGGCCAACTTTGATGACGTTTTATAACATAGTCTGCAAATGTAACGGTTTTGAAAGTAATAAGGTGGGGTGGGGGTTGTCGAAAGGGTAAGTATGAAAAATAAGTCAAATATCATTTTTAACGTAAAGTTTGGTAGTTACATGGTGGACAGAGCTCTACAAAAATCTGCGACTATTGTTCCTACCATCCCCCTCCCCTATAGGGGCAATTAAATTTAAGCAAAATATTAAAAAAATTGTGAAAACATATAAGTCTGACTGAGACTAATCAAAAATTAATTTTCATTTGGCTGAAGATGAAGGTATTATTTTAACCCGAACCTTTGCGGAAATTCGTAATGGAACTTTTAAGACTGTTTTACACATACCAATTTATTGCACAATAAATTGTAGAATTTATTTTTCAATAAATTGTCCAACTTTAGTACCTAACTGTTTACACTTTGCAATATTTGTAACAATTTATTGGCCATTTCAACACTGTCAACTCTCAATGACTAAAACCTAAGAGTAATTATGATAACTCTTAGGTTATCTTTGACTCTTACTCTTAAACTCTCAAACTCTTAGGTTTAGCTTAGCCTATGGGCTTGTCCCTAAGAGAAATCGCTTATCTCATTATGAGGTTGGTAAAATGAAATAAATGTATAAAGTTACTAAATACCCCTAAAATTGGCCAAGAAATTAGAGCATGTTCTAAATTCTACAATTTATTGTACAATTAATTGTGGACAATAAATTGGGCGCAAGAAATATATACAAATGTTTTTCAATCTGCATATACATATAACGCAGATTTAAATATAAATATACAAATATACATGTCTTCTACTTTTAACAGTGAAAATCGACAATGTGCAAGAGAGAAAGAGGAGCAGAAAAATATACAATTTTTTAAAAGAAAAAAGTGCTATACTTTTTTTTATTGTGTTTGAAGCTACAGGAACAAAAGAGATGAGAACATAGGTGAACATGTGTCGAGTAAAACATTGGTGATACTAATAAAATATAGTTGAAAAATAAAAATTTTGTTACAAAATAACATCATTTACAAAACAGCCTTCTAGTACGAAACCTCTGACAGACAAATATATGTAGGTACACACGATCTACGGCAAGGTTGAGGTATTACCTGCAAAGGGTACTAACCCTGACAAAAAGTCTAGACCACGCCATATGTATATTAAAAAATATAAATGTACCTGAGTGGATCCGCAAGAGCCAACACAAACACCGTAACTAATATCCATATCAAAACACCTAACGAACCTCTACATAGCGCACTAACCTCCACGGAGATTTACAAAATGCAAGGAATTCGATGACACCAGCTGGTTCTATCGTATTTGGTTAAGATAATTTTCACTGACCTACAACTTATCTGGCGGAGTGTAGAACAGTAAATTCAGTAAAAAGTGTGATAAAAACATTTAATATATTATTCCAGCGAGTATACTTTGTGTGGTCGACGATAAAAACTTTCGTCAATATTTGCCGGTTTAGAGAGAGTACTGCTAATAGGTTTTTTTATTACTGTAACCATTTGATATTGGCTGGTTAAATGTTTGGCACGCATCGTTCGGTGGAATTATAACATTCGTGTCAAATACGACTGGAAAGGTTGCGTGAACCTAATATTTGTATACATCCTCGTAGTTGCGGTCACTAATTTTGACTGTACTTACCTATTCCTGCTTATTTTATCGAATGACTGGTATTTAAAAATATAAACATACATAATTAACAGCCGATACGGTGGGGAAATTTAGTAGGTGATAGATAAAATTGGTTTACCCACAACGTAAAATTATTTCCAGAAAAAAGCTGGAAGGCATGTAGTTTCTCAAAGTTAAGTGCAAATAATTTACATAACAGTTTTATTTAGTAAGTTGAGCATCGACGTCTATTTCAATGAAACCTATCCATGTTTGTTTTTTTTAACCTCATCAGAATTAAGTAGGTTTCTATAAATTCTAATGTATACTTCTTACAAAATAAAAACCGACGCATGTCATTTAATACGTGTTTCAGCTTTAGAGCGCACTGATGCCAAATTTTTATAAAATTATTCAGTATTTAGAACTAATTTTGACTAGCATATGGATGGATTCTTTATGATTGTTAAATAACTTAATATAATTTTAAAAATTTATGTATTTGAAAATACATTGGTTGGTGCATAAATGGGTAGGAAACATTTAAAAGTTGTTATTTTTTTTTAATTGGAGGAAAAAAATAATAGAAAAAAAACACACGGAAGTTTTGGAATTTTTAAAAAAATGTGTAAAGATATTAAAGATTTTCTCACAAACATATTTCGGTTAAAAATAGTGCTGTGTAGTTTTTTGTACACAAATATCGCTTAGTATAAATAACTGTTACGAATAGCACTTCTATTCAGTGCTACAGTATTCGTATTCCTCTTGGTAGGATTAGACTTCTTAGGTGATTTTGACAGTTCATTGTTTTTTTTTTTTATTTTTTGTGAAATATAATTAACCGTAGAAACGTTCGAGTTTAGAGCTGCTGCTAGACGCTAAAACAATAAATTGGACTATTATTTTAAAATTTTATCCTGGATTGGGTACTGGAATCTTTGGCGTAGAAACAAAAAAACTGGGCGTTTTTCATGAAACACCGAACTACTATACTTTTCTCGACGCGCGTTTCGCCAACTAAGTTGGCATTGAGAAGATTAAAACTCAGTTTTAATCTTCTCCTGAAGATGCCAACTTTTGTGAAAAACGTCCAGTTTCTTGTTTTTTGTTTATCAGGGCAAACAGTGGACTATTACATTTAATGATTTCTAAACTTTCAAAACATCCAACTGTCTACTGTTACATTACATTACTTACATTTCTAATTAATTTTAAATTATTTATGTGTATCCTGTGGTTGTTGTCAAAAGCATGTTGGGCAACACGTGATTTTTCCGTTCTGCCATATTTTAAATCTGACATGTGTTCTTTAAATCTAGTCAAAATAGATATTTTTGTTTGCCCAATATATTTTTGATCACAATCTTTACAACTTATTCGTATATTCCTGACTTTTCGTTATTGTCGATTTTATTTCTGGGGTTGCCCAAAAGCGTTTGTAGTTTATTTTTGGAATTATAAACCAAATTGATATTGATATTTTTAGAATTTTTATCTAGTTCGCGGGTGAATTTAGGTTCATATGACAACGTTCATAAGGAAGCATACATTTAAGAGAGCCCTATACAATTCCTTCCTAGAGATACTGACAATTCGAAATTTGTTTTATTTTGTTCTATATTACATTAAGAGCTTCTAGGCCGCGGCCTACAAACGAGGCTGGAGCCCAGGTCTTTATTACCACTAACCACAACGTGTACAGACAATACATCATATTATACAGGTGTTTTCAAATTATCCTACCGTTACCAACAATAACGATACTTTTTTATTTACAAACGTATATTGAAGAGCGTAATGAAATTAAGGTTACAGGCCTTTCCAATAGGTTCCCCCTAACTTGATGCACCACTTCCAATGACGATCCTAATTCGAAAAATAGTCTTGGAACTCTATTGAAGTTATCTCTTTCAGAACGTTTGAATTTCCTTAACAACTTCAAAATGGGTCCCCGTGATCTACCTCTTAATTTTGGGTAAAAGAAAAAATTGCATGAAGGCGAGGTCAGAGTATGGAGACTGGGGAAATACAGAGATTCCTTTCTTAGCCAAAAACTCACGACTAATCAACTCTGAATGCGATGGTACGTTGTCGTGATGCAGCACAAACAAACAAACAAACAAACTCCTTGAAACTTGAACAAACTCCGGCCACTCTTTCTCTCGCAGGCGCTTGAGGATTCACAGATGACAGCTCGGATATCTAAGAAAGAAATGAGCACCTTGTTTTGTGACTTTGACATCTAGATCTTCGTTGGTTCTCTGCCCCCACCCACTGATTGATATATCTTTTGGACTCTATTTAAGTAAGTTCATCATCGTGCATGGTTTACAATTTTCATTAAATAACATTCTTCTTTCTTGTCACAAAATTTTTGACCGAAGGTACTCTACCCCATAGCTTTCACAATGCATAATTCGAAAATTCCATAACAAGTTGGTGCACGGGGGTGAAACTAGCATTCACGACCTCGCAACACGCTATCAGTGCAATGTTGCCAGATGCACCTTAAGTCGTAATAATTTCAGCAATACTCTGACGCGATATTTCGTTATGTTAGATATATCCCCTTACATGCATTAAATAAAGTAAAGTAAGTCAAACTAGACATTTTGAATAATAATAATTACAATAATAATACTTTTCAGAGATTAAATAATTGACTTTGAAGTTGGCATATTTTTTATAATTCCCCAAATCTGGGGAAAAATTATAAATAACGAAATGGCCGCGTGGTATCGGTGGCGGCAATCCCATAGGTCTATTTGCCTAGGCGATCCATATCCAATAGAAACGCAGCATTTTAATTTAAACTTTGATTGTTGTTGTTTTAGGAAGCGTCCCTAATGGAAAATTTTGATTCGCATCAAATTATTTTGTGCATTATTTTGTGATAAAACTATTATTTCTTTTGTGATTGGCATTTAAGGATATAATATAAATTATTCTACTTATTGGTAAGTAAATACTGTACTTAAATTACTTATCTAACCTATAAATGATTAGTATATTACAAGAACATAATAAGATGTGCATGAAAAGAATAAAAAGATACGTTAATTAATTACTGTAATTTAATTAATTGTTAGGTTTAGCAAAGTTCTTTCTAGTTTACTGTTAATATGAAATAGTCTTGAAAATGAGCTTGTGTACATATTAAAAAATAGAAGTTTCTCAGCGTTTGAACTTTAAAATGGTAATAAAATATTATGTGTTTTTAGAGTGTTCTTCACTGTATAGAGCCATGCAACAATAAGCGTTCTACTTCATCAGTAGGAAGTATGTTCACGATGTCCAGCAGGTATGTCCAAGTTAAATACAACCTAATCTCGATGTGAACATTTTCTTATTTTAATCTCCTTTGACTTATTTTGTTTTCAAATAATTTTTGTTTACTATGTCAATATGTTTTGATAATGTATTGTTTTAAATGTTTATAATTGTAGAAATAAATAATTTCAAGCAAATTGTTTTTATTTATTCCACCTTGAATGATAAAATCATAAAGTGGGGTATGGTTACAAATCAATTTTTTATGCAGCAACAACGAGTTTGCTGTATGAAAAATTGAATTGTAAAATGAAGTTGGCGATGCCAATTCACGGCTACGCATTTCGATTGAGCGTCGCGCATGCGCATTATGAAAAACTGGCCACCGGTACATATGGTGGCCCCGATGCGTGTTTCCCTCCTTATCTATGGAGATTGCCCTTCTTCTATTTAGATGTTTTGTGAGTTGGTGTTAAGTTTGCGGTAATCCAACCGACGGAGTGTCAATGTAGCTACTTTTGGCGAAAAGTCTTGTTATTTAATTGCCGCATCTCTTATTGATGATTATTCAAATGGATATAAATATGGCTAACGAAATGTAGAATTAAAAAAAAAACTTACTTACATCAGCCTGACAAGGTGTCTGACTCATCCGCAGACTGGTGCCAATAATGACATTTTATGACAGTGCATTTATCTAAAGTGTCTCTTGTAAAACTGCAATGCCAATCAACACCATTTTACGCACAGAAAATTGTTACTAAAGAACAATACACAAAGTTGTAAATGTATGTATATTGTATATATATGTATATATATATATATTGTATGTATTAATATATATATTTCAGTAGAGTAGGAGGTAGCTTCTGATGGCTCCATTGATATAATAGTTTTTCTAAAATGCTGTAGCCAGGATATTTCTTAAACACATCTTGATATTTTCTTTAACGACAGTGATAACGGTGTATGTGTATTGTTGTGATTTTGTAGTGTTTGACATCGTTTAATACCCGAAACAGCTCATGTAACGATATGCCATATTTTTCTAGTCTATATCGCACTAATTAAGATAGCGTAATTGGTTTTAATATACAGTATGTTACCACTAGAGCCCGGATCTTTGCCGTACATTCCAGGCACGGACCAACAAGTAATTTATATCCTAAGATATTGCTAATTATTATTTCTAAGCTTCTTCATGTGCGAACGGTGCTCTTATCCTTATATTTGACTTATATTTGACTACATGTACTGTTGAAATCCGGGCTCTAGCAATTACATAGTCTCTGTATCTGAAAATAGAAATAATCAGTTATATAGCATTAAAATAAAAGTAGGTGTATCACATAAAAAGTATATGTATAACGTATATATAAAACAAAACAAAATTATATATAAAACGGATTTGATGAATTAAAAAAATTAAATTTACAATTTTATTTTATTTTATTTTAAATAATAATAATAATAATAATTTAATTAACCGAATTTACTAAACAAAATTTCTATTTAAAGACTTAGATCAATAATTTAATTAACAAAGAGTTATTTAATAAAACTATTAAAAAATATTAATAACATTTATAACGTTTCACTACATTTTAAACCTATTTACGTAGCAGCATTTTCTACTGCCCAGATTAAGATGTGACAATTAGTACACAAGTGTCAATCACCAATATTTATTTTTATTATTCACTGGGAAGGCCTAATGGGAAGCGGCCCTTGGGGGGATTTTCCCGTATTTTGAAATTTTTTTTCCCCCCGGGCCCCCCCCCCAAAGCCCTTTTTGGGCCGGGGGGGGGAAAAGGCCCGTTTTTTTTTTGGGGGGGTTCCCCTTTTTTTTTGGGGGGGTTTCCCCCCCCCCCCCCCCCCCCCCCCCCCCCCCCCCCCCCCCCCCTTTTTTTTTCTCTCCCTTTTGTTGGGTTGTTTGTGGGGGGGGGGTGGGTCCCCCCCCCCCCCCCCCCCCCCCCCCCCCCCCCCCCCCCCCCCCCCCCCCCCCCCCCCCCCCCCCCCCCCCCCCCCCCCCCCCCCCCCGGGGGGGGGGGGGGCCCCCCCCCCCCCCCCCCCCCCCCCCCCCCCCCCCCCCCCCCCCCCCCCCCCCCCCCCCCCCCCCCCCCCCCCCTTCCCCTCCCCCCCCCCCCCCCCCCCCCCCCCCCCCCCCCCCCCCCCCCCCCCCCCCCCCCCCCCCCCCCCCCCCCCCCCCCCCCCCCCCCCCCCCCCCCCCCCCCCCCTTTCCCCTCTCCCCCCCCCCCCCCCCCCCCCCCCCCCCCCCCCCCCCCCCCCCCCCCCCCCCTTTTTTCTTTTCCCCCCCCCCCCCCCCCCCCCCCCCCCCCCCCCCCCCCCCCCCCCCCCCCCCCCCCCCCCCCCCTTTTCCCCCCTTTTTTCCTCCTCTTCTCCCCCCCCCCCCCCCCCCCCCCCCCCCCCCCCCCCCCCCCCCCCCCCCCCCCCCCCCCCCCCCCCCCCCCCCCCCCCCCCCCCCCCCCCCCCCCCCCCCCCCCCCCCCCCCCCCCCCCCCCCCCCCCCCCCCCCCCCCCCCCCCCCCCCCCCCCCTCCCCCCCCCCCCCCCCCCCCCCCCCCCCCCCCCCCCCCCCCCCCCCCCCCCCTCCCCCCCCCCCCCCCCCCCCCCCCCCCCCCCCCCCCCCCCCCCCCCCCCCCCCCCCCCCCCCCCCCCCCCCCCCCCCCCCCCCCCCCCCCCCCCCCCCCCCCCCCCCCCCCCCCCCCCCCCCCCTCCCCCCCCCCCCCCCCCCCCCCCCCCCCCCCCCCCCCCCCCCCCCCCCCCCCCCCCCCCCCCCCCCCCCCCCCCCCCCCCCCCCCCCCCCCCCCCCCCCCCCCCCCCTCCCCCCCCCCCCCCCCCCCCCCCCCCCCCCCCCCCCTCCCCCCCCCCCCCCCCTCCCCCCCCCCCCCCCCCCCCCCCCCCCCTCCTCCCCTTCCTCCCCCCCCTCCCCCCCCCCCCCCCCCCCCCCCCCCCCCCCCCCCCCCCCCCCCCCCCCCCCCCCCCCCCCCCCCCCCCCCCCCCCCCCCCCCCCCCCCCCCCCCCCCCCCCCCCCCCCCCCCCCCCCCCCCCCCCCCCCCCCCCCCCCCCCCCCCCCCCCCCCCCCCCCCCCCCCCCCCCCCCCCCCCCCCCCCCCCCCCCCCCCCCCCCCCCCCCCCCCCCCCCCCCCCCCCCCCCCCCCCCCCCCCCCCCCCTCTTCTTCTTCCTCCCCTTCTTTTTTTTTTTTTTTTTTTTTTTTTTTTCCTCCCCTCTCTTTCCCCCCCCTCCCCCCCCTTTTTTTCTTTCCCCCCCCCCCTTCTTCCCCCCCCCCCCCCCCCCCTTTCTCCCCCCCCCGCCGCCCCCCCCCCCCCCACACTCCCCCCCTCTCCCCCCCCCCCCCCCCCCCCCCCCCCTTTCCCCCCCCCCCCCCCCCCCCCCCCCCCCCCCCCCCCCCCCCCCCCCCCCTCCCCCCCCCCCCCCCCCCCCCCCCCCCCCCCCCCCCCCCACACAACACCCCCCCCCCCCCCCCCCCCCCCCCCCCCCCCCCCCCCCCCCCCCCCCCCCCCCCCCCCCCCCCCCCCCCCCCCCCCCCCCCCCCGCCCCCCCCCCCCCCCCCCCCCCCCCCCCCCCTTTTTTTTTCTCCCTTCTTTGCTCTCTCTTTTTTTTATTTTTTTTTTTTTTAAAAACCTCCCCCCCCCCCCCCCCCCTTTTTTTTAAAAAACCCCCCTCCCCCCCCCCCCCTTTTTTTTTTTACCAAACCCCCTCCCCCCCCCCCCCCTTTTTTCTTTTCCCCCTCTTCTTTTTTAACCACCCCCCCCCCCCTTCCTTTTATCATTTTTTTTTTTTACCATTCTACTTTTTTTTTTTATTTAATTTTTTTTTTTTTTTTTCTCTCCCCTTTCCCTTTTTTTTTTTTTTTTAATCTTCTCCTCTCCCCCCCCTTCCCTCTCCCCTCCCCCTTTATACCCCCCCCCCCTTCCTCCTTCCCAAAATAAAAAAATTTTATTTTTTTTAATTCTCTTAAATATTTATTTTTTATCCTCCTTTTTTTTTTTTTTTAATTTTCTATTAAATTTCCTCCCCCCCCCCCACTTTTTTTCCCACATTTTTTATTTTTCTTTTTTTCCCCCCCCCCCCCCCCCCCCCCCCCCCCCCCCCCCCCCCCTTTTTTTTTTTTTTTTTTTTTTTGGGAAAGGAGCTTCATTAATGACCACTTATTTGTACTAAAGGTAACATTTGTTTTGTCAAAGTAATATTATAACGAGTCATCCAAAGAAACGTCATCAAAGTTGGCCGAGCAAAAAAGACGTATTTCTATTCTAACTTAAAATAACCTTATTTATTAATAGTCAAGGCTCTCACATTATGTGAGAGCCTTTATTTGTTTTACAATTGTGACAGCCACTTGTCAAAAAGTTTGTCGACAAAGTTTCACTTTGAGTATCAACATAACCGCTAATTCCATCTCTTTTGTTCATAGCCAGATTTGATTACATTAGGCCACATGTAGAACATACATCCATAATGCTCTATTTAATTCTGCCGCGTAAAAGTCACAAAAAAAATGTGTCCTCAATATACCTACATTCATTTAACTATCAACCGTTTCAGGTTCCAAACTTACAACTCTCGAGATTGATCTAGGCCCGATTCGTTGTTAACGTTTACTCTTTACCACAGTTAGGTAACGGTGGCGTTACTGTCATACTAATAAATGAAAACCAGATTAGCCGTTTAACGTTAACCGTTATCAATTTAAACGGGCACGTTAAACATGTAAAAGTCGTTATTTTGTAACCTGTTATTCTGTATCTGAAATAACGGTTGTTGTCGTTATTCCACAAATAACCGTTGTAAAATAACAGATCGTTAAATAACGACCCATCTCTAACCGTGACCAGACACAGTTCTGTTCAAACTTGTCGCGACACGCTCGCAGCGCGTTGGTACCGGCATAGTTCGGTTATTTAATAGTCACACCTCGTAAGTGCCGATATGTTTATAAGTATGGACGGTCACCATTTTCTTTAATAGAGTCTTATTTTTACGAAAATATAGTTTCTTTTTGATAAAGATTTTCATTTATGGTGTTTCATATACCCGGTAAAAGTACCCATTACGTAATGTGACTGACTTGACTATTCAATAAGGTTACAAACTTAAGATTAAGAATAGAAATACGTTTATTTTTGCTCGGCCAACTTTGACGACGTTTTTTTTTTTGAGTGGCTCGTTATAAACAAGAACGTTTCCTTACAAGAAAAATCTACATTCCTGAAATACTTTGCTGTTTATCCCTATCAATTTTTTTTTTCGCAAAACGAGTATTAATCAATCAAAAGGGATCCAGGCAGGTGGCAGTAATTTGGTGAAGCATCAGACGACCGGCATCTCAAACTACATTTTTTAACGATCGTTTATCTGATTTTGTCGGTGTTTGAGGTTTGATAAGAGGATCAATTAACAAAAAATTTCATTCGGTAACTGCCTTTATTCATTGAATATAATTAATCATAATTATTACATAAAAGGAGTGAACTACAATGTGTAAATAAAATGAATGGCTCACGTGATAGATAAGTTCTCATTCAAAGAAAAAAAAATATATTGAGAGGCTGTTACATATTAGGAGTATAGAATCAAATAAGCTTCGACGCAATCTTAGGTGTTATTTTATAGACATACAGTTTATAGAATATTAACTTTAAGGTTCGGTACTTTTGGCAACATACGGGTAAGTAATCACTGGTTCCTTTAGGTGTAGAAGGTAACCAGCAGTTAACAGACAGTGCACTGTGTGTACTTTTACAAAAAATAACAACGTGATTAGCTAACCATTTGTTAATAAATGTGAGGTGGTTTAAATTGTACTCCACGAAAACGCTTAAAGTACATGATGTATTCATACTAAATGTACGAACACAGCCGCAATTATTTGGTAATTGACTTGGCGATTTTAACCCCAAAATGTAATTTAAAAGTCATTGCCTGGATGAATTTCAAAGTGGTTTTACTTATATATTTTATTTATTGGGGCGAAGAAAATTTCAAGATAATTAAAACTTATTCTGCAAGCCGTTTCTAAGATTTGTTGTTTCTAGTTTTTGACAAATTTCGTTTAAAGTTTTTTTGCTGTTACAGCCTTCTACTTATGTCTAGTAATCACTACCTAAAATATAAATTACATACATAGGTCTCATGCTTCCTTACGAAAATACAAGAATTTCAATTTCGTTCATATCGCTCAATATGTTTTTGTCTTTTTCTTTAATAATTTCATAGTACAGTATTCAAGATATCAAAGAAAGAGTAAATGTTAAAGATGTGCTATATTTTTATTTTATTTTTGTTTTACTTTATTTTTATTGCCAAAACCTTTTGTTGACAATTTTTCTTATACAAACATTTGAATGCGTAGGTAATTTATATCTTTTCGAAAAATTTAAGTAATATTGAAACCACCAACCGAAAACCACTTGCCTCGGGTATTATATGTTATAATTTTCAATTTTTTTTTAAACGACGGGCTTATAATACATAACATCCGGTCTCATTATACACCTGGTATATTTCATCAAGTACAATATATTTACATAAATTTTAATTTATAAAAGCGTAGGTATGTCATCGAACTCTATCAGGTTGCTATAACAATCAATCTTGTCCTATTTCTGATTTAGACGTTAAACATAACTTTATATTACTACAATCAATATTTCGGCGATCCAAGTTCCAATAACTAACTACCTGACAATTTTACATCCTTTTATACAACGCCGTAATAAGGACTTTAACCCTTCGGGAATTCTTACGTGTAAGCTTATTTATGGTTCAGCTCATCTTTCATTAATAATAGATTTGTTACTGTTATAACCTAAATTATTTTAAACCAATGTCTTTTTGTAGGTACACACTGTTTCCTATGAACAATCGTCTTCCGAACGTACTATCTTTCCATTCTAAATTGAAAATAGGTAGAAAAAAGCAAGGTTGTCAGATTTATTTTCTAAAATTGCTAAGCTATACAAGTATATTAGTATACAAGTATACAAGTATATTTCATACTTCAGTAAACTGTTAGTTCGTGACGTTCTTAGAAAACTAGTTTGGAAATATTAAAAAAAAATACATAGATATAAATTTATTAGTTAGCATTAAAATAAAGCTTTAAAAATTGCTGGAAAAAAATAATTATAAATTAAAACAACTTTATGTATATTACTATACTCAAGAACATTTTAAAGAGCCGGCAACGCGCTGGGCGGCCAACTGCTGGAGGCTGGTGGCGCAACGTAAACCACTGTCGGTAAACCACTTTGCATATAATACATTGCTAATATTTGTTCGGTCCACTGTGCCATAAAATTTTTACGACGTCGTTAAAATGATTTACGACTTTAGGAATTAGGAACTTAAACTACTTGTTTAAGACGCCAGTGACGTGTATTTCAGCTAGGTTTATTAACACAGACAATTTTTTGAGATTGTCTGACTAAATAAGCATTATTTACAGCAAATTATATTACAAATATTAAGAGTTTTGTATGCAGGCTAATTTTAATCTCCTATATTGATTTAAATGAAAAACATTATTTCACAATTTTCGAATTTATAAAAGATATATGCACATCCATGGAATCATAATGTTGCACCGCTTTTTTGTTCCCCAGGCGTATTTATCATTTTCAATTAAAATTAGAACGCCTATATGTATGTTTGTTATTAATTTGTTGGTATATTAGTTATAAATAACCAATCCAGAGATCCAGTTATAAATAATCCAGAGAATATGATTAGGAAAAGTTTACTTAAGGAAATTATTAGGGTTCAGAAATGTGTGCTACAACGCAGGGCTCGGCACTATAAAACTCTATGGTAATGAAAATATAAACCGTGTTTTATAAGCTCCTTGTAAACTATATACGCGTGTATTTCTTGTCCTTACCTATCCAAGTCCCGGGACATTGGGAAGGATCGGTCAGTCGCGTGGGTATGCAGGGGTAAGAAATACGGTTTATACTTTCATTATCATAGAGCTTTATAGTGTCAAGCCCTGCGTTGTAGCACAAATTTTCGAACTTTAGTCATCATATACTGTACATGTCTCAGAATTCGCGAACTTCTCTCAAAAGGTAATGGATAAAGAACTATATATTTTTGGGTTTTACAATCACATAGATAATAATTATTATTAATTTGAAGGTCAACATGACAATTGCTCTGATAACGAACCATTAAAGTATGTTCTATCATTGAGGAAGATTCCCGATGGATTCTATTGACAATGAACATGACTGTATACATGAAATTAAATAGGTGCCATGAATTGACTGTGGTTTTATTAAGTTTTATAAAGGGAAATATTTTGTTGCACTACAAAGTTACAGTAAATATACATACTGCGTGTACAAAAGTTCGGAAAAGGTCGAATATTTCGAGAACACTTTGGAGTGAGAAATACAGAAACACGTATTCAATAGATAGTTTTAAAAAAAGCTACCCAGTGATACCAAAGTTGTTTCCCTTTCCTCACCCCGTGACTTTAAAATCTCGAATGGGAAGTCTTAATTTTTTTTATTGCAGATGGGTTCTTTAGAAAATATTACAGTCGCATGACCTAAGATTAGTGTCATTTTTTCACAGATGGCGCAACAATCGATAAAAATCGAAGAGAAATACGAACGTCTTGAAATGGTAGAATATTTCGATAAACACACTTTTGTTTGAAAGGTTAACAGTACGTGTTCAACATTTTTTAAAAAGGTTATCTAATGATACCAAACTCGACCCCTTCCACCCCCCCCTTAGGGTTGGGACGGGGGTAACTTTCAAATCTCAAATGGTAACCCTCATTTTTCATTGAAAATTCAGATTATACATGAAGAATTATGGGTATTGATGGGAATGTTCCTGACAAATTACGTTGTAATCGCAAAAATCAAATTGTCCACGTCGTTGTTCCTGGCTAACACTAAAAAATCGCTTCTTGAAAAAATTCGGCGTCATCTGTTACGAACCAAAAAAAAAGTTTCAATTAAAACCTGCACTAAAAATCTATTTCTGCATTAAACATTGTCATTGTGCTCAACTCCTCAATTCGGCTGCCCAGCTCGATCTTCTGCGGCCGTGGCTGGACAAAGTTAGATTATTGCACGTAAGTGCGTCCTCATGTAGAACAACAGACACGCCTTGAACTCTTGCAGTTAGATTTTGAAGTTCTGTCCCATCTACCGTATTCACCAGACCTTTCCCCCACTGACCATTATTTGTTCTGTGCCCTCAGCAAACATTTAATAAACAAATCATTTGACGATCGTTACCATCTACAAATACACAATAACCATCTACAAATTGAGTTTATGACGAGGTTTTCTGGAGCAGTCATACATTGTCAAAAAACTAAATTGAAATATGATGTTTCAATATAAGTACATATGATGTTTCATGATGCAACAAAATGTACATATTATCGAAAACGCTAAGTGTACTTGAGTTATCAGAATAATCTACCTATCGTTCATAAGAGTTATGTGACAAGTCAAGTGATCTCTTCAATTCCACTCTAAATTTATACGGTTTGTTTTACTTTAGTTCTGTCACTACGACCTAAAAGTACGAACTAAAATCCGATTACAAGCTTCTTTCGTACGTTTTTTGTAAGCCCATAATACGATTTAATCCTTTCACCTGTATAACATACATGTGATGTTAGATACACCATGTTACTTTAATACCATAACGTAAGTAATTTTTGTACACATTAATATCACATCTTTTATTTAGGATGTTTTCTTGAGTAAGAGTTCAAAGTACTAAGGACTAAGTAAATATCTTTCAAAGTATTAAGTAAGAACGATTATTCTATAATAAGTCTAAAGAGACATCCAAAAAAAAAAATGTCATCAAATCTGGCTATGAATGAGAGAGATAGAAATAGCGGTCATGTCTAAGCTTTTCGGTTATGTCAAACTTTTGACAAGTGCCTGTCACAATTGTAAAATAAATAATGGCTATCATATAAGGTGACAGCTTTGACAATTAAATAGTAAGGTTATAAATTTAACATAGAATAGAAATACGTCTTTTTACTCGGCCAACTTTGATGACGTTTTATTGGATAGCTTCGATAATTAATTATAGACGTGTCGTTTCAACATCCTGAAGATGCTGGCACATTTTATGATTGTGAAGATGAGTGGGGCTGTGGAATGTGAAATTCTCATGTATTGTATATCTGAGTATTTTCACGAGACAGCACGAGACCTAGATCATAGCTTTATTTAGAGGATTAAACATAGCAGAAGACTGTTATAACTAGAGCCCGTAGGTTAATAGTAGGTTCCAGGACCGGTCTTAACGCGACTGAAATACTATTATATGTGCCACATTAATAAAGTAATTCGTCAGCTCCTGTATATACAGGGTATCCCCGGATTGAGTTACCTATAGGTGAAATGGACAAAAAATTTAATTCTTCGACAAAAAGTCATTCTTCATAAAAAGTTTTGATTGTCTTTAAACGTCCAGAAAGTTTGTTGTTTGTTCAATTAAACAATAATGAAGAGTAAAGTACCTTAAATATTAACGCTATGTAAAAAAGTGAATAAGAAAAATTGTTTGTAATTCAATTTAATACTCAAATATGAAACCATGGCCTACTAGTCAATATTAAGTATTTTGAAGAGATTCCGCAATTTTTATCATTGTTATACGTTTGAAGTATAGCCATTTTCCTTTAAAAAAGTTATGTTTACCAAAGGCGCAAATATAATAAGAAATCATAAACCCCCAAAAATATTATTTAAATATTTAATTTGAAGAAATTGTGATTCAATAAACAAATGCAAACAATTATTGAAAAAACAGCAAAATTATTATGCATGCACCATAACATGCAGGCCTCCAAGTTCAACACACCTCTCCAGTCTCGTTCTAAAAATGTTTATGTTGAGTGGATCATTTCTTGATACTTGGGCCACTGCTTGAATAATCCGAGTCTTGAGTAAATCAATATTGTGTTCTATCGGCTGTCTATAAACTATTTCCTTCAAAAATCCTCAAAGGAAAAATTCAAGTGGCGACAAGTCAGGGGACCTTGCTGGCCAACAAATAGGTCCATATCTTCCGATCCACTTCTCTCCAAATTGTTTGTTAAGCCAACTGCGGAACTGAATTGTTGAATGGGCGGGGCATCCGTCCCGCATATTCTAAATTCTCTTCGTCTAATTCTGGCCAGAAAAATGTGTTTCGCATCTCTAAGTATGAATTTTGGTTTAAATGTTCTTTAAAAAAAATACTGACCAATTATTCGATTGAAAGTAATTGCACACCAAACATTCACTTTTTTGAAATATTGACTTCTAGAAATAACTGAAAAAGACGGATTAGAAGGATTTTCTTGTGCCCAAAAACGACAATTCTGCGACACCACTCCATAATTTCGAAATATTTTGTTACAATTTCCAAGTGGCTATAGAAACTTTTTGAACGTGTACTTTTCACAAAATTTTCAAGATTTATTAATGTAAGTACACTATGAAATTTTTTGTACCTACTCTTGAAATATCATAGAAATAAAAAGTTCTTGTACTCATTGGTGATTAAAATAAAAAAGGAAGGTTTAAAAGAAAAATGTAATGAGTATTTCACAGGATATTTTGGAGATCTGGTAAGGAACTCCCTTAAACATTTTTTACTTTTGTTTACAGTTTTGATTGTTTTAACTGCAACATAACTCCCAATGGCTGTAAAAAAAACTGATGTCTAAGGAATCACTAACTCCACATCCACATTTTTCACATTTAATTAGACTAAATCGCTATAAACATCAGTTCTTCACTGTCATGTTCTTAAAATTATGCTTTTTGAATATGATCTTTATGCCCCATTTGACATTTATGACTTTTATGATTGTTATGGCCTTAATGACCTGGATGACCTGGATGATCTTAATGACTATACGAACTATGTGACCTATATGAGGTTTATCACTAATATGAACTTTGTGACCCATGTACCTTTATGATATGCATGTCCTTGACAACGTATATGCCTTTATTACCATTATAACATTTGTGATCCATGACTTTCTTAGCCTAAGATTAAAGATTAAGATACAACAAAACAACCACCCCTCACCCTCCTGTACTCAAGGAAAAACACTGTCAGCCAAATGAACATAAATTCAATGTTTGGTTTGGATTCACATGCTTTCACATATACATCAGATATTTTATTTATACTTATTTTATAGACGAAGAATAGTAGCAGATTTTAATAGAGCTCTTTCCACATATATTTACTAAAATTTTCATTAAAAACTGTGTTAACCTATTTTGAATACTTACCCTTCATCCTCAAATCCCACCATAAGCTAAAAACCTTTACATTTGCAGATTATTTACATGTGTCTCAAATTTGAAGTGCCTATTTGGCATCGTTTGCAAATTACCTATAGACAAGGAAAAAGTGTTAACCCCATTTATCCCCTAACCCTCCAAACTAATTGAGCTAAAAATCTAACGAGCTCCAGTTTTTTACTAAAACGTTTCTAAACATTTTAGGCCTATTTTATCAATACAAATTTAAAAAAATATATTTGCCAAGAAAATAACTTACCAAGAGGCATTCTATAAATAAGATTTTTCCAACTATTAAATGTCTGATTATGGAAAACCCAAACAAATTACAACTATCGATACGTCAACCAGATAATGAAATTACAGTGTACCGACACTAATCTCATTTGACAAATCGAGTAATCCACCTTTGTGATTTACATTAAAAAAGTGAAAAATCGATGCCATCAATCAAAAGGATTACCATAATTGTGTCCAAGTAAACAAAGTAAACTCTTCTAATATTTTCTAATGTACCTACTGCACTGGCGGAGTGGGGCGAAGGGGGCAACAAAAATTTGGATCACGTATGTACTGAAATATACTCGTATTTGTAATGTATTTGCGCATGACTTAATGAAGTGTAGACGAAAATAAAAAAGAATGGGCGATTCTTCGAGCGAAACAAAGATGGTATTTTATTTCTTAAAACATATTACGAATTGTAATAAGTCAATTTGTTCCAAATGTGTCTTTTGTAGATTTATACAGTTTGTGTTATACTTCTGTTAAAGGGTATATTTTACAGATGATTTTAAGGGGATCTTTCATGTAAACGTTTTCGATTAGAGCCCTCTCTGCAAAATTATTTGCACATACAAGGCGAGTCAGAAATACATTTTTAATTTTTTATCTCAATAACGGAATAACATAAGAATTTCAGATAGATATTTTACATGACATTTACATTTTAGACATTTTAGTATGACACAATGCTTCTTTTTGTAGTTTTCTAGAAGAATTGGAAAGTAAAGCAAAATATGTACCAAAAACTGAAGTATTCATTTATCTCAATTTTTTCAATACAGTTCTGTACTACACCAGTTGCATAACAAATAGTTGTCATCTTTAAAATACGATGAACATTATTTTCTTATTTCTGCTTTTCTTAAGGAGACGAAATAGAGGAGTAAAAATGAAAATTGAAAGAGGTCACGATCAGCCTTTCCCTAACTGGGCTATTGATAAAACAACTTGTTATGCCGCCATAATGGAAATTCTTCTGATACGGTTTTTCTTGATTTGCTCACTATTTCTAATTCTTGAAGGATGATTTTGTATAATTAGGGTTCACACTCTGATTCTTAGCCCTTCTGAAATACGTAGTTAACCTCAATCTAAACTATCGGTCAAAATTAGCGTAACACTTTTTAGATTAGCGCCATTTGCATTTTATTTGAGCTAGAGACTTTTTTTAGCGGTTTTTAATTTTCGGTAGCCTATGGGGTTGAATTTAATGTCTCGAAGTCGCTATGACCGCATAGCGACTTAAACGGTTTACCGTCCACACCCTAAAAACCAACCCCATGTCGAAATTTGAATTCGCAAGATTTTGACGGCAATTTCAGACACCTACAGGATGGGCTAAGAAGGACGCTGTCAGGTAAATACTATATCCAGGCATACACTAAGACCTTCTCAATAAGTTCTGTGTAATTGGTCGCTGTGTCATTTTTTTCAACCCATTTCCAGACCCCGTAAGCCACCCCTTTGCATTACGCTGGGTTTTACGTGGCGTTTGACCCCTGTTGGCGAATCCATTGATACCAATGCTGTCAAAAAATTGGTGTGGGGTGCCACAACTCGCTTTCACTTTTTGACAACTCAAGCACCCCTCCAGGTTACACCCACACCGACCCCCCACTCTGTTTCGCCCCTGTAGGGGTCTGCGCGGGATGTCGTTTTGTCTGGAATTCATGTCATGACATTACAAAAAGGCTCTCAAAGTTGGCGGCAGTGTGGCCAGATGAAGTGCAGAGAGAATCGTGTAACTCGGCTACCGAAAATCGTGTAAAGTCGTAAAAATGTTAAATGTCATTTAAAAAAATTTTTTTACAATATTAAATCAAACACTAATACATTTCATTTTTATAAATATTGTTACGAATTTCTCTAAATAATTCGCTTCTTCACTTCTAAACACTTTTATTAACAATCTACAACTCTCCGAACTTAACTGTATAAATCCAAATCACAACTAACTCCATCCTAGCAACAACACCAGTATTTATAAATTTTACATGTTCTAGAAAATTCGTTTGACATCTAGAATATTTAATGTCGTTCCATACAATTCTTTACTAACAGCTAGTGTATAAACTAAATAGACGAAGTATGTAAACTATAAAACTCAATAAGTCACAATCACAAATGTTACTTTTACAAATGTCACAATATATTTAGTAACAGAATTCACAAAGGTATTTTTTTAAAATAACAAATAAAATTAAAATAAACACGTGTCAGCAGTAGATAGCGGCCTATGACTCAAGTGGACCCGCGCGAATGTTTGAGTTATGGTGTGCCTGTAAATAAAACAAACATTCGCGAGGAACCAAGGAAACAGGGAAGCGGGCATTCGAGAGATATTTGTCGGAAGTGACAGATCTGTAATATATTTTCCGTAATGTTCCAATAATTGTACATTTGTAATGGTTTTGTGATTTGTTTTAAATATAATTCCATAAAAAGCTTACACACGTGACGATGTACATATTATACCAAATTATTATATATTTATAGTATATTTATATATACTATAAATATAATGTTTATACCCTATATAAATATAAGGTATGGGTGTAACCCCCTCTATATATAGAGGAGGGGGTTTTTTTTTTTTTTTTTTTTTTTTTTTTTTTTTTTTTTATCATAATCGAAATATTTATAAACAGGAGCAGGGACGGACTTTATATACAGGGGGGTCCCTAATAGGGGGTTTCCGTAATTCATTGCCGAGATATGATTTTTTGGAAAAAATAAATTTTTGTAATATCGATGTTTTCTCTCTCAAAACCTGGTTTTTGCCATAAATAAGGTTATTCTTTTTATCTCGAATTTTTTTTGACCGTTTGACCTCATTTCAAAGTTTTACATTCTAAGGTTGACTTCGAGACATTTTTTGAATCAATGAACCATTTCATAGCATTTCTTGAATGAAAGTAAAAAAAACACTTTTTTGTGTTTTTTTTTTGAGGTTTTCATTAGTAAGACTTCATTTGCGGACCCATGTTTATAAGAATTTTTTTGTTCAACGTTAAATTTGCTATAATACCCCCAAGGATTATCCTTTTTTTTTGGGGATACCCATAGTGATTTAATTTAAATAAATTATTTGAATGCTTTTAAAGTTTTACATTGTTATTAAAAGTGGCGAATTTTGTTACCAAACGCCAAAAATCGAGAGATTTGTCCATTTATTCGTGTATTCGTGTAAAAAGGACCTAAATCGTGTAATTACACGATTAATCGAGTAATCTGGCAACACTGGTTGGCGGAACAAACTGCAGACGGCGAATTGAGCGCCAAGAGCGGTATTTCAACTCACCCCCTGAAAATTTGCCACGCTAAGGGGTTGTAGGGTATCTCACAAAGCTTTCCTGAGGATACAATAACTCTTTTTGGACACCTCGAGTCATCCGTCTCCTTCAAATCCTGTTTTTTTGTCCCATCACCCTCTTTTTTCGACCACCTCCAAAAAATCTTTGAGTGGATGAAAATTACTGAAGGAGATTCGACGACGAGATTGAATGGACAATCGCGAAATTCGTGAGAGATGCTTGGTACGCGTGGCAAGTGTTCACTGTGATTTGGACACATCAACTGTCGAAAGGGTCACCCAAACATGCTCTCCCTCATAAAATTCGTGAAAAAAGGGTGCTATTTGGAACACTTGCCCCGCGTACCAAGCATCTCTCACGAATTTCGCGATTGTCGATTCACATAAGTGCAAAGTAAGGTATCGCCTATCCAACGAGCCTTCTTTCAAGAATTTTTATCCGCTCAAACATTTTTGGAAGTGATAAAAAAAAGAATTTGATGGGGCGCAAAAGAAAATTTGAAGGAGATGGACGACTCGAGGTGTGCCAAAAAGAGTTATTGCATCCTCAGGTGTGCCAAAAAAGAGTTATTGCATCAACACCTTACAACCCCTTAGCGTGGCATATTTTCAGGGGGTGGGATGGAGTTGGAATATCGCTTTTGGCGCTCAATCCGTCGTCTGTAGTGTATTCCGCCAACTTCTAGAGCCTTCATGTAATAATGCCATGACGTGAATTCGAGACAAAACGGCATCCCGCGCAGCCGTATACAGAGGCGGAACCAGAGGGGGTGAGTGGGGGGGGGGTCGGTGTGTGTGTGTGTGTGTGTGTGTGTGGCCTGGAGGGATGCTTGAGTTGTCGAAGGATGAGAGCGAGTTGTGGCACGCCACACCAATTTATTTAGCAAAAACAGCGGTCAAATTAAGTAAAACCCAGCGTAAATGCAAAATAGCTTACGGGGTCTGGAAATTGGTTGAAGAGATAGGACAGCGACCAAATACACAAAATTTATCGAGAGGGTCTTAATGGTGCCGGGATGGAGTTTTTACCCGACAGCGTCCTTCTTAGTCCATCTTGTATGTCTCTGAAACTGCCATCAAAATTATATTTATTCATTTGCAATTCCCAATTTTTTTCAGCCCTGATTGAATTGTCTCATAAGAAATACTAAAATGTATTATGTGATGTTGTTTGCACCTTTTTATGCCACATAAATTAGTTAGGTTAAATTAGGTATATATTACTATTCAAAAAAATATATACATATATTGAAAATTGAAATAATCTTATGTTTTTTAAAGGTTGCCTTCGTACTGGTTTTCTCTAAATATTAAATTCTGTTGATTCTTAACAATTAACTGTTCTTCCTTGACAACAAAACGATTGTATTGCATTAATTTTTTTAAGACAAAGAGCTCAATATGGATCATTGTGTTTTCATTAGAATATTTTTCCTACAATCTGATAAATCTCAATTAATCTAAAAGCAAATTCTTCATTCTAATCCCTCACAGCGTCATAATTTATGATATTGTAAATCCATGACTGTTTTTTTAATACAAGAATGCTTAATCCACTGTTAAATCTTTATTGACAGTGAATACTGCGCGGCACTACTGGTATTAGCTGTATTTTTGGAATATATGCTCAGTCAGTAAAGCCAATATGCTGCAATACAAAATTTTAGGCCTTTTAGGTAAAAATAACTACCATAAAATTATAGTTAGCCTAAAATAATGCGTAAATATGTACTGAAAAAAAGATATTTTTAAATTCAAAACAAAACATTCGTTTCAATATTTTTAAGCGAAAAATTCCATAGTTAGTTTTCACGTACTGCAAATCAAGGACATCTAAAATTAAGACTCACATGATTGATATTACTACTGTCACTATTGTTAGTTTAAATATAGACGGTATTATAGTTGAAGTCAGGATTTGAGATATGCATAGTTTTCTGATTTCTTAATCTCCTCAAACCCACGTAAAAATTAAAATAGAGAGATTACTTTCATTAGTTAAACTTATTCGATAATAAAGTGGTAAAGTTATTGTCAGAAGATGAGAAAAGGCTTTATAATTTTTAAAATAACATCGTCTTTAAGGCACACTGTATACACGTAACCCATAGCAACGAAAAATTGATCATAATTTTAAATAGCGAACGGTACAATTTGTGTGGATTTTAAAGTAATTAATTAATAAAGCGGTAACGTTCCTACGAACCCAATAAGCGTACGCATGCGGTTGTAATCAGCCGACAGATCGGTTCAGTTTCGAATTCTACGAGGTGTGGCTATTAAATAATCGAACTTATGGCATAACCCTCATAACTTTTTATTCGTTACCAATTACAGTAGAAACTTTTTCGCCTCCAATGTACTCCTCTTGGCGATCTCTATACCTCTACATACGACTTTTCCATGAAATCAGTGCTGGGAGTCGCTTCTGTTAGCTGGTTAAGAACCTCCGTCGCTTTTGCTTTAACCGCTTCCACACTTTCGAATCTTGCTCCCTTCGGTGTCACCGACTCTAACACGCCTGGATAAGTGTCAATGTTATTTAGAATGTCAGCGCAAATGTCCATTCTTGATTCCTTTTGCTCGGGAGTGAGGAGTTTTGGCACCATTTTTGCGCATGTTGAACGATTCATGCAAAATCTGACGAACACATATTTTGACGATTCTTGTTATTTCAGCGAGCCCTCGGATGCTTAGAGGTCTTAGAGATCTTAGAGATCTTCGCGGATTAATTTACCAATTTGTTCAATGTTTTCGTCTGTTTTTGACATTGAGGGCAATCCGGGGCGCGGATCGCCTGCAGTCGTTTCACGTCCCTCTTTAAACCGTTACCATTCAAAAACTTGTGTGCGGGATAAACATTAATTCCCGTACACTTCTTTTAACATTGCATACGCTTTTTAACATTGCATAAAGTTTTCCCCAGTTTAACAAGAAACTTGAGATTAACCCGTTGCTCCAACTGAACACTTAACATTTTTTCGCCGCGTCACTGGGGCGTAGACTCATTCAAACGATTGCTACACTCAAACTGAGCGACCCACTGGCTTGTCTAGCGAGTTCAGGTTGGGGAAAGTATCACCAGACACAGTTCTGTTCAAACGTGTCGCGACAAGCTCGCAGCGCGCTGGTAGCAGCATCAGCTCAGTTATTTAATAGCCACATCTCGTACGCGTAAGCATATCGGACGTTCACTGGTATGCATGAATTAATCAAACTTTCCTGTTCAAATTAATGTTCTCCTTGAATATAGCCCCAATGAATTTGATATAAAAATATACCCACAATTATTTAAAAAAATTTACTTTGGACGCTAGTGTAATAAATCGACATACATATGAAAGCAACAGTGAAATAAACCCGAAAAAATCAATTTTGAGTATAATGTGAAAATCAACATTATTTATGTCCATTTAAAATATAATAACTCCTTCTACCTAAATTGATTCGTGTCACATCAAAATAAATTAATTCAATGTTTGATTTTCGAGATATCTAACATAGACATGCAATATATCTAAAAAACCCAGTTTCGCTTTATCCCACTGTTGCTCTCAGGTAGAGATATTTGCTTCACTTTGTCCCATTTAAAGTCATTTGAAAAAAAACACCATTACCATTTTTTTATACCAGTTACTATTTTTTATGCAACAAGAAAAGTTGTTGGTCTTGATTATATGATCGATTAATACACCTAAAAAGTCGGAATTTCAATATGGAATATCATTAAAACTTGGGGCTCTATTCAGTCTAGACTGCCTCAAATTCAATTTTATTACTACACTCAATTTAAACAACTTATAATGTACATTTATCAAGGAAACATTTGAGCAACCGGCAGCTTCACTTCATTAATTACCTTAAAATCCTCTACCGATGTATTCCTACCCTCATCTCCATACGGAGACGGTACAATTTCTGTTCATTAACGGAATTGTGTATATAGCTGACTGGAATTCCTTACTCGGAAGGTATTGAAGTGAAGAATGCGTTTTAGGGGTTTGTAATTAATATTATCTTGTGGATAGTTATAATTTCTCGAATCAGAAATAGAATGGTGGCAGTTCATAAGGGAGATGGGGCTCTTTCGTTTCTGCAGGCATTAAGAGGTCCAGGGCTATTGATTTAATCGATTCACCCCTTATCTGGCTTATTTTTGAAGATATGAGAAAGATATGACAAAAAAATTGCAAGAACAGAAATTTACGCGTTTTTTTAAACATTTTTATAATAAGCTGTCAGGAAAACAAATGAACGACGCGTTTTTGAAATATTACATAAATATGTGTTTTTTTAATTTACGATTTAAAAACGAGTGCCCTTTGCTTCAAGTATTTTTTGTTTATTATGGTAACATGGACGGACAACTTCGTATAAAATACTTTTCTTATTACTTCTTATTCAAACTTTTCTCTAAATAAGTTATGCATGTTTAACCATGTATACTACATGTATAATTTTTACAACTGATGTGTTTCATAGTTAACTTAAGACAAAAAAGACCTGATAAGCACTCCAATTGCTCCGAAACAGCAAGAAACAATACTATACGTATGTTTGTGTATATGAAAAAAAATCAGAAAGAACAAAGTTATTCAAACATATAAAAATATACAGTGTTCCAGTGAAAAAAAAACACATATTTATGACCTATGTCGAAAACGCCATGTTCGTTTGACCTTTTGACAGCATATTACAAAAATATTTATACATACCATATAAATTTTGATTCTTATATATGCTCACCAAAATGTAAAATTTGGATACAATCTTTAGAAGTCATTACTAGGCACACAAAATCCCGCTATAACGCATGTTAAACTGCATTTAACTATCCAGAGCACCAGCAACGGGACCGGCTTACTACCGCGCATACGCAAGTCCCGCCGTGTTTTCAGACACGGTCACTGGCGTACGAATGCACGAGCAAGAAATTCACTACAAAGCGTTCGTTACTTCTTTTGGTTTTATTTGGAGCTGCAACAATAGAACCATAAGATGTAACAGACTTTCCACTAGCAACTGTCCTTAAATTTTTTAAGGAAAAAGAACTAATGGAATGACTAGCCTGTGGGGGCATAATAAGCATCGGCTTAAGTGCACAGGACTCACACTTGCCCCATACGTAATTGCAAGAAATACACGCGTATATATGTAATTAACAAAGCGCTTTAAAAAAACAGTTGATACTTTAATAAGTATTTAATATGGCACACACTTCCGGACCCTAGTCATATTAACTAACATTATAAAGTTATTTAGTGCAACTTTTGAAATTTGAAAAAAATTGATACTCTTAATCATATGCTTGACACTTATCTAGTTAGATAAAAAGGGGCTAGAAGGAGTTAAGAAAGTTTCTTGTTAAAAATTTATTAAATTTTTCACGAAAAAATTAAAGTAGTGTCGGATAAAATAATTTTTAATGTATTCCCAAATACCAAACTTTTAAAAAAACAAAATTTATAAGGAGCCTGTTAAAAGGACAAAAAAGGTTTTCCACGGTTCGTGTCTTTTTCATAATGCCAATTGCTTACACACTGTATACTGAACTGAATTGTTTTTTATGTGTGATTTCAATGGTTTGATTTTACCGAATACAAAAAAATTGAAATATACGCGTTCGATGTGCAAAAGTTTCATATTCTTACGCAAACAACTCGAGACTGATTATCCAGCTGTTTACAGATTATTGGAACGTGACGAGACCCACTATAGATGGTTACCATGGATTAATTAGTTAACATATGGTTCCCATAGATGGTTAACATGGACTAATTATTTTTCTGGGGCAGCCGTAGACAGACAAATCTCTTGAAATACTGTTTAAATCGCAACGGGCATGTTTCAACAGGTTATGAAGCTGATTAATAACGTGTACATAGCTCAGAGAGCTTAGCTAGTTTAATAATGTTTAATAATGGAACGTGTCTCGGAAATGGATGAGCAGATTTATTCTTTTTTATAAAAATGCATACGCATACTTTTAATTTGTTTCTGACAAGCAGGACCGACCAGAAGTCAAAAACTAGAAATTGGCATATCAGAGCTTAAATTGAAAGTAGCTTCAGAATATAAGGCCGTTTTATTTCCTAGAGAATAGTTTCTTTAATTACCGGATTATCTCGTCCTATTATTTGAAAAGTTTTGGAAAAAAAAACAAGTGCATGCACTACTGCAAAACTACATAAGTTCGAGGTTGTAAATTTTACAGCTAGTTTTAAAAATACACGGCTAAAAGTGATCCCAAATGACCACAGGGCCCCATTTCATATTGTCTAATAATTGCAAGATAATATAAATTATTCAATTATAAACCACTAACATAAAGTATTGTGTTCCCCAAAAAATTTTACTTGTAACTTGTTATTATTACTCCATAGTTACTAGACCATCATTACAAATTATATTTTTATGTTCTAGAAAAGTTCTAGTAATAACACTTTTCTTGTAAATTCCAATCCAATTACTACAGGTGATTGAAGTTTGGTAAAAGAATCTGAAATCTAATTTTTGCACACAAAATAACTGGTCAAATGGCAGTGACAGTGAAGAATTAATGTTAGTAAAACGCAGAGTATTTAATAACACAGGCACATAACATTTATTAGGTTGTTGGAAAAGTCATGAAGTATATTTGCAATAGATGACATTAAATGTATTTTTACATGAGAAATGTCATCACGATCGGTTTGAGTGCTATATCAGTTGACAGCTGACAGTTCAACCTTCATTTAAGAAAACAAAGTATCGATATGGTTGCGTCGTTTCGTTTTTACATCAAGTTGAAGATGAAAGATCAAACCATGCATTTTCGCATATTTTGCTTTTTTATTTTCGCAAAGGGAAGAACGCAAGGAAGGCCCATTGAGGCTGATGACGACCAAATAAAGGCACTGATTGAAGTACACCCACACTCGACCACTCGTGATGTTGCGGAGACACTAAACTTTTTATCATTCCACCGTTCTATGGAAGCTGTGATTTATCAGCAAGCTCAATATATGGGTTCCTCATGAACTAAAAGAAATTAATTTCACCGATCGCATCAATACCGCCGATACTCGCCTCAAGCGCAACAAAATCGATTCGTTTTTGAAGCGCCTGGTAACAGGCGATGAAAAATGGATGGTTTACAACAATACTCGACGTAAGCGATCGTGGTGCAGTGGAATTGAACGAGCCCAAACACAATCCAAAGCTGATCTTCACCAGAGGAAACTTATGCTCTTAATGTGGTTTTTTGACACCGCGGAACCAGACGATCGATTCCGATGTGTACTGTCGCCAACTGGATTATTTAAATACACATCTTGCGGAGAAGCGGCCAGAACTTACAATTTTGGTGACTTGCCGAAAGTTGCTGCAACTTGGAAGGGACGTCTTGCTTCATCCTCCTTAATCACCGGACCTTGGTCCATTAGATTACCATTTGTTTCGTTCCTTGCAGAACAACTTGAAAGGTAGATCGTTCGATTCCGATAAGGCCATCAAAGAGCATCTCACCCAGTTCTTCGCTCGAAAAGAGCGCCGGCGGGCGCGGGCGGGTCATTGAATTCAGTCGTTCAGTCAACAGACTCTAACAATATTATTAGTGTGTTCGAGACGTTTTTTGTCGTCGGTGTCAGTATTACCTTAATAATAATATATCCCACGTGCAAACGTCTAAAAACTACTATTTGCTTACAAAGTGAAAAAATTCGTCGGTGATTTCGAAGATTTGTTTTATGATGGCGCGACCATAATGTGTAGAGTGTGTAAGGAAAAACTGCTGTATAGGGACAAACGCGATTGTAGCCGTCACATACCTACATAAATAGTGTGAAACAAATATAGACATCAAAAAAAAAAAACGTCATCAACTGGCTATGAACGAGAGAGATGGAATTAGCGATCATGTCTAAGATTTTTGGTTATGTCAAAATTTTGACAAGTGACTGTCACAATTTGTAAAATAAACAATGGTTGTTATATGATGTGACAGTCTTGACAAGTAAATAAAGTTATAAATTCGATTAAGAATAGAAATACGTCTTTTTTTTCTCGGCCAACTTTGATGACGTTTTTTTTTGGATGTCTCATTTGGCATGGCCTTAAGAACTCTGTTTATGTTCGACTTACTTTTAATGCTAAGTGCCTGCGTTGTACCCCTGAATGTATTCGATAAACAACAATTTCGTGAGTACTGACTACAAATACGTTCCAGAAATTCCGTTACCAGGTCGCACAATGTTACGTAACTATGTACCAACTGTACGCGGTAACGTACTAAAGTTGACTTACTAAAAAAATACACGGCTGGGGTTATGCATTGGCGAGACATTTCCAGCAAATAAAATCTGTTATTTTACAATTCAATCCTGTCGCAGTTGAAGCTATTTAGGAGAGTCAGATAAAATTTTAATATGTGTCCCTTGAAATAGTTTTAAAAAATATTAATAGTAACTATAAAGGTTTGTATGACGCCATACAAAAATTACAGAACAGTGCGTTGTCGTTAGCGGAGTCACTACAAATAGTGGACGAAGTAAATTCGCTGCTACAAGCTGTAGGTGATGCAATAAAAGGGCCAGTTAAAAGTAAGTTCGAAATTATATTTAAGGAAGCCACCGGTTTTACCAAATTAAGACAAATTTGTGACAGTGCATCTACAAATCCGGTGAGTGCAAAGAGTATTTTAATATATCTGTGTCGAACGGTCGTTCTCAAAATATAAGCATATATTTTCACCACAGCGAACAAGACTCGGAGACAACTATAGAAACTTATCTGATACTACAAGCTAATTAAGAGGGTGAGTTTACATACATGTATATGGTTATAAAGTGTAAATTTATTGCATTTGTTATTATACTTAATATTAGTTACTTTCTCGTATTACATGTATTACATTATGATGCGTACGCCTATGTCCCACGGCATATTTCGGCCAACTCTAGTGATTAGTATTGTCCAAAGGCGGGTCGACATCAATAAGAATTTGCGTTGTGCATTGTATTCTGAAATGCCCTTTTTTTGCATAAAGTAATGTGCGTATGATGGCTGAATTCGAATTTGGCAACCCAAAAAATAATGCTATTGAAGTAAAAAAAAATCCGACTCCTAGATTTTTCACACAAAAAGCAATACTTTCTATGGTTCACAATATCTCTTAATTCGGATTCGACGACCAAAAAGTGAAATCAATTTTAAATGATGCGACAATTTTGCTTGCCTTCATGATGGTGCAATTTTTGCGTTTTTTTTTTTTGCATTTTGACAGAGATAACCCCCACCGCATTTTGAGAGAGCCAACCCACCAAAACTAACCCCGGATTCGGATTCAGCGACCCAAAATACCTGCGTATAGAATAAGTGATTTGGACTCGGGACTTGAATTTTTTTTATTTCATCTCATTCTCAACACCTACTAAAAAATAAATGCAAATTGTCCGTTTTCATCAAGATTTGGCTCGTTCAGGGAAGGCAATTCTAAATTATGTAAATCGTAGAAAACGCTGCTTACCTAGAGAAAATAAATATTTATATACTCATAAACCGAAATAAAAACAAAACGGCGCATGCTCAGTGCACGAAATTTCTCTTAATTTACAGTAACCTCAATAATACCGTTTAAATGCCCAGATATGTCATACTATGACTGAAGTGGGAGGTAATTTGAAAGGGACCCCATGGAAATCAAGGTGCAGAGAAAATTGATCCTACTTACCCTGTTTATTAGTGCCCTGTTTGGTTTTGGAGACGCATTGCGGCTAACTGGAAAGTAACGGAACTCAAGGGAAGCACATGCACATTCTAACCGTTGGGAACAATAGAGTAAGGCACAGCTAATAGCGAATGAGTAGAAATAGTTTTCTAGGCTTCTGGCCTCGGGCCATCCGCCTTATTTTACTCAGAACCTATTGAATTGTATTAGTACTGCAATGGTAGTTTCTGTCTCATGTTTAAATCTTATCAGATGACGTTTATGTAGTTGATTTAAATTAGGTAGTTTTAGCCATTCCTCTCGAATATATACATGTGTTTTATTCGTTTAATACATGTACGTTCATTTTATTTTTATTTAATGTACGGAATTTACATTTGTTACACTACTGAGTCATAATGTTCCCAGTTAAAACAAAAATGAAACAAAATAAAAAACATTAAATACTCCTTTCCACAATATTTAAATGCTTAAAAAAAGTAAACTGTCAACGAAAACAGGATATATTCGTATTTCTAGGTCTATTCAAAGTTTACAGAATAAATAATATTCTGTAAACTTTGGTCTATTTAACTGACTGAAAACGTTTTAGTATTTAATGTTTAGGCACTCAAGAAAAAAATGTAACTCAAAACATAAAAGGAATTATGTGTCGACAACTGGGGGCCATTTACGGTTAGACCGGACATTATAGTCAATTCTTTATTATCAATTTCATTTTTTTTTTTTTTTTTGTGAAACAAACAATTTATGGGGGTGGTCCACTTTAGAGAATCACGGTATATATACAAGGGATTATATTCATCTTGATTCAAGATGTTGTTTATACCATTACACATTGTTATTGCATATTATATTATAAAAAAAATGCCTATATGAAGTATTAAGTTCAATAGTTTTTCTTTAGTGACTGCTAATAAAAGCACGTGCATACTTTTAAAAATAAATAAAACATTTTAAATATAAAAATAAATTGTAGTATAAAAAGTATGGAAGTATAAGCGTGCTACTTTGTGTGTATAAGAATATTCAAACCTCATTTTTTGACAAGAAATTAGAACACGTTCTAATTAAAATAAATTATATTCTTCCCACGAAAGATTTAGACGACAATTTTTACAGCAATCACTATGAAACTATTCAAGAATTTTTTTGTGCTAGATATGTAGTTCTTATTTTATCGTAGTGTTATGTCTGAAGGGGGATTTCCGGGTTCAAACCTCCGCCACAGGCCAAGTCACAAAATATTAAAAAAAATATTAGCTTTTGTTCAACCCCCCTTCCTCATACATGCGATAAGTATGTAAAGTCAACTACCCCAGGTAAAAGTTCCGGACAAGCTACTGCCATACGACCGTAATAATTACACCAAACCTCTCTCGTTTAAGGGAAAATGTGGCTGCTACTATTTGGCCCGCTCAAGCTTCTGTGCGACTTACTCTAGTTAAAAACTCGTTGGTTTAGTAACCTCCAGCTTTCCTCTGTTCTCCTGCGATTAAGATGACGTGGATTTTGAAATTGAAAGTAGTCGCGTCACTATCAGTCACTCTGACCTACTGAATAAACTTTTCTCGTTCAATATTTAAACAAAGTGGTTTACCGGTAAACGTAATATCTAATGAAAATTAACGAAAATAATTATAATGAAAACAAAATAAATAAATTTCAATTTTGTCTTTAATTTTTTCATATTCATAGGCAGGTACCTAGACTACCTACCTAGTTAGGTATATAGGTAATAAGTTAACATAACAAAATGCAGTTTGATTCATGTTAAAAAAATGCCAGGAACTTGCAAACTGAGGTAAAGTGCCTGGAAGGTATAATTGAAAAAACGTGAGACGGGATAATAAAATAAAAATGAGTGACAATGACGTGAGTATAAATAAACATAAGCAAAACATACTGTTAGCGTTATAAACTTAAGTTGCACCTGATTATAAAGGCATTATTACAGTTTTTAGTTAAATAGTTACCCTTATCAATCACATAATAATAACTCGTGTGATAAATTGTGAATATAAATATGATTATAAGTATAAATGTGATAAATTGTGAGTATAAATTTCTTCTCTAATAAAAAAAAATAGTTGCAGGGATGTTCTTTCAGGCATTCATTTAAAAAAAATCAAGTATAAAATTTATTAAAATGATAATTAACTTAAAATTATTTGCAAACATTATAAACTGTCTGACGTCAAGAGAAATATCGAAAATAAAATTAGACAAAGTTTTATGTATCTACAGCAATTTAAATGTTAGTTTTAATAATGCGCCATCTATTGATGACATGTCAAAGCAAGAATGTGCAAGGACATGTTCTGTATAAGTACCTTTGATTTGAATATCAATATAAGTATCTTCTCTTCCTTAAGTAGTTGCTAGATGACGCCATAAACGAAATTACAGAAACCTGTGAATTTATCAATACTGTTAACTTTTAAAAATCTCGAAATCTATTTATTCTTGCCCCTGTCTGATAGATGGCAAGCTACTAAATTCATTATAGGAGTATTAATTTATATTTATTTTCTGCACTGATTACATTTTTTATTCTTCAACTTGGCCGAAAGTTTTATAAACTGTAGCTGAAGTACCTACAGATTAAGTATGGATTTTTCTCCCTGTAGTTTTAAAAATATCTAGTAGTAAGTAAACCACAACATAAATAAAACAATTAATTGTCATTTTTAAAGGCTTTTATGGACAATTACAATAGTCCTTATATTAAATATTCTATGTAATGAATATTTTTTTAAAAACACCTAAAAAAAAACTTACATAATATATTAATGATAATAGAATTTTCTGTTTCTATTTCCTTTTTTATACGCTTTTTTCTTTCATAATTTTCCTTCGTCTAAATCTACTCAAGATACACGTCAGGGTCATTTTGAAAAAAATACATGAAGTTATTGCCACCGCTAAAAGGAACGCAAAAACATCTAGCAGGTAGTACTGGTACCATGCTAAATCCAAATATTGAACTCTAAGGTGTTTTGCTCCATTGTGACGTACGACGTACTCCACCCAGTACACGGCGTTATCAATAGGGCTGACCTGTCTGTCGTTTATTATTTTTGACCTCCGTTTGGCTTCGTCTGTATACCTAAAAAAATCTAAAATAAGAGGGGTACCCAAATATAAAGAATAGATCCTTTACTTCTACATCTGTCTCAGTAGTTCAGAAATTTTACAAGAAATTACCAAAAATATGCATAATTTATTTTTATTTTTATTTATTTAATTTAGTTTATTCAACAACCGCTTATTATTGACAGCTCGGCCATCGCAGAAGTCAACTAGAACATGAATTGTTGCTTGTAATTATTTTATATGATGCAACGCATGCATTTCTTTATTAGAATTTCTGAATTGGTTTGATACTTATTACAGTAACATAATATGTAGTAAAAAATACTTCAAGTAGAATATACGGTAAGCGGCAGCCTAATGCGTACATAGGTGGATATTAACAACATATTAAATGATACATTTTTATGTCATAGTTAGGCGAATTTACTACTAGCGTCTAGCCAACACCAGGTCACGGGCGATCCGACCAATCAAACCGAAAAAGAAAAACGCGCATGCTTTTAGACAATTTTACTGCTGAGAAATAAAATAAAACTGTAAATCCTGTAATCAATTTTCATTAAATAATAAGACAATTTTTGTCTGTATTGCCTTAAAAACTAAACCTTAAAAAATTTAAAAAATTTTAATATCAAAAAAAGAATGAAGCTAAGTAAGTAAGGTGATTGCTTTAAACATTTCATATCAAAGTTTTGTGACTTACTGACTTCAAGTTTGCCGCCTTCACCGCGTTACACAGGTATTTCTCATTGGTCAGGATCACCCGTGACCTGGTACCGGCTAGACGCTAGTCGTTTGTTGTCGTACTTGTCGTTCGGTTAATTTATATTTTATATTAGTTAGTTTAGGAAAGTGATTTTATTACACACATACGTAAAATCATTGACAAATGACAATATTGATTGATGATACGCACTTTTCTAATCAGGCACTAGACAAGAATAAAATATAAAATGGTATTTCAAATTTTAACTCAAACAGCCCTACCGACAAACCGGATGCCTTTCATTCGCCTGCGCTAGCGATTGGATTGCGATTGGTTCTCACCTCATGTTTACATCTACTGTACAAAAGAAGTTAAATTATCAATTGCCCTTCATTCGACTATGTACGCATTAGGGTGCCGCTTACTGTATGCTAATCTTCAAATTATAAATATCACATGGGCAAAGAATGTAAATTATGCCAAATCGCCATTTTCGACTTTAAACTAACCAATATAACTCTGAGCCTTACTTACTTTGGGTTATTCAAAATTTCTTCTATGACGGAAGTAAGACTTTCTTCTGATAAATCTTTAGACAAAAGAACAATGCCGTAACCTGCTTTTTCTGCAGAATAAGCGTTCATCTGTTGATCACCGAAGAAAGGTATTGCTATGATAGGTACTCCACGGTACACCGTCTCGATAGTGCTCAATAGTCCCCCTTGTGTTATGAAGAGTTTAACATTTGGATGTGCTGAAAATAATGAAATGCAAAATACATATAGTGCGGTCCGTATGTACGTAATAAAGTCATTTCAAAATAAATCCCGTTTTAACGCATGATTTCCTTTCTAATTTAAAAATTTTGGAAAGGTTGTTGTAATTCGGAGGGGAATGTATGTACCGGGTGGGCAAATTTCGATGTTTTTATAGGGTATCTCGGTAACTGTAAGGGCTATGGAAAAATGAACCCACCTTTCCCGACCTCTTTTTTCGAGATAAATTCATTGGTGAAAACCAGAATTTGCTATATCTTTTCGTTTTCGAGTTGTAAACGAAAATTGATTTTTTTGAGTTTTCGATTGGTGTCGATAACTCGGTTGTTTGTAAAATTAGAAGAAATCTGTTTGCACGTTCTACAGGCACTTTTTTTAAGTAGAATAGGATTTCCTTAACAGATTTTTTTATATCTTGTGTAGTTTTCGAGTTATAGCATAAACTTCTATTTTTTAAATGGAAACCATAGTTGGCTATGATTTAGATAAAAAGAGGATTTTTTTCTCTTTACAACGATATATAGTTTGTGGGGTCTATGATGAGTGTTTATGCGGAAACAGTTAAAAATTTTAATTTTTTGTATAGGTATACTTACTTTGTTTTTCTTTGCAGGAAGAGTAAGTTTCTATAGTAACACATTGTTACAACAATGTTTTAATAATAATAACTGTTGCTATGGAAATTTACTCCTGCGAAAAGTAACATAAATACATAGTAACAGTCGTATATAATGAATGGTATATTAAACTTAAATAACTAATTATGACATATTAGTGACTAATTAATAATTAATTATAACATATTCATAACAAGAAAGTTTAACACACTTAACAATCAAATTTGTAACAAATAATGTATGTAAAAAATACGATACAATATATTTTAAAAAAAAAAAACAAAACCAAATAAAAAAAATACGAGCATGATTATTTACCTAAAGTTTTCAAATTGTCGTCCGTTGTTTGCGATGCACAGTTCACATCGCTTTGAAACACTTTTTGTTGCATTATAGATGTGAATATTTGAAACGGAATTCAGACAGTCTATAAGATTTTCTCTCAGTTGAACCAGTGTATTATTTGTCTTTTTGTATAAATTGTCTTTAATGGTTCCCCAAAAAAAGAAATCTAACGGTGAGAGATCTGGCGACCGAGGAGGCCACTTTACTGGCCATTGTTCCCTATCCATTTCTCCCCAAAATTAGTATTTAATAATTCCGAGATTAAATTAGTATTATGGGGTGGTGCCCCGTCTTGTTGAAAAAATACATGTCGTCTTTCGTTAAGTGGCAAGTTGTCCAAAAATTCTTCTACTATGTGGTAGTTTATCATATTGTAATACCGTTGACCATTTAAATTGTCATCATAAAGTTGGTTGAAAATTCCGGCACTACTTACGTAACTTTCATCTGTCCAAATGATATTTTTAAAAAATAATTGGTCTTGCTCAATTTGTTGTAGGTACCAATTGCAGAAATCCAGTCGGCGTTCAGGATCAGTTGGAAGGAGCTGTTGTTGTTTCCTTATTGTATAAGGTCTAAATTTGTGTTTTTTTAAAACTGAAAGTGCTCTTCGTCGCGATATACCAGACTCTGCTTCAATTTGCCTACTTGAAATTGAAGGATTTACGACTACCATACCAACAACATTTATGGCAACATCCTCAGCATCTTGAATACGATAATTTTTTGGTCTTGGTTTATTAAATCCTCCGTATTCAACGAGGTTTTCTTTTAGTCTACCAAAGATGGACATATTGGGTTGTCTCCTTTCAGGGTAGCGATTAAAATATGCTTCCGATGCAGCTTCAGAATTATATCCATTTTGAATAAAACACTCTAGCATATTAAACTTTTCGTAATTTTGATACGCCATCGCCTTGTCAATTTCTTTAATCGAAACTTTAAAACTATAATGCAAGCAAAAACCAAACATAAACAATTAATCAAACAGTAATGTGTAACTGTGTATTTACATCCCAATATCCAACTGTTCTGTTTTCAAAATGACAGGCGCCTACTGTGCAAAATCATTGAAATTACTATACTGTCCTTTATTAGAAAACATATGTTTTTAACAGTTTCCGCATAAACACTCATCATAGACCCCACAAACTATATATCGTTGTAAAGAGAAAAAAATCCTCTTTTTAGCTAAATCATAGCCAACTATGGTTTCCATTTAAAAAAAATAGAAGTTTATGCCATAACTCGAAAACTACACAAGATATAAAAAATATGTTAAGGAAATCCTATTCTACTTAAAAAAGTGCCTGTAGAACGTGCAAACAGATTTCTTCTAATTTTACAAACAACCGAGTTATCGACACCAATCGAAAACTCAAAAAATCAAAACAAATTTTCGTTTACAACTCGAAAACGAAATAAAGCAAATTCTGGTTTTCCAATGAATTTATCTCGAAAAAGAGGTCGGGAAAGGTGGGTTCATTTTTCCATAGCCCTTACAGTTACCGAGATACCCTATAAAAACATCGAAATTTGCCCCCCCGGAAAAGGGAAATTCCCTTCAATCAACTCACTTGTCCACCCCTTACAGAGATTATTTGAAGGAATACAAAAAAGATTTTTATAAAAATTTTGAAAATTTTTCCTTGAATTTTAATAATATGTTAAGAAAACAAAAAAATGATGATCGCAAAATGGCGAAATTCTATGAGATTTGTTTTTTTTTTTAATGGAACATCCTATATTCATTTTTACATTTTCGAAATCCTTATAATTTTCTGATTTCAAAAATGTATAACAAATCTATATTGGGACTAGCCGTTCTCAAGTTATTTAAATAAATAAGCGTATAAACATATTATATTGTCTTAACTTAACTTAGTGACCTATGGAATAAGATAAAACAATATTCGTCGTCACATATGACGTTTCTAAGAATGTAGACTGTATTATTGTTTCGTGTTCGTATTTTGATTATTTAAAGGTAAAAAATGGTCTATACCGAAGAAGAAAAGCTTCGTGTTGTCCAACTATATTATAAAAATGAAAATAATGCGTCAAAAGTTGTGCGTGAATATCGTCGCATTTATAGGAATCGTCGTCATATATATTATAAAATGCGTATATCATATATTATAAAATGCCATAATGAAAGAAAAACAGTGCAAAGGAAAACAAGAGCAGTTGAAATGAACGAAGACGAAGAATGAAATATATTGTTATGTTTTCAAGGTAAACGTTTGATATGCCTTTATTGTAGCTTCTTGAATATAATTAATCATAAATGTTGATAAAAATTCAATCAAAATAAATGTTGGAAGACCACTAAATAAATCGAGGAAAAAGGTTATTTCTAGCCTTAAAAAATATAGGTATCGCTCTTTTAAAATTCTTCCAGGACAGGATTTGACAGAACAGCATATACACCAAAGATATCGGTACTGCCAAGAAATGTTAACGCGCGGCGAAGATAATAGTTTCTATCAGTGTAGGATATGGGAAGAAAACTCATACACCCATAAAAACTCAAAGGCATAGATCTTCATAGTGCGGTATGCTGGAACAAAATAATAGGTCCACTTATTTTTGAAGGCTCTTGAACAGGTGAGCGGTACGGTTTTATAAGAACTGAAATAGAAGACTTCCTAGAAGACCTTCCAGTTCGCCAGTACAATGATGTTATATGGCAGCAAGATGGAGCACCTCCTCATAACATAGGACCTGTTACTAATTTCTTAAATAATCGATATGAACTATGGATTGGGAGACAAGGTCCTATTAGATGGCCACCTAACAGAACCGATCTAACACCCTTAGATAATTTCTTGTGGGGATACTTAAAAGATAAAGTTTATTATGATCGAACAGAAAATTTTGAATATATGGGGGAAAAATTCAGCAGGAAATTTTTGTTTTGAATACGGAACATCTTTTATTTATGAACCATGCCATAAATATACTTGTTTGACTTTATCAACAATGTCTAAATAATGAGGACCTATGTAGAAAATTTGTAAAATAATATATGTTGTTGTTGTTGTTTTTTTTTAATAGTGATAATAATTTTATTATTACTATTTTTAGTAATAATATAATTATAATGAAATTATTAATTTTATTATTATCCTTATAAGGATTTATAAGGATAAAGATTGTTCGACACGAATATTGTTTTATTTTATTCCATAGGTCACTAAGTTAAGATATGTTTATATGCTTATTTATTGAAATAACTTGAGAACGGTCCAGAACTAGTCCAAATATAGACTTGTTATACATTTTTGAAATCAGAAAATTATAGGGATTTCGAAAATGATATACAGTGTGGCCCAGGGGTCATGTACACCCCCCAAAAAGAGCTCCATTTTTTGTAGTAGGAATTTGAAATTTTACATACGTAAATGAATCGTTGAAGCTCAACTTTTAACCTATGGGGTGGATATTTCCTATTTCCGCCCTAACCGGAAGTGATATCAACTTTATTTTTTCAAATGGCAACCACCATATCTAGAGTACGGATCTGTTTTTTAAACAGAAAAATCGGTTAAAAATGGCAAAGATACGTACATTATTTATATTTTATGAAGGCGGCTATGAATCAAATATTAGCGCTTGCTTTTTTAACAAGTAAGCCATGAAATTTACAAAAAAGGGTACAATGGTACTCTTGTAAATTAAAGTTGGATGTAAAGTTACGCAGAATACCTTTATCTTTATGCAGAGCTTAGAAAATTTCATTTTTCCAAAAAAAGAAAGGGCCAATATTACGTTTTTACAAATGGCAATATTCATTTTTGATATTACAAGTTTGAAACATTCTCCAGTTAGTATGCCATCGAATGCGTCTACTGATTGTAAAAATTACTAAATCAGTTACCTGTCAAACTCAACGCAAACTTTTGTTTTGCACAGCTCTTATTATTTATGCCTAATCTTATTAGTTATTAGTCTGTAAGTTCTGACGTAATTTTCACATGCTGTATGTGAAGTTGACATTATGTGTTTCAAATTTATAAAATTTGGAACACATGGACATTGCCATTTGAAAAAATGTAATAATGGCGTTTTCTTTTTAGGAAAAAAAAGTTTTCTAAAGTTTTGCATAAACATAAGTCATAAAACATAACAAAAACTTTAGATCCAACTTCAGTTTACAAAAATAGTATCATTGTACCTTTTTTTATAAATTCCATGGCTTACTTGTTAAAAAAGCAAGCCCTTAATATTTGATTCATAGCCGCCTTCATAAAATATAAATAATGTACGTATCTTTGCCATTTTTTAATCGATTTTTCTGTTTAAAAAACAGATAGATAAAGAATCCGATACTCTAGCCGAATCGCATAAAAAAAATGGTGGTTGCCATTTGAAAAAATAAAGTTGATATCACTCGGAAATAGGAAATATCCACCCCATAGGTTAAAAGTTGAGCTTCAACGATTAATTTACGTATGTAAAATTTCAAATTCCTACTACAAAAAATGGAGCTTTTTTGGGGTGTACATGACCCCTGGGCCACCCTGTATAGGGTGTTCCATTTAAAAAACCAAAGTTGATAGAATTACGCCATTTTGCGATCATCATTTGTTTGTTTTCTTAACAGGTTATTAAAATTCAGGAAAATTCCTACAACTCTCGTATAAAACTTTTTTTTTGTATTCCTTCAAATAAACTCTGTAGGGGGGGGTGGCAAATTACACGGAAATTCCCTGTACATATCTTTTGAAACTATGTAAGATATATGGGAAATAAATGTTTACCTAATATATCTTGTTGAGGCAACCACTTGCCTATCTTTACATTCGTCGGTTGACCTGGCATGACATCGTCCTCCCATTTCCACAAAACTTTGAGTTTCAGTTTACTGAAAGTGTTCAGGATGGCTGTCTTGCATTCGGGAGGTAGATCCTTGCTCTTAATGTTGGAGCCCAAGCTCATGTATATGACTCCCTCCTTGGCGCTGTCAAGGAACACTTGCAGATCATTTGGTAACTTCTTCGGCGGCTTGACGTGGAAACCGCCAATGTCTATCATACAGGGCACATAAGGGATGGCGCTTGAGATGCTTAGATGGGAATTGAGTAGAACCAAGGACACATTGTACAAGGCATCTTTCAGATCCAGCTGATCGAATGGCGATGGGAAATATTTCTTGACCATTTTATCGTTCGCTGAATAAGCGTACAAGTGAAGAACAGAGCTGATCATGAATCTGTATATGGTGTTCTGCACACGCTGGAGGAAGGACATCTTGGGTGGGAAGCTGGACATAAATTCTGGAGCGAATGATGGAAGGGACGGATTTCCGACGAGGTGGTTCAACATGGAATTCGTCCCGATACTACTGAAGAGTATCAGATGGGCATCGAAAAGGTTCGAGAACGCTTTCGTGGCCTCGCTGTGGAATTGACCCACGATGACGACGTCGAATTTTTCGCCTGACCTCATCAGCTTCTGTACGTTGGTGTGGTTTAATATTTTTTCAGATGTGTAAGCGCCCATGAATGGTACGATGAGTGCGGTCAGCGATGAGTATTGACCCAACCACTGATATTTGGTTAACATCTTAATATTTTCTAAAGCAGAAAGATAGTGTTAGTGCTAGCTTAGCGCCTATTTCCTCAACACTTCGTTACAATATTAAACTAAAAAACGAGTACCCCTTTCAAATGAGTGTGTTTATTTATATATAACTCCTCTCTTGTTATAAATACTTAGTGTTTTTAGTGCTACGTTAGATAATAAAGTACTTGTAGTACTATAACTCTTACTAAATCCATACTGATAAGGAGGAATTATTGAATACCCAGTAACGTATTGAAAAAGCTGTCCATACATTGCAGATTTAGTGATTTTGAGAGGATCAGGAAGTAAACTTATGAGTTGTGTGAATTTAGTTATGAGACTGTTTTTTTTATTCAAATGGAATTATAATTCCATTTGATTTTGATAAAGGGGGCATTATGTCAGTGTGTTCCAAGGTTCCATCCATTCCACATTACACTGAGGACCACCCAGTGTAATGTGAAATGAAATGGAATGTGGAGTGAAGACCACTTTCACCTGTTAATAAGTACATTGAGGTTAAACGAGTGTGAGATTTCCTCAGTCTGTCCTCGTCTCGACAGTTTTAATGGAAGTTTCGCTTTTTCACACTGGGGTGCAATCTACTGAACAGTGATTGTTGTTCACACCATATCTTGCCTCATAGGCTCTTTTGGATTCTACTTTTAGATCATCTGCTCTAATTGGAATGATTATGGATTTGATCTTCATCTGCCCCTCGATCGGCCAGCAGTTTCATTTCCTAATATGTTTATATGACTTGGAGTATATACAAATATTATTTTCTTGCTAATTGTATTTTTAACTAGTGTAGAAGTTCTAAAATATTTTGTAATAATGGATCTTGTTGTTATTATTATTTAAACATTGTACTGAAATTTGATTTTCCAACAAAACTTATTTTCTCAATTAACATACCGAAAAAAAAAATTTTTTTACTGAAGATCTAGTCTACTAGCCCCGATCTGCTCTATTTATGATTCACATACGGGACATACGGTTCACTCATAAAGTATAACTCATGATACAGAAAAAATAGTTTTTTCTTAGCATGTCAGACATATATAACCTCATATCAACTATTAAGTACCGCATTCATATATCATTGGATTTGGTATGATTCAGACAATTGTTCTACACACATGTGCTTGTGAAATACAACGTTGCCTACCTTGCTGTTGGTCTATTACTCCCGTTAAAACAATGTCTCTCCAAGAACAGTTTTTCGGTGGATTCTTTTCGGTAAATGGACTCAACATCGTCACATCGTGACCGGCATTTGCTAAGCCTCTCAGCAGGGCATTCCCCAGGATGTAGTGGCTCGGTATGGCCGTAGGAAATACGGCTAATATTTTAGCAGCATCACACAAACTCGTTATGAAAATCGCGTACAAAACTACTCGGCTATCGATCATGTTTTTAATCATAATAATAATTTAAGTGAAATGTTGAGGATTAGAACTGGAGTACTTGGCGCTGTCTCGCGCGCAATCTCATTTATAAATGACTCGTAGACTTGAAGAGATTAGAATTTTTATCTGATCAAGCCTTTATTACATAAAGATTAGTACAATGGAAAATTATTCGTCATTTATAAAGCTGGGACAATAAAACTCGGAAATTGCTACATAATAAGTAAGGACCCCGCACAAAACAAGTAGGTGAGAAGGTACAGTCAAATAAACTGAAAATTTAGTAACATATGTTGTACTTCATGCCATCCTGATCAAAAGTCCTCATGGACAGAACGCCTGAAAATCAATACTTTTTGAGATACGAAGTTGCAAAGGACTGAAATATTGCAGCACCTGCAAAAGGCATGCTTGAGTGTATTATGTCGTACAAGGAGTTGTTTAACACTATTATTTTACAACATTGATATTTATGAAGACATTTTCACTCGATCATTAAATTCACTCGAGAATGACCTTGAAATATGACTTAAAGGCGAAAATCAAGGTCATCATGCTAATACCGACGGTAGCATGATTACAGCAGCTGATGTTTGGATGATTTAGGTGAACTCTATGATATTGGATTATTGGGGTTAAGAATACACCAGTTTTTTTCGTTTTGATTTTGAATGACCTTGAAATGACCCCTAGTTAACCTTTAGGGATTAAGTAAACACCGAATTTGGATTCAGCGACCCCAAAAACATAGGATACATCTATTTTCTCAGATTTATATAATCGTTTTATCTTCGCTTGACCTTGACATGACCTTGATTTTCGCCTTTAAGTCATATTTCAAGGTCATTCTCGAGTGAATTTAACGATCGAGTGAAAATGTCTTCATAAATATCAATGTTGTAAAATAATAGTGTTAAACAACTACTTGTAATATAATACACTCAAACTGCCTTTTGCAGGTGCTGCAATATTTCAGTCCTTTGCAACTTCGTATCACAAAAGTATTGATTTTCAGACGTTCTGTCCATGAGGACTTTTGATCAGGATGTCATGAAGTACAACATGCTAAATTTTCAGTCCATTTGACTGTACCCCCTTACCCACTTGTTTTGTGCGGGGTCCTTTGTTAGTATCACAATTGAATGCATTTTGAAATTAATATAATTGTGATAGAGTTGTTGGAACTTTAGTTAAAAAGGTATGAATTAATAAAGCTCAAGCAGAAAAATTGAAGTGTAATAACGAGGTTTTACCAAAAGTACCTAAAAACTACTTTCCTAGCAAATACTCAAAAAAATAGTTTCTTCCAAAAATATACAAAGACGCTGTACCACTTAGGCCGATGGTAAGTTGTGTCAATTATATTGTAGTGTCAATATTTTCATTAAAGATGAACACTACATAAAATATTCTTTTGATTTTGTAGAAAATGGAAATAATTATCAATTGCCAAAAAACTATGAGATTATTGTATTAGATGTGATGTCCTTGTTTATCATTTATCATAGATACCAAACATAACATAACATTAATATTATAAAAAATAAATGACAATTATTACAAACTTATACTACTATTTCAGCAAACAGTTTTGTTTGACCAATGTATATTTCATTTAGGAAAACAATATTATATTAAAAATCATTTCTATCAACAAACATTTGGTTTAGTTATGGGTAATCCAATATTACCAATATGTGCAGATATAGTTACGTCCACATAACACCAATAAACTAGGCTTTCAATGTTAAGCTTTCATATATCAGTCTTCAAAAGATATATAGACGACAGTGTATATCGAGAGACAAAAGATAAAAGTTATGTCAGTTAGAACAAATATAATTTCTAGATGTTTTGCTAATTCGTAATGAAAGGGGTAAGCGACAAAATGCAGAAGAGACGTTCGCACCAATTTGTATATGGTGTTCTGCATACGCTGAAAGAAAGTGTTTTCCCCCCCTTTCCCTCCCCCCCCCCCCCCCCCCCGTTCCCGGGCCCCCCCCCCCCCCCCCCCCCCCCCCCCCCCAACCCCCCCCCCCCCCCCCCCCCCCCCCCCCCCCCTTTTTTTTCTTGGTTTTCTTCTTCTTTTTGTGTGGGCCTTGTTTTTTTTTTCCCGTGGCCCCCCCCGCCCCCCCCCCCCCCCCCCCCTTGGTTGGCCCCCCCCCCCCCACCCCCCCCCCCCCCCCCGCCCCCCCCCCCCCCCCCCCGGGCCCCCCCCCCCCCCCCCCCGGGCCCCCCCCCCCCCCCCCCCCCCCCCCCCGCCTTTTTTTCCCCCCCCCCCCCGGCCCTTTTCTCGTTGTTGTTTTTTCCCTTTCGTGTTTTTCTTTCCCCCCGCCTTTTTTTCCCTGCCTCCCCCCTTTCTTTTCTTTTTTTTTCCTCCGGTGGTGCCTGCCCCCCCCCCCCCCCCCGGGGGCCCCCCCCCGGTGGCCGGCCCGGGGGGCGGCCCGGGCCCCGCCCCCCCCCCCTTGCCCCCGGGCCCCCCCCCGGGGGGGGCCCCCCCCGGTTGTTTTTTCTTTTTTTTGGGCCCCGGGGCCCCCCCCCCGGGCGGCCCCCGGGGGGGCCCCCCGGGGGGGTACCCTGTCCTGCCCCCCCCGCCCCCCCCCCCCCCTTTTCTCGGCCCCCCCCCCCCCCCCCCCCCCCCCCCCCCCTTCGCCTTTCCGGGGGCGTTTTTTCCCTTTTTTCCCCCCCCCCCTTTTTCTTCTTTCCCCCTTTTTCCCTTCCTCCTTTTTC